>BGZK01000563.1:0-356568 GCA_005406025.1 Eumeta japonica
TAAAATGGAATTTATAAATTAACTTGATGACTGTAAATCAATACATATAGGACAAACCGGACGTTGCTTTGAAAAAGATATAAAGAACATATTTCGGCCTTTAAAAATAATAAATCAGACAGATCCCATTTTGCTAAACATCTATTAGAACGGTCATAAGCAATAATGATCACAAATTCGATGTCTTGCATGTGTGTGAGAGGGTTACGTTTGAATGTTTTGAATCCTTCGAAATTTTAAAACATAAAGATAATAATATGCTCAACGACAAATTGACGTTTATAAATCGCCATTATTGGACGCTTGCCTGTAACTACTTGGGTAATGTTGGTGATGGTTAGTCTGTGACATTTGACAAGCATGTCTATCGGTGGTGATCTGTGGCTGTCTTAATAATGTTTTCGTCGCTCTTTGACCATTGCATGACAGCGGCCTGTCTAACGAGGTTGTGTTTGGTTGTTTAACGCTCCTTGCACCCTGGTGGATGTGACTGTCGGCAATTTCCTGAAGATGTGCCTTGTTGGCATGAAACGTACGTAGAACTAAACAATTTAATAGTTGGCGGAATTAGATAATTATAGTAATAAATAACACTTGCTTGGGTGTTCGATATCTGTCAATCCTCTGGAATCAATATTCAATCATTTGGATAGAGATTCGTAGTGGAGAGCAGATTCGAGAATCATTGGTTGGGTTGCATGCTGCATGTTAATATATGTTGCAGGCAAGCGTCTACTATGGATTTCCGCGAATTAACACCTCATACAATACAATACATGAGCAATAATCAATTCATTTCTAAAAAACCTTGATAATAAAAGAATTAAATGTATGAAAATCGTCGATAATGAAAAACGTAAAAAAAGTTATACTTTTTGCCCCATACACAGAAGTCATAGGATTAAGCAAGCTTATTTGATTTTAATTCATTTATTTATCTATTGTTTGTCATTAATTCAAATAGTTTATAGGCATAATATTTCAAAAACCTAAAGTCAGTAATGAATGCAGAATTTTTAAAATAAAATAAAAAAACGTATATATCTATATTTTGTCATAAAATGGAAAGATTAACAACTTTGCAATTAAACTATTGTTGTTTGTAAGAAATTTAATTTATTAAATCGTCATGATAAGAATCATAAGGTAAAATTTTACTGCTGTACCGAAAATATAGGTGTGAGCAAAGTATACCTAATTTAAAATGTAAACCTAAAGGCTGAGTCGATGTTTACGAGAGTCAAAACGACGAAGCCTTAAAATTGAACTCGATTATTGGATTAGATATCGTGAAGAGATCGAAACTTTTCACTGATGGTTATTAACTCCAGCAACTTTGAACATAAAATTATGGATTGTGTGTTTGAAAGTTGCCGAAGTTTCATTTCCGATCTCAACCACGAACCATACAAAATATACTGCAGTCAAAAAACAATATATTAGGGGCCAAAAACACTGTGATATCATTATCCATGTTGGTGTATTGCCAAAAAACAAAATCACAAAATGTGGGCCGAATACGTGGTGCTATGGTCTAGTTGTTAATAGATTCTCTATTTACGAACTAAAGTGACTCCTATTCACAATATATATTGATTTAGTAAGATTAAATCTCAAATTTGGACCCAACAGATGACACTGTGCTTGAATTGTTAGTATTTTTTTGTTATTTACAAACCGAGATGAATTATATTTAGACAATATATTTGCGTAGTCAAAAATAAAAAGTTTTGCAATATTGTTATAAATTTTCAAAAAGTACAAACACGACAACTATCGGAAATGATCGTTCTCTAGGCCAATTAATTAATGCCAATTAAGGCCAATTAAATTAATGATCCTGCATTACAAAAATGTACCCTCATGTTTCAATTGAATCAAATAACGTTTTACAGGCAGATAACAATATTATAAATTTATGTGAACAACAATTGCCACCGTAGTCCTGCTGCTACTAAAATTAATTAGTAATTATTTTTTTGCTTCTTATGTTAATTACACATCGAAAGTACAAAACTTTCAAATATAACGTTTCACACCCCGTTACAACAGACAGCGACTTTTGTGACTGATACAGCTACCTGCAGCCAGATGTAGAAAAGTAAATACGAGGGCTGATATTTATGTGTCCAGAGTATCAAAAAGAAACAAACATCTATCATTTAATATGGTTTTATTGTTTTTTAAAATTTTTGCCAAAATAATTGATGCACTTTTTCATACGCTAAAACCAATTTCTATAGCACTTTTTCCATTCTGATTGAGTTATCTCCAAAACGTG
The DNA here is from genome assembly GCA_005406025.1 of Eumeta japonica. Classification (NCBI taxonomy): domain Eukaryota; kingdom Metazoa; phylum Arthropoda; class Insecta; order Lepidoptera; family Psychidae; genus Eumeta; species Eumeta japonica. The sequence goes on from BGZK01000563.1 coordinate 2,282, forward strand.
CATTTTGAATGCATCAACGGTCTCTTCGCGGCTCGAAAAACGTTGTCCACGTAATTTATTCTTCACACTTGGGAATAAATAGAAATTGTTAAGTGCCGAATCGGACTGAATGGCGGGTGACCCGTCAACTCGATCTTTTAAACTTCCAAAAACCGAGTTGTTTTGGCCATCGTGTGACAGATAGCATTGTCATGATGAACAATGATTCTGCGTTGTGGGTTGTGCTTTGTTATTTTTTCAAAGACTTTTGGCGGCAAACAAATGGTCGTGTACCACTCCGGATTAACCGTTATACGATTCTCTAGTAGCACTGTAATCACATGTTCATTTATACCAAAAAAACAGGCAACCACTTGCTTTAAAGTGCTTTTGGGACGAATTAATTTTCTTGAGTTCGACTCATCTTGGAACACCCACACGTTGACTGTCGTTTAGTTTCGGGGTCATACGCATAGATCCCATATTCATCACCTGTGTAAATATTATAAACACTATAATGGTATTTCTTTATCATTTTTTCGCACCAATCGACACAAGTCTGTTTTCGATCAATGCTTAAGTTGTGCGGTATCCAACGGGAACAATTTTTTTTATAGCGTAATTTTCATGTAATATCTTATGTATGCACCTCATTATTATGCCCAGGGACGCCCTTATCTTACAATATATAATGTGACGATCTTGCAGTGTTAGTTCTCAAACAGCATCGATATTTTTTGGCACAACAACCGATTTAGGACGACCTTATTTAAATTCGTCCGGGAGTATAACCACCAACGATTAAACTCACTCAACCAATACACACCTCAACAAATACACAATATGTGTTAATAGTGCTTCATCCTTAAAATTCGAAGTGAGTTGATTGATGTTTTTGAGTTAGCCCACGCCAAAAATCGTAATAAATTATCACACTAAAATTTTCACGAGTAACATCCATGGTAATAAAGACATTCAATTTTCAAAATGACGCCACTATGTTAAAATAATTGACAGTTACATGAAAAAAACCCTATTCCACAGCCAAGGAGTTCCTTTTTTAAATGTTTTAATTACTTTTCTATAAATGGCCAGTCCCGCATACATAAATAGCAACCCTCGTAAACCGAACTTATTTCCCTCATCTAATAATCAAAAAATATTAACACGTAGGTAAAGTTTACAAGATTCGAAATATATTTATAACTAGCAGTGACCATCAAATTATTTGCAGCCTACATGAAAAAATAAAGTAATTAATGTTAATAGCAGCAGGACTATGGTGGCCGACATTGTTCTCATAAATTGTTATCTGCCTGTAAAACATTATTTGATTCATTTAACAGATGAGAGTAAATTTTTCTAACGCCGGATCACGGATCCGGAAAATTTTATAGAAAACGTGGTGGCATTTAGCTAAACATACATTTTGTTTGTTCGATTTACATGTTATTATGATTTAGATGAAACACAATTTTATCGAAATTGGTACTATGAAATTAAATAATTATAATTATTTAAACGTGATTGATCTGATAATCCTCTCTAGAAGCTTTGTGATCCTTAAATGGCTATAATACATCCTTTGCTAGGAATGCCTTCTACATTATCACGTACTCTAGAATTTCATGTGGATAGGCTCTAGAAAGAAGCTAGTTACCTTATAAAAATTGATTTATTATTATTACAACCAACTCCGAATACACATTTTAGATGTTTAATATTCCGAACTGCCTTCAAGAGTGTTTTCGAACAAAGACCACGTCATGACCTAGAATGATTCTTTTTGAAAGTTCGGCAGTAAAAATATATGAAAGCATGAAAAGGCAGAAATTTGAGTCGAGACCTTTCCGATTGCCTATATCAAACTGAGCTATAAAATCCATATACATACGAGGTATATAATCCATATGCTGGAGACGGAACATTCCTTATTCCCTTAATTATATGTATTAAACAATATTTATTGTCTTATCTACATATTTCCCTTGTTATTTTTGTAATAGTATCAAGTTATAATTAAATTAAATATTATGCTATTCAAATAAATCAAAGATCACATATCTCATTTACGAACATGCTGAATATGTATATTTAAGCAAAATAATATCTTAATAATGCTAGTTAATATTGGTTTAGGCTAGGTGTATTTTTATCTACGGGTATCTATTCTAAATACAGAAATAGGATGAGCCCGCTATTGTGCCCTTAAATAAAATCACCTCGTCAAGTTTATTGCGAAATCCCCGAGGATCGGAGTCGTTCGGGATTGATTCTGGTTTGTAATTGAAAGCTCCTCCCACCGAATTTGCTAGGAGTCTATTATAATATGATAATGACTTTTTTTACGTGAAAATGTTATTGAAGAGACGCCAATACTATAAAGTTAATTATATAGTTTTTAGTGTTCACCGAATAGTTGTAAATATGCCGAGACCTTAAGTTACGAGATATACACGCATATTTTACGCCACAACCCTCAGCAGTGACGTAAAATAAACGACATATTCTAAGAATAGACAAATGTATCTTAACCGTAGGGTTGAGCACAAAAATCCCTCAAAATTCTCTTCGTGCCACAAAAGAATCGGTCATAATTTTGTAACGGAAAGGGTTACACGAATTATTCTTGTGTCGATTTAGAGACCGTAAAGTGTTCTGACATGTTAAGACATCTCACTCCGATTTTTAATGACTGTTTAATTTATTTGATTAAGTCATTTGATGACGAAAAAATATTTTAATGAAGCCGTGCGGCTGTCTCTAAATTTGCGTATTTTGGCCGAAGCGTAACGACCATTGTATCACTACATATACATAAATAAATAAATAAAACCCTTATTTTCTATTGGCATGTACACTGGTAAAACTCGTAGTGAATATGTATATTTTTAGTCCGATATGCATCTGGACCCCTCCTCAGATGAAGGCCTCGTCCAGAGATTGCCACAAAAATTTCACGACTTTTTGCCAGGTTGGGCCAATTACATGTTCCGGTGGCCTCTATTTCATCCTTCCACCTTGCTCTGGGTCGACCTCAGCTTCTGTGCTCATAAGGTCCACTTCACATAGTCACGATCTTCGTCCATTTGTTATTAATGTAGCGTACCACGTGACCCGCCCACTTCCATTTCAGACCTCGTACGAAGGACAAGCCATCAATCACGCCAGTCTGTTTTCTTATTGCCCTGTGACAGACTATATCCTTCAATTTTATTTTTAGTGAGCTGCATGCTAAGGCTCTTTGACATGATGTTAGCTTTCTGTTGATTGTTGAATCAAATATCCATGTTTGACGTCCATATGTAAGACAGGGTAAGAGGCATGAGTCCATTACTTTATTTTTTAAATTGAAGTCCATATTAGACTTTACAACTTCTTTATAGTCCCAGAACTTTTTCCATGTGATTGATATACATCTGTCTATTTCTTCTACGCTGTTATTTTTGGGAAAAGATACTTGTTTGCCTAGATAAATATATTCATCAGCGTAATCATTTATGTTATTATTTATTAGAATTGTTGTTCTGTGGTGGTTAGACATGACGTATGTTTGGAGATATTCATTTCCAAGCCGATGCTTGTGCTTGCGTTATCAAGTTCTGATAACGGAACTCTGTGAGGCTCTCTGAGAACAGCACAATGTCGTCTGCGATGCATAGATAATGAAGACGCTCCATGCTAATTTTTAATCTTTTTCTATCCCAAGATAAATTTTTCATAGTGTTTTGGAGGACTGATGTGAATAATTTAGGTGATAGTGAATCACCCTGTCTAACTCCTTTGTTTATTTCTATTTTGTGTTCAGAAATTTCTAACTTAATTTTGATAATACTGTTTTCATAGACGTGTTTAATGATCCTGATGTATTTGTCGTTTACACTTTGATCGTGCAGGGCTTTCAAGATACTTTGACGCGATATAGAATCAAATGCCTTCCTATAATCGATGAAAGCAATATATAGTGGCCTGATAACTGACTAATATTTTTCAATTATTTGTTCTAGTACTTGTATGTGGTCGATAGTGCTGAACGCTTTTCTAAACCCTGCTTGCTCTCTCGTTTGATGTCTTTCTATGACGCTGTAAATTCTTTCCAGTACGCAGTTAGCAAAGAGTTTATAAAAACATGGCGTTATACTTCCACAAGTATAACGCCAGACGCCAGACCCACGTCTGTAATTCCCTACGTCTGGTGGATCTCCTTTCTTATGCAGGGCCCTTTCGAGTTGTAATATTCCTTTACAAAATGCAGATCGTAATAACATATTAGTATAAAAAGAGAATCAAATCGTTATATAATCAGACAACTTTACCGTAGTAAACAGGGCTGAAATAAAGTACAGAATCAATAAGTTCTATTCCAAGAAATTCTCAAATAAAAATATTACTCGACTAGTAATTATTATTTTTATAAAATCATGATGTTGTGAAATAGGTTATTGAAGAATGTACTTTGACGAATGAAACACTTCATGAAGTAGATACACAATCAAATGATAATATTTTCCGATTGAGAATAACAAATTGATTAAATTCATATATCTGATAGTGAAAATTCGTAAAATGTTGATAAAAGCGGTATATACGTTTAAACCCTTATTTACCCCAGCAGACAGTGAAAACGGGTATAAATTTTCTAAGAGTCTACCGGGTCGGGGAAGTTCAACACAATTTCCTCTTGTAAACAGCAACCGACTAAACCGAACCGCTTCAGCGTCCTATTCCGAGCTTTTCGTTCGAGACTAATCGCGCCTCCTTAATCGGCCCCCTACGACATCTCCGCCGGGGGCCGCCGGCGCGCGACGCGACGTGTCGTAAAGCCCATAAATGGGTTTTTAAGAGCGTCGGCTGATCGCAGCGAGTTAAATCGCCTAAAACGCGATTAAACCTGAAAAATCGCCCGCTAAATTACCAGGTGGACTTTGTTCGCGCGAACACGAAAACGAAACTGGGGAAAATATTACAGTTGTTATTATTTCACGGTGTGTTTCCCGCGATTTATTCGCAATTTTTGGATAATGCACGTTTTAAATCGTACCGGACGGTCGCCTCATTTTGGACTCATAGGAACGAACGGTTTCTCAACGCCAATAAATACGAAAAAGCAAGCCGGAGATTCGACGAATACGCCTTGTATTCTGCTCATAACCTCAATTGTATTCTCGTTACCGTCAATACCAGATTACATTTGATGTTGCAAAATAATGCCAATTCTCGTAGTGATGGTAACTTATAACAAAACCTACGTCATGATTAACGTTTTTTTGGGTCAAAAGCAGCGCGTGCCCAAAGCAACGATATAAATCAACGGATAACGGTAACGTCAGCGGCGCTCATGCAATTGCACCATATCTTAGGAAACGGTGTAATTTTAATTCGGCAACCAGCCACTTTTTAGTGACGGGTGTTGACTTAAATAAGTAAAGTGCTTTTTATATAATTTTTAGTAGTATACTTTCGGAAAACCTTACGCAAGAACAATTAACTTGATTTTCTGAAAATATTTTTTTTACACTATAGAATATAACTAAGGTAGTTTTCAATATTTATACTGAGGAATCTAGAAAAAGAGCTGCAATAATTACACAGAGAAATGCTAAATTTTAATCTTACAAGTTTTTTTTCTCGTGTTCGAACTGAGAGGGAGTCGTCACCCATCCAACCTCCAATATCGGCGTGGGTAGCTTCATCTCAACAATAGGTTTTGAAACAATTGAAACCTCATTACAGGCTGCCGTCGACAACATATTTATAGAAATTTGAACTAATCGGACATTTTATCCCAAATAGACGCATTTGTTAACACTTTCGATTAGAGAGTTTTCAAATATCTCTGAAGTGGGTATAATATGTAGATATCCAAAAAAAAAATATTAATATTTTCCATGTTCTTTTTTAGATCTATCTCTCGAGAAAGTCTAATTGAGCTCTCTGAGCTTGGCACGTAGGTCATTCCGATTCTGCCCATACGACTATGTCGTCAGGGAATGAAAAGTGTGTGATAAAATTAAAAAACTTCTTTCAATGCTATATGGACCAGTTTCAGAGATATAGCATCTCTCCCTCTCTCCCCCCTTCCCTCACTCGTACTTGTTCTCTGTGTACGTACGTACGTACGTACGTGCGTGCGTGCGTGCGTGCGTGCGTGCTTATTTAGCGATAATCGATGTGGCATCGTTGAATAGAATATAGTACCGCTTAGGTTGAAATTTCTAAATCCATATACGTCAAAAATATAGCAGCTGATTGCATTCTCCGATGTTCGTACGATTTATCGAAACAGATGAATGTGGTCATTCTTCTTTCTTTTTAAATCTTTTCAGAAACGGCTTGTCCCTGTGACACTAGAAGTCGGCTTGTCGACTTGTGAAACATAAGATGCGTAACAAGGTTGGAAAAAAAAACACGAGTAGGTAATGAATCTGTACTTATTCAACAACTCGGTCTGAATTAAAGTGTCCGTGCGCATGACAATCACAAACGTTTTGTATGACAACGTAAAAGTACGTAACAGCTCTGAAAACGTCCCCGTCATGAAGTGGAGCGCCATCAAAAGTGCACTGCCTCGGAGGCGCGGGCCCTTGATAGCGGTGACAACGGAACTTAAACAGAACGGCCCGCTCCAAATGTACCGAGACCCGTTTAATTAGTTAATGCTCCTCCGACACCCCCGTACCCCCATACCCCCCTCATTTCAACGCTCCTATCAACCTGTTCCCCTCTCCTCTCCACCCCCGGGTTCGCCCGCTCGACTCGCCCGTTTAACAGCCTTTCGCCTTTTACTAATTTACCTTTGAGCAGTGTCGAGTCTCTTAACGTGCGATTGATAAACGTTGTCTATGTTCAAAAAGTATTTAACTGAAAACCTTATTATTTCTGCTGCTACAATATTCGGATGCTCGATTTATTGTTTCTTGAAGTGAACTCGACAATGATTTATTATCGAGCCCCATTTAAATAATTAAATTTGATAAGAACATCTTAAGATAACAAAATATTAAAAACGCAACTTAAATAATTATTTAGCGAACAAAACTTATTTAAGTATCATAATATAGCATGTGTTATTTACTCTTGAAGAAAATAAAAAAATAACATAGTTTGTAGGAAAGAGAGTGCTATGTTTTCTGATTTATTATTTTTAATTAAAGCGGTCAAATATACTAACTGGGTGTATAAGTTCTGCACGCCATATCAATAATAATTTTAAATAATTTTATTTTATAACTCATCTTATCTATTTACCAAAATAATGAAATCTGTTTTCAAACTTACAGATATCAGCGGACATAATATTATGAATGTATTTTATAAAAACTATATATACCTGCATACATATATATATATATATATATATATATATATATATATATATATATATATATCGATTTAAACGACCACACAGCGGTTACTGAACAAATAGTAATTTATCAGTTTTTTTTGCAATGAATTTTGGAGTAATTCAGTTTTTTCAAAGATAAAATTTATGGCTGAATTGATTTTTGTCCCTGAAAATCCCTGTATTAAAATTGTTGTCGAAATCGGTAAAGCCATTCTTGGGATCGTCATCGCCAGAAAGCATGTCTACAAACATTGTTATTTTAACAATATTTTGACTGTTTAAACCGTTCAATAATACTAACTGCTGTCATGTTAACAATAACACATAGTACCATCTGTTGTTCAGTAGCTAATATGATTGCATGAATATTTAAGCCTACATTGATACCGCGCTAACGATGTTGCGAAATCTATCTGTTATTTAGTAGCTAATATAAATTTAAATATATATATGTATATATATATATATATATATATATATATATATATATATCTCCTGCAATTGATGTCTGAATGCAGTCAATAAGTAAAACTATAATTTCTGTTTAATTATTTTAAAAGTAAGTTATATCAAAATCAGTCGCTTAAAATGCGTTTTAAGTTATAGCACTTTAAATAATTAGTTGATGTCATTTAGTTATGCTAGAACCTCAAATTTTGAATTTTTTGTTATGTAAAAAATTATTGGCACCAAATTGAAAAATCATTTAAAGTTAGTATTAATAGGACATAAGTATATTGTTCACGGCAGGTCATATTCTCAATGTATTAATAAGTAAATATTATATTAGATCACGTTAAAAAAATATTGTTAAAAATTCTTAAATATGACATCTACGTCAATATATTTGGTACTTAAAACATTATTTCAGTACAAAATTTCATCGAATTCCTTAGAGACGCTTTTAAAAGCAAATTGCCAATACTCGGTTAAAGCATTAGCATTTTTACTATGACGCGAATATTTTTTTCTAATTTAAATGAATGATAAATAGATTTACAGTTTCATCATGTAAATGTAAATCAATCTAGCAAGCATCCTGTGTAATCTGCACATATATCGTTATTTATAACTTCTTCACTTTCATTTGGTTTCACACAACTACGCTTATATAATTTAAAATAGACCTCATCTTCTCTGAAATTATTAAGAAATACTGGCAACTGTCAAGTACCTAACTATTTCTCAGATATTAAGGTCAATGTTATTGCACTAATAATCATTTAATTTTTCGATAAGCACGCGATCATTCGTCAAAATGGTTTACTTTTATAATTTAAGGTCTGGCCACGAGATGTAAAATAGAAACAAAGAGCGTTAATATTTTTCATGCTTCTATAATTCTGTTAAATAAAAAACAAATAAAAATTTTAAGACGATACTTTAGTAATAATGAACAGTAATAAATTATTTACATCGACTGTAAAAATTGGTTACATCGATGTAATTTCGGAGCTGATTTCATAGAAAAAAATCGGGGTTTGGCTATGTCGAGGACATAGTAGTATATTTTACGTGAATAAGTATAATACTTTCTTTGAGCGAATTATGTGTATAATTATTTTTGAATACTAAGAAGTCCTTATGATTTCGTGTAGTTGTAAACGTAGTAGTGTAACGTGCACTAGCTGCTACTAAATGTGTCTTTAATATCGATGTTCGCACATAATCGACGTCTGTACAGTCCAGCGTCGACGTAGAAGCGACTAAGTCATCCACTTGCACAGCCTCGGTCGCCCGGGCGCAGGTGTACTGCCGCCGTCGTTGATCTGCTCGGACGCCTTCATTCCTTTACGTCTCCAGCAGTCATGTAGTGTTTCACGAGTATCTTCGGATTGTACTTGATAAACATTTGCCGACAATATACGACCTCTATATTTTGATTTGGCTTTTTGACAATTATAGGCCAATATTGTATTAAGTATTTCAATTATTTATTTTAAGTCTATACATATTAAGCTATTGCATAGCTTCTATCACGGGCCTTGAGCGTGGAGACCGAATCCAGAAATTCCGTAACGAATATAACCTAACACCCCCCCACTCCGACCGGCACAGTGGTGATACTTTTTACTTTTGCCATCTATCTATGAATAGCAGAACTTTTAAAGACTTTTTTGAAATATCACGCTTGTCTCTTTAGTTCAGCAACTCGCCTCTAGGTGGCATTGGTTGTATCGGCGTTACTGCGCATGCGTAATCCCCCCTCTTCGCCCCGCAATCTGGTGACTCATGCCTGGTTAGAGTTTCGGCGTTAGGGCACCTCCTCAAAAAAAATACTGCATAAATAAAATAAATAAATAGTTATAATTGCATAAGTTGATAAAAAATACTATGTAATAGCTTTAGCGCGGCAGTCCCCGAGGGCCACACGTGTTTTTTTTAATAATTTTTTCTCACTAATATTTTATATACGCAATCAATAAATCTTGACAAGAGCTGACACTTGAAACTCAAACGAAGATCGTAGCTTTTCCGAGTCAAAATTTATACTAAAAAGATATTTTGTGAAGCAGAGAAACGACCTCAAAATACCGGCTCGTCCTCCTCCACAGCGCGCGATGCTTCACAGCCCTCACTAAACATAACGAATTCTTTGATGCTTCAGCTATCGAGTGGTGTAATTAAATTTAGTACGTAGATGCTAGATATGTAACTGCAGCATCAAACTCTATCTACGGATTTTGTTATCATCAGTTTTCCGATTTGTCTCCCACCATGGAAGCGAATTCAAAGACGTATTCACGTCAAAACCGCAGCTTTATTACTGTTAAAAAATTCCAGTGGCACGTAAGAACCCGCCGGTGTGCGCGTGCGCCGGCCGTTACCTCGCCGCGCTGTGCCGGTTTTTTAACGGCGCAAACGACAAAAACACTTTACGATCCATTTCCACGGTTCTTCCCCGGCGAGGCCTTTGCGAGTGACGCGCGGCGATGTTGCTCTCGGAGGAATCGTAAGTAACTCGGCACGCGGCCCGTGGCAATAGGGAAAAAAAGGCTACGGCGTGTAGTGTTCTCTTATTCCGAGCAATAAACTCACCTATATTCTTCGAGCGACAGTCGCTCGCGGGACCGAAAGAGCCACTGTACCGATCTATGTGCCGTATACTCAGTCGTAACTCAATTTTTTCATGATTAATATACGGTTTTCTAGCTTGGACTTTCTGTCGGATGTGCCCGTATTTATCGTTTGTTTTGAGACGCCGATCCGAGTGTCTCGTACCGAGAGATTGCAATTCTTAATATATGATATCACATAAACGCCCTGTCTGTTTGTCTGTTCTATAGACCTTCTTTCACGAATACATTTCAATGCACTAACTTATGGTTAAATTATAATCGGATTTATAACATTGTAGGTACATCAAACAACTGTATATTATTACACCACATACATTATTTTAACCAATAATGTTGGGTAGTGATATAAAAAATTCGAAAATAAGTAATGAATTTTGACAAACTATTCAAAACCGTAATCTGAGTATTAATTTAGTTGATAATCGTACCACTGACAAATGGCAGAAAACTTTCTTTCACTGCCGTACATATACGTAGCAAACTAAAGAAACAGCAACTTGCAATTTTATTTACCCACAATGGGGCGCCGTCGAGCGACAAACAGAGGTCGCTGATAGCACGGAGGTGTATTTTAAAATTCTATATTCAAAAGCTTATGGTTCCGATCCCCGACTGTTAAAACAAACATGACCGAGATAGTTAAATCAAATGCTAACCGATTTGTGAATAGAATCGCTTTTGAAACGGAAAGTTTTTGGACAAAATTTTTCAGTTCAAATTAAACCGCTCTCTCTGTGACTCCGAGATCACGCTAAGCCATTGGTCACAGACGTTAATCCTCCTCGCGTGTACGACCAAATAGAGGCCATATGAGGCCTCTCTTTTGTCGTACAGGATTGATCATCAATTAAGTACATTATCGATAGCGATCGTTAACACCTCCCAGCACGACACGACTACAGTTGAGTCAAGATCGAATTCCCTATAATACTGCGGAAGTGTGTACGTCACACATACATTAACGATTGCTCTGTGCAAACCAATCATCAATCTAGCCAGCTGTAGTGCAGAAGTAATTAATTGATAACAAACATACGAAAGCAGATTAAATATAGAATATCCAACCCAATACTTTTTACCTGTCGCCGTTGCATAATTTCCTAGTACCTACTAAAATTGGAATGTAAGGAAAATAAACAGCAAATAATTCGACCGACGCACGCTCATCATTAGCGGCGTGTCGCATCGAAACTCCTACGAGACATAGATCCGCCGGGTGTCCGTCGCGAAGGACTCCTCGCGGTTTTTGCGGCCCGTGTGGGAGATTTTCGATCGATCACCGACGATGACCGATCGCCGTTCAGGTGGCGGCGCCTGTCGGCCGCGTCCGTCAAACACAGCCTCGTGTGGGAACTTCGGCGAAGTATAAAGATGTCCGTTCGCTCTATATCTTTGCGTTGCAATAACGTAGTTTTGCTTATTTTGTCATATGCCACAATGAAATGGAGCACTTATATTTTAGTGTGTTCGATGCTCGACTTCGTATCGTTCTCTTGTCTTACGTCGCTCTTCTCGTGGGCGCATTTATAGCTTATAGCCTATAACCTTCCGATATAATCCTTCTTTTTATGGGTGAAAATATAAAAATCTGTACAGTAGTTTCTGAGATTAGCCCGAACAAATAAATAGACAAATATTTTATCGACACTATATATATACGTTTATAGCCTAAGATGAGCAACTATATACTCCTACTGTTTTTCAAATTTGAAATTTCATCAAGATCGGTCGGGTGATTATTTAATTATAAAAAGACATAGATCCAAAGAAGTACATTAATACGCAGTCAGACAAAGCTTTAAGAAATGCTGAACATAAATTAGGTGCGTTACAAAATTAATATTTGTCACAGATTTTGAATATACAAAGTTATGATCACACTTAATTACGCAATCATTGATCGGTTAACTAAATTTAATTGTCTGTGATCGGAAACATACTGATAAGCCCAAAACGATAACTTTTGGGCATTAAGGTAATTAAAAGTTGTTTTTTCTCCAAAAGCATATTACGACTTAATTTGCATAGGCATCAAGCAATTGACGATATCCGTCATAAGATACATTTTAAAAGCCATTAAGGCAAGATCGTAAATATTTTACAACGTCATCTGCTGTGTGTAGCTAACGACATTTGAACAGATGAATTTATTTTACGTCTACGCAACTAAGAGCTGATTCGATCCTTCGTAGAAATTATCTTCGTATACGTCACAATAACCACGACAACCACAAACCGTAATTTTTTGGAGTCTATCACTTAACAATCTATTTTCATGTATATAGCCCGCAGAACACAAACTAAATGAGCAGTGAAATCGAGTGTTAAAAAAAAGGATGAAATCCGTTATCTTCACGCCTCGTCATCATTCCTCAACATGTATCATGTAAATTAAATATGTGTATTTCTTCCATTGCTGATTTATTCAAATTCAATTGTATCTTTATTTCATAGGTCATGAAGAACACTTGGAATGCGTCGCAATACTTTCAAAATTTACATTCTACTGCTTAGCCACCTTACCACTCGTTCGGAAGGAAGTTTTTCTTTAAAAAGAACAAGCAAGAAACTTGAGGGTAGCTCTTTTCAAATTTAAATATATTGTATTATGTTATATAATCAAAGATATATTTTAGAACATAACGAAACAAACCCGCAAAAAGTCGAGCCGGTTATCTCCATGAATATTTGTTCTCTAAATATTCACAAATTGTATAATATCTTTTTTTAACAGACATTTCCTTAATAATGACTTTGAATTTGTTTAAGGATAGATTTTGTATATTTTCAGAGACCTTATTGAACGTGTGCACACGGAGCCTTCTAAATGAACCGGTGTTTACGTAACCGTCTAACACGTAAACACAGTTTATTTTTATCGAATATATGTCGATCATTATTTTTCTTAAAAATCTTTATATTCTTTTTTATATGCAATAAATTTTCATATATGAGTTATAGGGAGTTAAGATTCGAATTTCCTTATACTTAATTCTGTGAGATACTTTAGGTCTCCGGGCGTAAATGGCCCGAACAGCCCGCTTTTGCAGCCTGATATTTATTTTAAACTAATAAAGAGGTTTTTGCTTGATTTTAATTTTGCGTTAATATAATCGTTTGACGCAATGAGTTTCAGAGTTTTATTACGTAACATTATTTGCAATATATTTTATCAAATCAATATTGGTGACTGTGAAATAAATCCATCCTGACATGCACAGTTTTCTTTTTGTTTTAAAACAAAAAAATAGATTTATACATTCTTACATCTCAAAAAATTCGCCGTTGCAGCTCGATTGTGTCGCAGCGGATGTTCAATTTGAAATCGTTTGTAGGGCAATCCCCGCGGCCGCGGACACGCAAACGAGTCCCGTAGCGCCCTCTCGCGGCCCCCGGCCGTCCGATCTAGAACTCGAAACGCCCTCAAAGAACATTCGAAGTTTGTGTCTCTATTTGGTTTCCGGAAAATACGTAAGAAAAAGCGTCGAGAAAGCGAATGACTCCAGAATTCGACCTTCTGGAATTTTGGGTGATTTAATCTACCGAAAATATACATAAACTTATAGAGTGAAATAATATTACATGAATATCACTTTCTTAACGAAAATTTATTTTAAATATTTACATAGAGCGTGTTTGATTCGGTTTTACGTTGATCAAATATTTTTTTTCTTAACTATTTGTCTACGTTACTGTTATTTTATTTTCATATTTAAATGCTTAGCACATTGTAATTTAGGGCTTTCAGAAATATTCTGAATTAAAAATTAAAGTGTAATATAATATTTTGATTGTTCAAAACTTTCGTACTACCTTGACTGTTAAACTAAAATTATACATACAAAATTTAAAAATTTGAATTGCTTGTCTTAAAGTGAAACCGTAATTTGAGTAAGTTATTATTCCCTAAAATACATTAAAAAAAACCTTGAGTATTGTTAATCAGATTTACTTACGCTGATCCATTAGAAAATGATGATATTGATTTGCACTAAACAAATTCAAAAGTATTAAGCTCAACATCGCAATTATGTTTGAAATTAAAAAAAAAATCTAGTAACATTTTATTAAATGAAAAACGAAATTAGGAACTTTCATAATTGCTATTCAAACCTTTCTTAATATCTTGCTAATTCAAAACCCATTTTATATATTTTTTTCTTAAATGGCGATTTTTTTACTTAACTCAAAAAATGAAAATAATGTAATAGACATAAGCTTTTTGAGTTCATTGAAGCAAAAGATACATTCTCTTTTTATTTTGTTATTTAGGTGGATGAGCTGGGATGTGCGATATTTCTCGAACGCCTGAGCCGATCTTCAACATTCAAACACCAATCGATTGCTTATTGTTTCTACTAATTTTTAAGTACTCATTGTAGGCCAATCGGACGTACAATGGCCGACCTACGTTTCAAAAACCTATTTCCCTATGCACGGCAACAGCTCCGAAACTATTGAATAGACGATCTCTGCAATTGTAGCGTCCGGAAGCTAATCGTGCGTACGAAAAATATTATCATAGGATTTAGCTTTACATAATGTACAGAACATGATAAACTATATAACAATTCGATAATTTCTTATTTGGTAAAAAAATTCGCATTATTTTTGCATATTACATATTTGTATATTAAATGTTTGCGGCGTACGGACCTCTACTGGGAACCGATGAGCATACTTAATTCGTAAATGTTAATATTGTTCCGAAAAAATCCTGATAAAACTTGAACTACATGAGCTATAAATAGAATTTAATTTCCTTTACGAAGACTTTAGTACCAGAAATATCGAAGATGTTTTAATAAATGCTTCGTTTCGTTGTCTAAAAATAAACTCAAACATTTTTCTATTTATTGCAATTTTGTTCTGATGATACTTAGTAACGTAAAAAACTTTCTAGATAAATATTAATTTACAAAAACTATGCTACATTAAAATTATAATAATGTTTGATTTATTATTGTAAATGTCATTTCCGTTTGTATGATCATGTATAGGAATTTTCAATTTACCAATTTCGTAAATTGAAAATTCCTATACATGATATTTTCAATTTACGAAATTATCACTAATGCCTTGTTAAGCGCCTCCCTAATTTTCACGATTGCTCGAATCCTCTGTAATTTCTTTTCTGATATTTAAATATCATTAAGACAATTATTCCAGCAAGACAATTTCATTAAAACTGACCATTCCTAAGATTTCCTGAAAAATGGGTCTCATATGAGATCACTCCGTCATCCGTCTCAAACTGTTATTCGTCTGCCTAAACTCTTTCTCGTTAAAAATGGGAGCTATATTATAATACTAAAAATAGTATCAAAAATATTAGGTTTCTAAACTAACAGTTTTGCTAAAATTATTCTGCTAAAAACTTAAAATTTATATCTTGGTTAAAAGAATTTATAAAGTGCTTAGTGATATAAGAACAAAAAAAACAAAATGGTTTCTTAATCTTTATAATTTTATAAGAACATTAAATTTTTTGTTTGTATATCTAAAATCACTTATATTTTTATTTCATCACCTTATATTGTACATTATATTGCCTAAAATGTGAAGGTTCCATATATTTTTCAGACCTAACAGTAAATCGATACTCTATTAATTCTAAAAACTCGAAAATCCATTACTTTATAAGTCACATGAGCTCGAATCAAACGAATTTACCTAATAACAGATAATCATACTCGTGTAAACTTGGATTGCTCACAGAAACTACTATACGAAACCTCGATATTTCTACCACAGAAGGAAAACTATTGCATTTTATTATTCAATAAATCGAGATGCATGTACATAGTTTCGCCGAAAGATAAGCAAAGACAACGGGTCTGGGAGCGGCACGCAATCTGTCGACATTTCGCTGAATTCTTCAGTAACGAACTCAGCAAGAGAATAGTAAAATTGAATCGCTGAATAAACTTTTTATTTTAAGAGGGTGTCATTTCAAAACGTTTACGAGACGCTTTCGCTAAGTTCATGGTATAGAAATGGAAACAAAAAAATACTGAATAAACAAATATTTATTTTTGTTTCTCTTATATAATATCTCTCTTATAGTTATCCGTTACATATGTATTTTTACAAACCCATTAAAAGATATTTTTCATTCTGCTCGTCAAAATGTTTGGCCACAGCCGTCTTCAGTGCTTCATGGGAGACTCCCTGAGAAATCATTTTTCTGGTTCAAGAACAAGAAGTTAGTCACTAGGATCCAGCTCTGGACTGTAAGGCGGGACCATTAGTTCACACCCGCAGTCGAACGGCTTTGCAATTTAAGCAATGTAAACTGCGGCATTATCATGCAGAAGCAGAACACCTTTCACCATTTCCCCTCCATAGCGGTATAATACCCTTCCATAATTTTCACACCTGCACATTTATAGTCTATCAGCCTTATCGTCTGATAATCCAAGGAGACGGTGACCATGACAATTCCAGCTAAAAGAAAGAATCAATTCCTTAGAATGTACTGCTAATATTCCATTAACAATTACTCCAATAACTGCATTTGAATTTACCTCATATAGTTTAAAAATTACAAACAACGTCCCCTTGGCTCTTATCATAGCCACTCTTGTCACATGAAATTACTTATGAAAGATACTGTCTGCGGCACAAACAGGAAAGTTAAACCTTTTACTTTTTTTAATTTTTCTCTCAGGTGTATATTTTGCAGTTTATTATCTTACAAAGTCGTCAACTTTGCGTTCGTCACTCTCGCCTTTGAACTATGAATTTTAAAAATATGAAAAAACCAGGTAATGAAGGTATAAATAAATTCAACTCAAATTATTTTTTAACAAAATTCGTGGAGAATTTTCTTAGACACCGGTTATACGCACATCGATTTGTAATGTGCATAGATTTTAATTCCAAAATGTACACACCATTAAAACATAATTGTGTCTGTACCATATTGGATTAAAAAAATATTTTCATATTCATTAGAAGTGGTGTGTTACTAGTTTGTTTTAAACTAAACCAAAATAGTCCAAGAAAATAGGCCATTAAATCGAAATTTGAGACAAAATCTTGAATTTTTGATATAAGTTACTTTGAAAAATATAAAAACGAACTATCTAAGTTTTTTTTTAAATCATCTCCGAGCAAAAACGGTCGGAATTGGTCAACAGATAGGATCTGCTTTTTTACCATAATAACACCAGACCACACACATCTTGAACCACTCAGCAAATATTCAGAGTTTGGTTAGGAAGTGTCAATGCATCCACCATATAGCCCTGACCTTGCACCCTCTGATTTTCATCTGTTTCGGTCTCTTCCAAATTCTTTAAGTAGAGGAATGTCCACTTACATGGAAAAATGGTAAAATTTGTTTATAAGCATAGTTCTCAATTATCTAAACGTTCAGCTTTTAGAAATTGCAATGCAACAATAAATTATAATACCGAGCGCGGTAAATGACGTGATGTGAGTTCGTAATGCTCTAAAATAAGTATGACCCGTTAAGGTTTTCTGCACTGAATGTTCTGCATAAAAAGTTGACCATAGATCTTCAATCCCACTCTCAGATATTATGTAACCAATTGTCCCAGGTATATCATTAATAAGTGGAGTGATGATGATGAAAAAGAGAATACTACCGAAGCCACAGAGCGTAATGAAAAAGAAGCTAGTATTAATACAAGAAGATTGGCTGTCAAAAACACTCGTTTTAAGTTGTTCACACAAAAACTATAATCTTAGTCGTATAAAATGTATTCTTATAAATTGATTATTATGCTACTGAAGGTATATTAAATATTTCGTATATGCTCTGCATATTTTTGCAGATGTAAAACCAATTGCGTTGCTATCGAAGATGACGACCATGGAAAAGAAGAAGAAGAGACACATCCAAAAGAAAAAAACAAAAAAAAAGCATAACTGTCGTAGACAGCAATTCATTTGATGAGGAAGATGTTAACTTTTAAAAATCTTAAAACTACTTAAAATTTGTGAATTATAGAGTCCAAAATATTTTATCTAATATAAAAAATATATATTTTTTCAATAACTTGAATGTATAATCATTACAAGATAAATCATTACAAGGTACTGTAAATAACGAAAAAAATTGAAAAACTTTGATAAAGGTTATTTTAATTTTTGATAATAAATATTTCTTTTTGGAATTCATAAGCACATCTTTATAGCATTCGACCAAAGAGATGGGAAAAACTACAAAATTTTGGGAAGATATTTAAAAATTCTACAATTCCAATTGCAATTTTTTATAATTTTTTTTCAATAGCTATTTGTTATAGAATATTACTATTCACAATCTTATAGAAAATTAGACGCTCTACAAGAAATTTAAATATTAGATTTTCGATAAATCCACTCCTTCAAAAGTTATTGAAGCTTTAAAGTTCAATTCGTGATTTTTTTTGCAATGTTTTCAAAACAACTTACTCAACCTTTCTTATGGAACGTCTAATCTCTTATCTACTTTTTCACCCCCACAACATATCACCCCCGTGTAATTATACACACGGGGGGGATTCCCGGCGCGTCAACGTCTCTGTTAATTATTCATATATCTGTTGTATAAAAACTAATCTTATATGTAAAATAATGACATAAAAAAATGTAAACAAAATCAATTCATTGGAGATGCGATCTCAGCTTAGTATGTGTGAATTATCTTTGAAAGTTTGATGTGGGAACAGTGATGTCAGAGAGCAATGGGGTTTGAAAGATGTAGTGACTAGAGTAGGGAAAAGTATGCTGCCGTAATCTAGAAATGATGAATGAAAATAGACAACGAGACGTATCCATAGAGCGAAATTGTGTGATGGAAGGGTCGGCAGAGGTCGCCATAGAATATGTTATGCAGGCCAAATGGTGACATACTACAATGGAGCCTAATTTTAAGTACCCTAAACCGACGAATTTGCACGTGCCGCAAAGAATGATGGATGTCAGTGAAACATGATAAATGTGCAAAGATCGTACCGTTTGGAAACCTGTTGTCTCTGCCTACCCTTCTGGGAAATAGGCATGAGTTTATAGTAATAGTATTGTTGTATACAATATTTCAAGTAGATGCCATTAATCGTTCAAGGTTTCGTTCATAATGATACACACCATCGTGGCTGCATCTTAGGTAATGGGTTGCAACAACTAAAATAGTTCTTTCGACTGAAGACAATCTTAGTTATTGCACCAAGTTAAGATCATCACATTGTTATATATGAGTAAGCTACAAAATGTAATGTATAGGGTAATGTCCGAAATTCCAAAACATCAATCAAATTTCATGCATATACTGATTTTTTAAGCAAAATTTGCGAAAACTTACGCAAGTGATTTCTGAATACACAATTTTGCAATTTTCCCTAATTTCACAGGGGTTAGATGTGACTAAAAGATACGTACATAGTACATCGAGTTTGAGTCGATCGTGAACTGGAATGCGCTAAAAAATAAAATAAACATATCGCGCATATCCTTAGATTATTAATTTCCTAACTGGCCCCTGAAATTGACCACAAAATCAAAACTCGTATATTTACGCTATATGTTCGTGATTGGTTCACCTAACATCGAATATGTACGTGTATCAAACTATATTTTTTTCCATTCTGTGGCTTTTTAAGAAACAGATTGTGACAAACAGACACAATCTTATAAGGGTTCCGTTTTTCCATCTAAACTCTGGAAAAGACTAAACACTAGTAAGCCGAAAAAATCAATTATTTTGTAGTACGAGTATACTGTAACTTTTAGGTTTATTTTTTCACTATAATTATTTTAAATTTATGGATGGAATATTTAATACATACGACTTACATTATTACGAAAATTCGACGAAAAAAAATTCTGGGTAATTCAGTGAAAACCCTAGAAACTTTTAACGCGTGCTCCAAAATCAAGTCGTAAATCCCTTATTTAATTATATGCCGCGGAGTTGCGTGTTACAAATGATTTAACCACTAAACGCACGTACGCCAATCTGATAGAAGAACGCGTACTTATTTATTCACTTGTTATTTCTGTTGCTAACATTTAATTTTCGTGTTAATTTACGATCAATCTCAACTCATTTATTTTCCATGAATTGTTGAATGGCGATATATTTGTTTAAAGCTATAATTCAAAAAAACATAGAAGGAAATCATACAAAACATGAATTGAATATATGCTCTGATATTTTGCATTATTATTTTACATATTAAATAATCAAGAGCGTAAAAACATAATCCAACTGCAATAAATACGACAATTTATTATTACTTTGTAATTTATATTTTCATAGATTTTTCTAAATTTGATGATCTTTTGTCCAATTTTGAACTAAGAGTCTTGATTAAATATTCATTCCGAACTTATAATTAGATACTTTACAGTCAAATAGACGCAACATCTACTTATTTTTTTTTGTAGTAAAAAATCTAAGAGGTACTCTAATTCCACTGGTGTACTAAGAGAAATATATTTTACTTCCTTACTTTCATTTTCTTTCCTTTCATTCATCTTCGATGAGGCATCTGATTAACTTTACCTGATTTCCGAATGAAATCAAAACAAAAATGTGATCATCAAACGAAGTCGCCAGTAGCTGTGCAATTCATGAATATCTTTTCGCCTTTGAGCAAATCGAGAAAATTTATTTTAACAAAATCTTTGCAAATATTCAGATTAGGAGAGCCAGTCTTCCGAACGCCGGTCGTATATATCTTTAAAAAAATGCAATCTTTTTAGATGTTGATAAATATTGATATGTTTGAGAATATTTCACTTCTCGAAAAATTTATAAAAACGATTAAGGCTATCCAAGGTTGCCAGATTAACTAGGTAATTTGTAACCGTACTAACACTTATAATAAATTCTTATTTCAACAACAACAAACTGTCACAATTCTAAAACGTAGCAACACTGTCACGATTTTTTGAGTGGTGCATGTACCTTCAAGAACACTTCGAAGGTAAACACGCAGGATGCACGCGAAGGAAAAGTGTAATAAGTAATAGGTTATAACATTGAAAAAGGTTTTTTTTTTCTCAATAAAGATAAAAAAAATCCTTTAAAAAAAGCATCAAAATCGTTGACCAAAAATTGTTTGCTATGTATCTATCTACTATCTAACGTTTTTCGAACTGTTCGAAATATAACTTCACACATAAAGCTTTAACCACAATCTACCGTCTGGTATATTCAACCATTGTACCCAAATTTTCTTTCTGTTGTGTCGTATGTGTTGTGTTCTTCTTAAAAGGATTCCGTTTTTCCTAATTAATTTCTTCCGTTACTCTTTCATTCTTCCTATTCTTCGCTTGGTGCAGATTTTCAATGTCTGTTTCTGAAGGCTGGTAAGGTTTATGTGCAGTCCTTTTAATTTCTACTTCTCTCTATGTTAATGTGGTTATTCTTCTTGGTATTTGTAGTGATAGCCGGTGTCTTGTCTTAACAAGTCTCACGAGTGTGACATTATATTACAGTAGATGAGGGCTAATGTGATTTTGTGGACATTTCGATTTTCTTGAACAAATTTGACAAAGGAAGACTTTGCTATTGAATATTAGAGCAAATATTTTATTTATCTGATTGTCTATTGTCTTGTAAAAACAGTTACTATTTCCTCTTATTTTGATGACCGTCTACTCCTCCATTGTGACATGTGGTTTCCTAATTAATGTAAATTACAACATTGACATATTTATAGTAATAAATTGTGTAATTAAATACATTTAGTAGTATACTTAGTAGGTACCTATATAATTCCTTATAATAATAAAAATAATAAGGTAAGGATTGAGCCGTTAATCAAAATTAAAAGCAGTTTCGTTACTTAATGATACATCTTATTGACTACTCAGTCCTCTGTGGTTAATAATAGTATCATAAGAATTATGTTGCCATTAAATTTATGATGGCTTAATTATACAGTAATAATATCCTATACTGTTTGATAATTCTAGTATTAGACTTGGCTCACTAATTAATTTATTATAATATTTGTATCATAATACAAGTGTTTTAATCACACAACAATACCTATTTATTAACTTTTTCATCCTCTGGTGATAGTACCATTCAATGCCCTGTGCTTAATAGGGAGTAATATATTTACTGACTTAGTACTTAATAATAGTAACCTAAAAGTTACAGTAATAATGTATCACAAAATAATACGTCTACTAATTAGCTTTATTTCATCATTTCTTAGTTAATGATGACATTTAAATGATTACATATAGTATACTATTTTTATCGACTCCTATGCATAGCAATTAACAGTTTCAGGACAGGAAGTTGAATTACTATTTGATTTGCGATCACAATCATAATAATATACTACTAAATTTATAAGTTTTGTTGGGTTGTTTAGTAATTACTGTTACCCTCAAGGTCGTCGCTTTTAATTTTTTAATGATACATTTAATATTTTTACTATATTACAATATAATATTATACGTATCTATCAATTCTAAGTAGTCACTGTTAAGAAATAATGGTGATAAACAATAAATGTGGGTGATAATAATTAAATCAGGGGTGCATTTACACACTTTTGTTCTTAGTATATATGGAGATATATACACACAAACATACATATACAAACAAACACACGTACATATATCAATTGTAATGCTCACCGTTAATAAATCATAAGTGTGAATTAAATGAAAAGGACTACATGCTTTTGCATCCTTTTCTTCAGGCCGTTCAGATTCTTTGTCCAAATGATCTATGAAGAAAAAATTTGATCTAGATAATATTAGTCTGTCACATAAAGGTGTTGTGAATTTGCATATATTCTATTCTACTTATTACATCGGTTCAAATGTATATCTCCTGTATGATCGATACTACAAAATAAACAAATCTATATGATATTCTAAAATTAGTCGTCGTCTGACTCATGGACTTAATTGACATTTCATTGGTTTTATGAAATACTTTGTTAACCTTGCCCTTTAAATCTTACACTTTAAAGATCAGGTTATATTTGGAAAATCCGTATTTTGTTATAACTAAAACAATGCAATAATCCTCCCTCTAATCTGTTTTTAGTACTAGTGTGAGTTGTCTTTGTTTCTAAAGTAACATAAGCAAAATTCTCAGGAAGTTGTTATATATACATAGAGTTTATTGAGACTACCAAGGGCCTGTAAGTAAAGACCAAGTAGACAATAAACAATTACCCGCTTTTTGTCTATCTGGTCCCCACTCTAAAGAGTAGTGTACTTAGTCATTGGTGTTTATTGAATATTTTGAAATGTAGTTTATCTACTTTTTGTGTAGTGTAGAATTTAGTGTAGCAATGTATAAATGGAGCTATCTTACCAGGACTTCTTTGATATCGACAACCTGGATCTGAACACAAAACAGAGTCACAAAGTCAATGTAGATTTCGAAATTCATATAGCACTTTTGAATGTAAATAAACCAAACCACAAATGGCATCACGTCTCTTGTGCTCGCGCGCGCAGCAATTTTGCACTATGTAATATGCATTGAAAAGTAGTTAAAATTTATGTTCATAGTGCATTAACTAATTTACGTTCAATATACCGCTGTTGATAATGGCTAATTAAGTGAAATTATTAATAATGTTTCGATAGTGTTGTGGAAACCCAGCCGCGTCCGCGGTTGTTATCCACAGGTATTTCTCCTCAAACTACATGATTAAAATTTGTCATTAATAAATTTATCGTTAAATTTAACACTCATTATATTGTTAACCTTAATGATAAATTATTATAAATGTCGTAATAAAAATATATGCTAACTATATATGTACGTAACACGTAGGCGCCTTTGCGATTATTCCGACATTTCATTGAAAAAAGTTCTTATTCAATTTCATTTCCTTAATGATAAGAGGATCTATTGTCAGTTCCTAGGCTGATTGGCACCTAATCGGTGAACGTATCGGTCCAGATTAAAGGAGTCAAATCACTGAGTAGATTTCTATACTGATATTTCATCCCTGACGTGTTGACATTTGGCCTCTGCATTTCGTAGTACCCTGTCCAATAGCTGTTTAAAAAATCGTTACTTTTATAATCCTTAAAAAAGTATTGCACCTTACGCTTTCTCGAGTAAAAAAGCTGGTAAGTTTCAATTATTCTACTCAAGTTCAAACAAAATCAACTTCACTTTTGATGGTCAAATTCAGAGCTTTCATTTTCAAGGTCTAAATATGTCGTATCATTATGTTCATAACGTATCGTGCGAAGCTGAGGATTCCCGCGAATTGTATGATTTATGTTTTGTCGTGCAAGCGTTTGAAAGTTCTTGCATGAACTCCTGCCCTGGGGAAAAGCGACGAACGAATAGGGTTGCGAAATCGAACATAAATAAGACAATTCACCCCAAAAATAAAACTGTAAAACTTATTCACATGAACTCTTCGCTGAGACTCTTATTTCATACACAACAGGATCCGAATGCAATTTTTGTTTACTTATTTATTCAGATTAGGAAACAGTTCTACACTTTAAATAATATTGGAGTAGAAAGTACAAGAAATACGTCTGTAAGTCAAGTATCTAGCTCATCGTCAAAATCCGCGAAACTCTTGGTTTCACCTACCAGTTTGTCTTTGCGTTATTTCTTATCTCACAATAAAACAATGTGCTTTCCAACAAGTTCGGTTATTATTTATTTGTTTATGAAGAAAGCAAATATTACAAGGTCATTTATATCCTCTTTTTAGAAATTAATTATATCCGATATTAATAATATTATAATTTTCCAGCAAATCGTCAGGTATAATAACTGAATTTCGATTAACTTTCAATAACATCAAGCTGATAAAAACTCAAAAAAAAATGAACAAGTTTATTTTCATATCGTCCACTTAAACATCGACGCGAATGCTGGAAAGTACTTCATTAATTCTAAACTCTGCTCATACCTTAATATTTGTCAACAGTCTCAAAACTCGAGCTGCCGTCGCTCAGTGCTTCATTATCCATCAGATTTGCTTAAGGAATAATTCCGTCTAAGTAAGCTCTCTCGTGGGCTTTCATCCTAATAAGCTCTCTATGGAACGGTGCCACACATGATAATAATAAAGGTCGTTAGCAGTTGCCCTCGACTGAAGTTCGGGACAAGTTGTCAGTTTCGTGCACTTTGTACCGGGCCAGGGCTTCCTGTACTTGCCCTTTGTTGTTGAACTATTTAAGGCATAAAGGCTGTAATATGGGCGCATCTAAGTATCGTGCTGTATTTGTCATTTTCTAAGCAAATGTAATCGTTATTAGGGTAAACTTTGTTTTATAATTTTTATTTTGTCTTTAGATTATATAAAACTTTTAGTTTAGACGCATACCATATAATAAAATAAATCCGAATTCTAAATAGAATTTACGATACAAAATTTCGTCTAGGAAATACATATATTTAGAGATTAGGCTGTGATAAATAACGGTTAGAATACCCCTACGTTTCCAGGCAGAGATTATCTGTAAATGTTTTTTTCACCTGTTACCAGTGATGACGTCATACGTTATTAGGCTGATGTGTTCAATGCCCTTGTCGTCGTGGTACAGAAAAAATATTACTTAGATATTTTCTATTTGATATCTGAATCAAGGGTGACATATGAACTTGACCAAACACATACAATTTGGACATCGTCACATTACGCACTGACATATTTTCATGTCGAAATTGTGTACTTTTGATGATAAAAAAATATATTTATACATCACCAAATATATTTATATTTTTTTATCACAACCAATATATTTATAAAGTACACAATTTGACTATTAAGTACAAAATTTTGCGTCATTTAGAAATAAAATCAAGACTAGTAGAAATTGATGTATTTTTATTTTGTTAAAATGAACTCCAACTTGTAATTTTGAGACGTAGAAACGTAAAAATAATGTAAAAAAAATCTGAAATTTTAAAATAATTGCAGAATGAAACTAATAATACTCTATCACGCAAAAAGGTTCAAAAGTAATAAACAGATAATCATTTCACTGAAAGCCCAAAATGATTACTGGTCTGTGTTCTGTTTTCAGACGCCAAAATATCAAATCCCTTATATTTTATGTAAGTTATTATGTAGTTGTTATAAATTTTTTATAGTATTTTCGAAGACAGAATGATCTTGCCAGAAACAAGAGAGTAAAGTAAGTGATCATCGTCGCCCATTGACATTAGCAACCACCAGAGAAGTCACCAGTGCGTTGCCGTCTTCTTGAACACGAACAAAACACCTCGTAGAGGGGGTTTAATCGAGGAGGGCCGAGAGGATTGAGAGGTGAGATATCTGCAAGTTTTAGTTTTGTCTGTCTAGCGACAATGTGCGGCAGTTCTTGCTATGACTGCCTGATTGACGAAGTCGGTGATCCTACCCACTGTGCTGAGGGCATGGGTTCATTCCCACCCAAGACAAACGTTTATATGGTAAAAAATGTCTGTCTTGAGTCCGAGTGTTCTATGTCTTGTGCATATGCATATACAAGAAAAGATATATAACAACCATCTGGTACTCATAATAAAAGCTTCGTCGCTCACTTTGGAACCAGACGGCGCTGTGTTTGTATCGGAAGATATTCATTTTTCATTCCATAGAAGCCTTAAAATCACGATAAAACCATGAACAAGCTTCTGCTTACCCTATGACTGAACGTCGATCTAGCAATAAGCCGGTTAGCGTCTAGCCGAGCATCGTTCGGCCCAAACAGAGCTCCACGGCGTAGCGAATGACATGCATTGCGCTGAAAGCTCGGCTGTGATTAGACTTAAAGCTCGCGCCGACTGCCTGGCAGTTAGCCGGCGAGCGCGCGGCGCGAGCGATTCGGCGGGCGGGACGCTTTCCTCAACCGGGATAATTGCTTATACCAAACAGCTTACTCCACCGATGTTGTATCCTATGTGATATTATGAATTCTAAATTGTTTGTGTATGTATTTTCACTTAGCGATATATAAAGTTCAGGGCCCGTATCAGGGTTATTTACCGTTTTCCTGTCCGCGTCAATTAAAATTCAACAAAGATAGTTTCCGTTTTCGATTTCGATCTCAATCCTAGTATCTATTTCTATACCGGTCTCACAAACTATCATAAATTAGTAGTAACATTGAGATTAACCAACGAAATATGTATTCTAATACACATAGTACGCAGACTAACTAAGACCGCGACTTTGTTCCCATGGAATTTATTTTCAAAAATCGACTAGTTTTCAATTGGTGGATTTTGATGAAATAAAACCTCCAGTATTTAAACTTTTATCTTCGGCCTAGAGAAAAATATTTACGTTTATATTTAGGTTTTTTTCTTTAAAATTAATGAATCCCTATATTATCTCTTTGGATGATTAATTTTTTAGTTTCTCATTTTTATATCCCAATAACAGACCTATTTTATACATTTTAATTTTATACTATAATATATCTTTAAGTAATGAATTTTTTAACGTTTTTTGATCCGTACCAAACTGTAAAAGGCTTAATAGTTTTTGATCGCTTCATTTTTTTATTGGTTGACGCCCGATGTTTACAATTCCTTTTTAAGATTAGAAATTCAATAACCGCAGTTGGAAAATGTAATGACTATAGTCGACTCTAGTGCATAATAACGTTATTTAAAATTTTTGTATGGCGTTAATTACAATTAAAACATTTTTTTTATTTGAACATAAGACTAGCTGAATGATTCCTTAATATTTTTCAACTATGGCATTAACCAAGAATTGAATGTTGTAAATGTTCCATTAAATAGAGAGGGCAACTCGTAATGTATGAATGAAAACGCAAATAATACTTTTTTAATTCAAATTTCACTATTCGATAAAATATAACGGATAAGCCTATATATAATGTCACACAATATTTTGAATATCAGTCAATTAACTACAGTTATGATATACAAAATTAAATTTAGGATATTAAATTTGAAAATCAAATTCTGAAGTAACTTCAAAAATATATTCCTAGCGGAGAAAGGTGTAACATTATCGCTTAGCGAGCCTAACGTAGCATCTCCTGTCACCCGCCTCCTCTCGGATGGGACGTGGATTTTTTTCACGCATATGTACGACATTGTGAGAATATACTCTTATCAATATACAAAAGTAAGCAATGCATGAAAATAAATAAATATTAAGCTTATACTGGCAATTATTTCCATTGTGCCAAATAAAATAAAGTGTACGAAAAAAAAAATAAGTAGCCTGACACTTCCCCCTCGACCCCTTACGTAGCTATCGAAGTGACCAACCCTTGGCTTACGACGTGGCTTATGGACGCTCCCTGACTAGAAAAAAAATTTCAATTGTTATCGTGTCAAAGTGTAAAATGTAACTTAATCTTTGACGATTCATCAAATCTGGAAAGGAAATTGTTTTCTTCGATCGATTTCTAAATCAAATCAAAATCAAATCAAAAATATCTTTATTTCATAGGTAATGAAATCACACCTGAAATAGGTCATTAATAAATTCATTTCGACATTACCGCCAATTCCAAATGCTGATTCACCGAGAGAAGAATGGGCAAGAGACTCAAGGCGTGCTCTTTTTACTCATCAATACAAAGGATTTGGTAATATATAATTTAGTCGACATTTAAAAATAATATGAAATAACCTGATAGGCAAGCAGTTCAATCCAAGGGGCTTTTTCATTAAGATATTCCAACACGGTAAAGTAGCCCTTGCCATATAAGTTTCTTTTAACGAAACGTTTAAACTCAGTAAAGGGCAAATTTTGAATTTCATCCAGAATCTTATTATAAAAGCGCACATACATCTGCTTAAATTATTTATTAACTTTACTTAGACGAGTCTTATGAGCAGCAAGATGGTTCTTATGTCTAACGTATGTAGTAGTATAGTAAAGATATGACCATTGATAATTATGTTTAAATAGACCGTCTTCAACTTATTTTTTTTTTTTGAGTCTTCAAACGACAATTTTTATATTCTTATCCATGGAACACATACGCAATACACGAAATTAATTTTACGACTTCGAAATTAATTTCACATGTTCAAATCGTACGGATCGATCACTTCAGTGGCGAAGCGCCGGGGCGAGAGTACGACGACTTAGAACAGATTTGCGCCGAAAGAGGGCGGGAAAGTGAATGAAATGAAATCCTAATAGCGCGATAAGGGAAACGAGGGTAAAGGCGCCGCCGGGCACAGCAGTACGACTGCTGGGGCGACAGGGAAAATAGGGGTAAGGCATACAAAAGAACTCGGCGAGTTCAGCTAACGCGGGTAAGAGACAAAGGTGGCCGTCGAAATACCGTATTAGAGTATTGTCTCGAGTAGAACATGAAGAATAATCAGCTGAATGTAATGATCTGATCAGAATTACAAATCAGTTAAAAATTTAAACAACCATTAATAAGTTGAAAAAAGAATGTGTCCGCATTCGAGAGATCGGCAAAAGATTTAACATAAGCGATAGTAACAAACTCGATACGGATAATCGATATCGATACTTTTAATGAGAATCTAAGTTGGGAACGGTAAGAAGTGAGGGGTTTTAAGAATCGGCGAGAAGCACCCCCGAGATTGGGCGCTCGCTTATCGCTCTCGCGCCTACGACTTAAACGCCTAATATTTGAATTTAATTAAGATGTTTCGCCGGACGTCCGCCCCACCACCCTATACCCCTTCCTCCCAACTTCCCGTTCATTCCATTCCTCTAATTAACGGATTGAACTTTCGATGCTTTATTGCTGGATCTCTGGAGGTTTTAACCTTTTAATTGTCGATTTGCGTATCGGAATTTCGGAAGATTCGAAACCGTTAGGTCTGTAATTATAAATATTGAAACCTTCGCGCCAGTTTCTCGCAAAGGCTTGGTAAAAATTTGGAACTCGCTCTCGGCTGTTAGAGAAAATCTCCATAACGACAAAAATTTGAATTTTAAGTATAATGTACGAGTCGCTTATCTGCGACGCGCAGTAACATGCAGCATGCACCCACCGCTAACCCTCAAATTTGTTCTTCCCTTACGAATCTTCATCCAACAAATCGAATATTTATTCGAGGGGATTGACAGATACAAACAGGTAGTTTTAACGCTGCTGTCACCCTGATAGATGCGATTGTCTGAATTTTTTTTGAAGATGTGCTGAATTGGCATGAAACGTACGTAAAGGTGGCATTTGATTAATCAGCGGTTAAAATAAAGAGAAATTTGATAGTTGCTTAGGTGTTCGACGTCTGTCAATCCTCTCAAATCAATTTGCAATGTCTCGGATGAAGATCCGCTGTGAAAAAACAGATTCGACGAGGGTCAGCGGTAGGTCTCATACTGTTTGTTACTACATGTCGCAGGTGAACATCTAATTATGAATTTCCACGAAATAAAACCATATATAGTATAAGAATTTCCATGGAAATGACAAAGGTGTACTAAATAAAGAATAGCCGTTTTGATTACGGAACCCTAAAAACGGAAACAAATGGGTATATTCCCTAAATACGTTAGGGAACATACCCCACACTAGGTGTGACCCATATTTTTTCAATATTTTAACCCCCCGGCCCCCATGGTGACCCTATTATATGGCAGTATATTCACATAGAAGTTCATTAATATGGTTTTAAAACATTTTTTCAAACAGAAAATTAATATACTCACGATGCAAAAACTTATGTAAAAACATATTATAACAGTAACTTACGTCTTACTACAAACAGAATACTAGAAGCGCACCACTGCTGACTGACTTTATAAACTGTCAGTTTTAAATCAGCTGGCGTCCCGGCGTATGTGCGTTAGTGTTGCCACCTGCGAGTTTAAAAAGAGCTGAACGCTGCGCGCCATAATTTGAATGTAGCTCGAAGATTTCTTTGCCTACGTGACGAAGCCTGTCCTGTAACGAAGCGTGGTCATTTTAAGACCTGCCCCACCCAAATGGATCACGTAGTATGGGTGTGTTCCCTTAGGAGTGGTGACTGTACTTCCATGCAAGTTCCCAAATTTAATGAATAATGAAGGGTATATATTCAATACACGAACAGAGCTACTAGACAGAGAGATATTACAAAGTGTTGTCGTCGAACGTCGATAGTACTTCACCAATTTTGCAGAATGGTAAGAAAAGGGTGAGTAAAATCGTTAACGTCTTCTAATTTAGTCGTTTTAAGCTAATTGGACTTCATTCCCGTGCTTGTTTAAATTTCCCATTTCCTTGAAATACATTTAAAAAATTTATAGTATTAGTCAATAAACAAATAGATTAATTAAACAATTGTTCACGTCTGCCGGCGACGTGGTCTGAATTGATTTGCGAATTTCAAAACATCCCTGAGCGAATAAAAACAGGACCGCTTCTATGTCTCCAAATCGGGGCAGACGCAAAGGGCCTTTAAACTGAATAGGTCACAAGGGCGATATTGAAACCTAGCAGATAATTAAAAGCCCAATTTGAATGAGCAGCAGTCCTATTGTTGTTACAACGGTATTGTCTACTACGAATATTGAATGTCGTCCGCCGGATACAAGAAATTTCGGTCTTGGAACACGTATCTAAATACTGCTAGGTCATTTATTGAATCTAGTTAGTGGTACCTGGCCGTCCGAGCTGTATTTAGAACATAGGCTAAACGTAAAGGTGTATCGATTTTGTAACTCGTCTTTTCTACTTGCCAAAATCCTTTCAAATATAAGACACTATGAGTCTTATGAAAGTGTATTGTACGATTTAAAACAACGAAATTAAAGTTTTATTGTTAAACTTCGTTATTCGTTCGCCCGTCCGTCTGTTTGTCTATCTTAAGCTTGAAACTATTAATAGTGAATGACAATATCGATACGAATATGTCGATATTTAAATTACTACATGGCTAATTAGATACATAAAAAAAGATGTATACAAATAATGTGGAAACTAACACATTGAATCAAACTTAGGCATATTGACATTTAAATTTCATGATTGTGACTACTTAGTGCTACTTTTTTATAGCACCTTAGAGGGGCAAACTTGAGCTTGCGAGCCACTACAGAGTGAGTGATTACCGGCGCCCGCGGACGCTCGCAACCTCAGTCACCGGTGCGTTGCCGACCTCTCACTTGGGAATAGAATCTCTTGGGTAGGTTTAGGAATACCTAACGAGTAATTAAAGTAAACAACGCTCATATGCAACTATGATTCCTTATCAAGGGACCCGTATACGAACGAACGGCTTCTAAGTAAAAACGCATAATGAGAGTCCAAAAAAAAAACCGAACCATCAGGAAATGGGGAATTACAAACCCGCATTCACAAGACACGAAGACCGGAGTCGATGACAGAATTACAGGCGGGTCGCCGTCATTCGCTCGCTCGCCCGACGCCGGGCAAAGGTTTGGGCTATAAATCTTAGGATTGCCGCCGTTAAAATGTTTACGACGCATTTCAATAAGATATTCGCTGTTCCAAAAATTACAAAGTATCTTATTTGATTCCAACAAAATCTTTATATCTCTGTGCTCGCTACATTCTCCTAAGTTGGCATGAAATAATAATCTCTTTTATGTACAACTTGTTGTTTTTTTATGAAAATGAAACTATTTTTGTTATAATTTTTGTATATAATAGCGACGTAAAATATTTTGATCAGATCCAATTTTCGGTGCTACTCGAACGTATTTTCGAGAAGGTATAACGATCCAGAAATATACTACGTAGCCAAAGATTGGCCAGAACTTATTGGCCAGATTATGCAAATTCTTGTTTTTGGGAACGTTAGATTCCAAATATTGGGGATCATAGCTTTAATAGTACAATACTTTTTTCTCAACGATTGTATGACTTTTGCTTTTATATTTAATGACAATCAATTGAAATATATCAGTGTCTGAAAATCGTCCTATCCTTTATCTGAATATATCTAATTTCTCCATAAGTATCGTTCAGTTTATTGATATTGCCTGCCTGTTTGCGTGAACCTTAGGTTTTTTTTTGTACATGCTATGTTGGTTGACACTGTCCTTTCTGTTTATCTCTAGCAACAATTTTTTCCTTTAACCTTTTTACTGTATTTATGAAATGTGATTTTCCGCAAAATAATTCAGCTAATATATTAATTTCTTACATGGTCCTTCCTTATCCTTACATAATATAAAACATAACGTCTCTCTGGTTCTCTATCTGTCCGTTTGTACTTTTATAGTTCGAGATCGATTGGACCGATTTACATATTTCTTTGTTTTTAATATGAAAATACGTTATTTAGCCAATTTTTGTGTATATCAAGTATTGAAGGATTTGCTCGCGTAAACATCAAATAAATCCCTTACTTTTTTATACCCATTGATAATGGATAACAACAATGTCCTAAAGGGCATCAAGATAAACATCGACTGATATTGGAGTCGCCTACACGGTTACTCAGGATCAAAAGCAGGAGCAAGAGCCTATCGTAATAAAAGAATTTAGGTATCGAATCCAAGATAGAATTGGGATCTACATCGAAAGCGAGACCGAAATCGGGATCTAAACCGAGACCGGGACAGTGATCGGTATCAATAACAAAATCGCAATTCGAAATGGGATCCAGTTCAGAACCGAGATCTGGACCATCGTTGACAGCGCGATCTGCGTCCGCGCTGTTCGATCGCCATCAGCGAACTCATCGCTCCGTCGACGCCTCGTCGCCGCTTCTCGGGTCGCGATGTCTCCGGCGCGGTAATTGTGAAAGAAAGCAGGGCCCGTATCGCGCGGTGGTCGCGGGGCGGGCGCGGGTGGGCGCGGGCCGGGCGCGCGGTCGTCGCGGCTCACTGCGCCCGCCCCTTTGATTTTCCAGCGGTCGGGTCCGCGCTCGTCTCTCGCTCGAAATAGACCCGCACAGACGGACGGGCCCCCGCTCGTCTACCGTGAAGCGCGCGCGGAAGATATTCCGTGATCTATATGTTACACTGCCAAATTTAATTGTCCGTAATTCTCATTGGACATCGGTTTCGATGTGATCTTTCGAATTTTGTAAGATTCGATTGCAAAAGGTTTCGCTGTATGAATCTAGGAACTGTCAGCACTCGGACCCTCCGAATGGAATTAGTGTAAAAGAATCGTTTTTAAAAATAAAAATAGCCCAACTTTAGTAAAGCTTTTGTGCGACAGAACGAAAAGGGGATGTATTGTTAACGCGTCAGGTATTTGTACTATGCGCAAGAAAAAAGAATATGCGCTTTTTTCGATTGCGCGCCTTGGGGACAAAATGGGGGACTTCATAAAGTCCCCCATTTTTAGGGTTCTACCCCTCATATGGAAAAACTGAACCCTAATCATTTTGTTGTTCGTTTGTTTGGTAGTATGTCTGTTCGTCTGTCGAGACCCTTATTCTCGGTAAACCAATAGAGAAAACAATTTGAAATAAATGTAAAATACTAAGGGTTTAGATCCTGGGATTCCTGGATGATCAAAAAATTCAAGTTTCTAGATCAACGCAATCAACATAAATTATCACATATTTCGATAAACACAAAGTTATTCCCCAAAAGCCCGTTAACCAGGAATCATGTAATTTGCCAAAAAGCAAGGTCTCACAGCAGTAAAAGAGGAAATGTGAAAATTATTAATTTATAGTCTTATCGCAAAATTTATTTTTTCACTATTTTAAACTTACATTTGCAGTTAAAGTATCGACCTTGAATTACGCCATTATGAAGAATATGTCATTAGATCTGCAAAAAAAATATAAGAAACCTATTTCCATCCACATTAATTATCAGTACCTGTGTGACCGAGCTTTGCTCGCTTTGTTTTTTTTTTGTCGTGTTTTTTTGGAAAATGTATTTTGTTACGAATTACATTTTGATAAAATATGAATAATATTTTTCGATTTTACCGACGTAATTATATAAGTATTCTACAGAATTTTAAAAAGCTGTGTCAGTAAAATACTAAATTACTGATGGCCCCTAGTTGCCAAATTTTTAAAACAAAATAGTATTACTACTCGCCAATAGATGCCAGTAATAGCCATGGTTAAGTTGATTTATCGATAAAGAGTATTATTTGAATTTTATCTGGATGACCGATTTTTTTTTTTTTTTTTGGTAAATCGTGTTTTTTGGAAATCATTTTTAGATTCGAAAAAAAATGACCACCTGGACTCGAACCGAGGTCCTCTGGTTTCGGGACCGCCCGATTCCCAGCTGAGCTTTTAAAACATTGTATACACTGGCAAAATATGCCTTCGAATTCTAATGACAATTTTCATTGCCTTAAAACAAGGACAAAACGACATTTTTCAAAAGTGAAACCTAGCGCTAGATCGATTTATCGCCCCCGAAACCCCCTGCATACTCATCGTCATCAAAATCGTTGGAGCCGTTTCCGAGATTTTGATTATATATACAAGAATCGCTCGTTTAAAGGTATTAGATTGTATTGATTTGAAACTTTATAAGTCGGTGTTTCTGACAACAGTACGGTAATAGGTATAAATAGCACGGCGGAGCTGATCTCACGATGGAACTCTTCGAAGTCTAGCACTAAACCCGTCTAGTTTGAATTACATAAGGTGATCTTTATAAGGTAGCTGTATCGAATATATACCGTATTCAAATTAATATATACCGTATCAGTTTACAAATAGCTCTCGTATGTGGGGCGCGTGAGGATGCCGGATTTCATTAGTAAATTAAACCCGGTAGCTCTAAAACGAGGCGCTCTAAGTCAATTCCGGCCGAAAGGAGCAGCAAGCGGTACCTACGTCGCTGTGCACGCCCCGCGCCCCGCGCCCCGCGCCAGGGCGCCATCCGCAAGCCGCGGCTCTCATGAAATAAAAGCCTTCAACCCTTCCACGACAGGAATGGAATTTTCTTCGCGAAAATTATACGAGGACCGATTTGATTATTCTGAATAGAATTCCTCGAGAATCGTTGATAAATTATTGGAGGCGGCTGAAGGACGCTCATTGTACGCGGACCCCGCGCCCCGCGCCCAGCGCCGCCCGCCGCGGCCGCCCTCCGTCTTTTCACTGCTGGAATTTTTTTATGAGTATTCGTAAAATCTGAGCGGATCCGATGCCCGCCGCCGCCTCTCGCGCCCTTTGTCTGTAGGACCTCACGAATTCGACGGATCTGAATGGGAGAATCTGTCGAGAAAGACTTCAACATCTTACTGCGTTTATGCACATTACAACAACGTTTTTCATTCTCGGCAGGAACCAGTTTTTGCCCACGGCTTCGCTCGCTCGAATATAGAAAGACTTCCTCACGTTTTTATACCGACGGAGAATCGAGATAAACATCGGTTCGCGACTGGAATCGCGACCAGGAACAAAATCGATTCAAAGCGAAAGGAAGAGCGTTTTTAAAAGATATATGCTAGCAACAGCAAATGCGCCTTTTCTGTGTAACATTATTTGGTGTATATGCGCTGTTCTGCGATACATAATTTGGTGGCAATTAAATTGAAACTGAACCGATATCGAAACCGAACAGAACCGGAAACAAAATTGTAGTTATTATGTAGGAATATTATCAAGCGAGACACTAGAGGACGTCGAAAGGGCCACCTAACAGCTGGAATTTTGAGAACATATGTTTTTTCGTTTATAAGTCTAGAAGTTAGAATTCACTTGAGCTCAATAATGCCTTACATTCATGAGTGAAAATTCTTTTAGCCTTCATCGCTTAACCCACGGAAACCGTCTAGATTTCCGGATTAAGGACATTGTATTGATCCATAGTATTAGTGATATAGTATAAGTGTAATCATATAGAGTTTCATTCAATCCCATTTGGTAGTTTTATCGAATGAGGCGATAAATTTTTTTTAACATTCATTCGTCCAGTTCGCGGAAAGCGTACGGATATCATGGATAGAAAAATATTAGATTTAGTATTAGTCCATAATGTTAGACGCTAATCAGCAACATATAGATTTCACTAAGAGGATTCACAAAAAGTTTAGCGGATCAAGTTAAATGAAATACTAACACTTGAGTTGTCGTTCGATATCTGTCAAATGTGTCGATTCAATATTTAACTCGATAGGGATTGATAGTGCAAGGACAGATTCGAAGGTTCGCGATGGTTTGCATGTTAATGCGTATTGCTGGCAAGCGTCTAATTATAGATTTCTGCGAATTGACACCCCACACAATACGATGTCTACAATATTAATTTCGGTGAATTTTTCTCAAATCCATTTAACAGTTGTAAAATTTCTTCTTCTGTTCCACGCTAATCGAACAGATTTTCGGGATACAAGTTATAAATATAAGTTATGTATATTGGTGATGGGTTGTATGATTGTACCGAATTTCATACAAATCCATCCAATACTTTGAGACACGATGAGCAGTTAAGATATAAACATGACGAAAATTAAAAATAAACTTCTTATTTGTCTTCAATAGAATGTTTCCTCCGACAAACATTTTTAAAATATATTAAATATAGAAATTCAGGCCCGTCATATTTCTATTATGAATAGATCTGACGTCTTATAAGAAATCCATTCGTATTGGTCACCACATTATTACGAACGCCTACACATTACAACATGTTTTTCGTATGTCGGACCGGCCACGCGCGCGCCGTCATACCGTCGATTCACGATCGACAACCGCGCCGTGTCCACGCCAGACGTCCCGTCTAGACACAGCTCGTATTCGGCTCCGTAAACAAGTCTGAGTCTGAATATTCGGCGCATCCGAGCCGGAGCAAGCTGGAGGATTGCTACTTGTGCATCCATTGTTTCATTATACTAACGCGAGTAATACAAAGGCAAACTGATGTAGGAGATTCGATAGCGCTCGTAGAAGAATGACCCGTCGTTTGGGATGAAATTTGAGAGGAGTACGTAGTATACCTACTCTGTCCTTTATTACCTGGGGGTGCCTGTATCCAGATACTATACTATGAATATCGGTTCGCAGCTAATACAGCTAACGCAGATTATTCCTAGGATGAGCAGAAGGGGACTCCTCCACCACCAATCTTTGGGCGTCGCAACCCAAGACAATAGATGTATTTGTGTTTGTCTATCCAAATTCTAATTTTAATTGAAATCCACATATATATTCATTTCGTGCGTCATGAACAACAATTGAGATAGGTCATAATACTTTTGAAAATGCATTTTACTACTTAGCGACTTTATCGGCCATTTGAAAAGCAGTTCTGTCTCAAGAAGAACGAGCAAGAAGCTCGAGGGAAACTCTTTCCACAAATTAAATACCTACGTCATGTTATACAATCGAACACATATAAATTTAAAAGCATGAAAAGCATGAAAAAATTAATGAATATCAGTGAAGCAAGCGAGATATACAAAGATCTATACAGAGATATACCATATATATATATATATATATATATATATATATATATATTAAATAATATAAAGAAACAAACACGAAAGAAGTCAAGAAGTCGAGCTAGTTATTTCTATGAATATTTGTAATATAGCGATCAATCAGATTCGTCTATATATGTCTGTATAATGTATACAAATTAGTATACCCTGCAATATGCTATTTAGTACGAACTCGGAAATTTGAAATTCGCTGCTCTAGCGAAATGTGTTGCAATTTAACAGAATATTTCAACGATTTATCAAGAAAAAAAAAGTAATGTCTATGGATTATGGTTATAGAGACGTCTTGCGACAATGCATAGACGTTACGTTAGACAATGCACTCATATGACGTGTCTGATGACATGCAATCGATGTTACTTTGTGTAAATTCTGTGCATACAAATACTAATAGTAATTGTGAAAATGCAATCGACGCACAGAAGGTTTTTTAATTGCATAAATAACCCTAATAATAAGCTCATTAATCAATCGCACATATTGCACCTCGCTTGTACCAAAACGATGTATCACTTACTCAACCACAAACGATACCTCATACCATAATAAAATCCAAAGAAAACCATTCTATTGAGTGGTCTTAATGTATTTTTTTCAGATAGATATTTCAATACTCGATCGTCCAACTCACTAATATGTCAGAATAGAAGTAGACGAGATTCATAGCGAATCGTTAGATTCAATTTTAAACCGCATAGACGGATCAGTAAAGAAGACAGTTCGGAATATACGCGAAGTCCGCTGAAATAAAATAAATAAATCAGGGGCTCGCTCGGTAATTAGTATAAGAGCGCCGATTAATCAGGGCGTGTCGTCGCCGGCGCCGGGATTACGGCCGACGCCTCTAATCGGCGAGCCGCCCGCCCGCCCTTCACGCTGCACCGCCTCTGCCCAGCCCTAGGTACGTACCCCTGGCGCTTGTTGGAACTGTATTGTAAACTCACCGTCTTCCCTATCGTGGCTTCGCGGATGCATTGCTTTATCTTTTCGATGGATCGATCTTGAAGTTGGATCTTCGATCCGGTCCCGGATCTCGATACCGCTCCTCGTTACGCTAACGATGACGATATTGCTAGTGATCACGGTTCCAATTTGAACGAAGCTAGGGCATATGCCAGTAAAGAAGTAACGCTACATACATTGCTCGCGGATAGAAGAGTTTTTAGAATCAGTGTAATATTTTTCCGTTCAATATTACAATGCAATAACGCAGACAAAGTTAGGTATGGTATAATAGTATTATACCGACTAATATAGTATACTAACAGGTGTAATAAGAACATGCGTGTGTTTGAATACAGTGTTGTCCCAATGTGTCTTTTATGTGTCTTTTATATATAAGAAGATTATATCTAAATTCTAAGGGCTCACTTACTCAGAACAAATGGGAAGGCACAAATTAGTGGAAGGCGGAGTCGGTGTACTACACTTTCGGCTAGTTTACTGCCGCTGGTTTGAAGGGCTGCTACCTACTACATATGAAAGCGCTTAATGGAATTAAATAACGTTATAGATCGTTAAAAGCGATCAGTTCAAAGAATTTAATTTATTAATTTAAGTGAGTTATTCGGTGAAACAAAAGGAAAAGTGTGTGCGCATAAGATCCGCGCAATAAGTGAAAGATCTTTAGGTTATATGTCCTTTTTATTATATTTGATGCTTAAAATAATCAGTATAAATGACGTTGGAGCAAAAACATGTATTTTTTCCTTTAAAGAGAAGCTATTTAATTCCAGAGATAAATACAAATGGTATAATAGGTTTAAATATTATATTATATTATAATTCAACTTCGTTAGTAATAGCAGAACTGTTATTTTACACTTTTGCGAACAAAGTTTTATGGTATTTAAAATGAGAAATATTTATTTTACATTCAACATAGTCCAGGCGCTTCGTAACGACGAACGTGACCTTTTTTATGGCGTACTAAATTTCCCCCCTACGTGCTCAAAAAAGTTTCACTTCCAGAAATACCTTTATTTTCTTATACTGGCATTTTGTTTTAAACTTGGCGACTGTCGACCCTTGGCCTTCAATCGGTTGATATTTCGATAACTACGCAGCGTAGCCGGCGGTGGCGTGCGTTCCAAGTACAAAGAATCATATTAATATTAAGATTACCTAAACCATCGTATGGGTCGTTCACCGAACACTACAACATACATAAAGTCGATAAGCAATATAAGCAATGTATACAATGAAACTTTTATAGCAGTCTCCACTCCGCGCCAAAGGATTAAGATTCAACTGTCTCTATCTGTAATATAAATATTTTATAAGCTTTATACCTGAATAGTGGAGTGCCAATGTCTCTACAAAACAGTAACGGTTTGTCCATCCATCTACCTGGTCTGACCGTCACGTATATTCAGTACGTAGTTGATACTTATCATCCAATAAGGAATATAAAACACGTTCTACTTTTTTATTATACAAGAACAA
This sequence comes from Eumeta japonica, assembly GCA_005406025.1. Classification (NCBI taxonomy): domain Eukaryota; kingdom Metazoa; phylum Arthropoda; class Insecta; order Lepidoptera; family Psychidae; genus Eumeta; species Eumeta japonica. The sequence continues at coordinate 43,394 of BGZK01000563.1, forward strand.
AAAAAAAGAATAAACGAGTATAATACAGGATAGTTACGCAAGGGGCATGAGAAATTCAGGGAGTATGGCTTTTACTGATTCTGTCCCCTAAAACATAGGAAACGTTTATTTTATGTACGGTTTTATGATGATATGCATTCTTTCAATAGGTGGAATCGAGCTCAGTGATTCTTGGTGTTCTTGGTCTATGAACATCCACGGTCATGTTCTGATGGCTTTATTCGCTCCGATACAGCTTTATTACATGGAGAGTTACCGAAAATAGAAACATACACAGATGCAGATGCATATATGCTTGCTTTTTGCAAGCACGTACAGGAGTACAAAAAAATATAGTGAATTATAGGTGTCTGTATACTGCCGCATGTAAACACTGTTTCTCTGAAATTTCAAGGATTTGATATGGTGATACTTATCAATAAGCAGTGCAGGCAGATGTAGGGTCTTTTCATTCGTCAAAAACCTGTACGGAAAGAGGATGTCGCTAATGCTTTACCGATGTCTACGCACCCTCTAAGCATCAGTGTTCCATCTTTCCAAGAGAGGAAAAAGGATATACTAGAATCACCAACAACACACGCCTATGGTAAGTTCCTCTGAGAAATATTTCTTTGCTAAAAATAAAAAATTGTGTCTAATTCGCTTTGAAACAGCATTTTTCACGTAAATCAATATTAAACGATTCACTGTAGCATCTTCTAAAGAAAAATTCTGTTTCCTACAATGTTTTATCAGGCATCTTTCTTGTCAGAAAAAAAATACCCACAAATATTTGCATTTATAAACATTTAATGTGACGCAATTGATAAACATACGTCATTGATGGACATTGAATTCCTCTTTTGATTGACAAGTCAATCAAAAGAGGAATTTAACAACATTGTAAATAATTAAAATGGATTCTTTCTATATTACCTATTTGCGACACATATGTACATATATTTAGAATGTAACGATAAATGCAAAAAAGTTTTTTTTTATTAAATAAACTTTTTTTTGCATTATAAGGTTATTAGAATAACATCACGACGCCTCGTTCGAAAACGGCCATTGGATTGCCAATTTATGCAGGAAATTTTAAATTAGTCGTCACCGATTTTCATTTTAGAATGTTACGCAAATCGGAACTATTAAAAATTAATTTTTTCCCCATGTCTGCCAATGGAAAATTAATACAAAATAATTGCGTCGATTCAATTGTTTTAGATTATCTCATTCATTTATAATCAAAGAGATTTATTCATATCCCAAAAAGTAACATTTTGTATCATTAAAAAGCCATTCAAAGAAGGCAGGATTTTAAACCCCAAACGTTTAATAAACCAAAATCTGTTTACTTGACCAACTTCTACTGTATCTTCCTCCTTTCGAAATAGATGCAAAAAATTTTATTCCCCATAACGAAAGTATCTACAATGCAATTGTTCATAAATAAAGTTCGACCAATGACATTTTTTTTTTGTTTACTACTTTGAAAAACTACTGTATGTCATTTCAATCACAACTGCCACAGAACAGATAACTGCATACTCGGGCCCAATCAAGCAATCTAAATACCTGATACAATTAATCTCTGAGAACTTACACAATATTGCCACATCAGAACGCTACGCATAAAGGTTTTTGTTATTATCTCGAAAGGAATACAATAAAAGATTGGATAAGACATAGATGTAAAGAATATGCGTTGCTATTAGTTGCTAATCAGCCACTGGAGCACTGCTTGACTGCAGGTAACGTATATTTGAATGGGCGGAGGGCGGCCGTACAAATACAACTATTTTCATGTTCAATAATATCTCAATATTTTTATATATGTTTTTTGAGGAGCCAACGAGCGTGGGAGTCACCATAGGGTAGGCGGGCACCGCCGCCCATGGACACTCGCAACCCTAAAGGAGTCGCTATTGCGTTATCGGCTTCTTAGGTAAGAATAGTATAACTAATAGTCAGAGGAGTGGAGTGGTGGAGGAAAAATGTGCTGGTGGAAGGGGAGGTGAGGTGAGGGGAGGGGTGAGTGGGGTCTTAGTTAACTTAATCACTGCCTTTTAATAGCAAGAACGTACTTGAATTATTAGAATAGGACAATATTTGGCACATTGTTATCGTAAGAATAACAAAATTAAAATTATGACTGTCAGTAGACTTACTTAAATATAAATTTATTATATGTTCACAACGATAAATGTTTTAGTTTACTTTAGAAAACGTCAATTATAGTTTATCTTCATCAACTGTCTTTTAAGACCATGGTACAGGTCAAAACTTCGAAATTCAAATACAGGAGACAAAAAAAGGCAATTTAATTAAAATTTTTGAAAAAAAAGTTTACATTACATAGTTATGAAACAAAAAAAATCGAAAAAAAAGAAACATATATTGTAACAGATCTAAGATGTTTAATGAGCGCAATTAATTAGAAACAAGGAATTGGATCGTTAAATTGTTTTTTTTTTTAAGAGTACCATTTTTCTTAATGTGCCATAAAGATATCAAGCTTACGTAATGATATCAAACCAGTTAAGATCAAACAAATCAAAAGTCGCTGCTACGAACTTCAAGAAAAAGCTCATGACGTTTGTTTACCAACACAGAAGCTATATATTTTTTCGTTTCATTGAGTAATTTACACTTTTTAATGACAACAGTTAAAACTTCAAGATGTAAACATAAATTGTGTAAATGAAGTATGCAGTGACTATTGCGTATACATAAATGCCCTTCAAATTTTATCAAGTTTGTCGACAAATTATTTTTAACTCAGTCTTAATGGCTAAAACTTGGAAAAATAGTGAACGAAAGTGGATAGAAGACGATGTTGGGAGGATCTATAGAGCGTTTAAGAAATTTTAATATCAGGTGTAAATGTAACTTACTAACAATCGATATAAAGAAATCACATATGTAACCATTCAGATATTAATTTGAAAAATCCAGAGTAAATGTTAGTTTATAATAAAAATAAATATATCGAACGCTAAGTGCGTACACATCATCGGTTGCCATGTCTGCTTCTGGAATGTGACTGAAAACTCGCACTTTTCTGTCTGAGCAGATATCGACACTGAGCTATGCCCTTTTGCTTTGCTGCAACACACACACACAAACACACACACACACACACACACACACACACACACACACACATCTACCATACCTGCGTGTCTGGATTACGTACCTTTTTGCTATTCTTTTATTGTTAAACTAATTTATATTGTTGTGTGGCTCTTTGAAAAACAAATAAACGATAAACGATGATATATAAGAATAAATCAAAGTTTTTCGTTTTTTTTTTCCTTTACCTGTGCTGTAATATTTTGCTTCTTACAATTTTCGTGGTTCTAGATTAATGAGAATTACACTACAAATTTTGATTCAAAAATAAATCTCTTCGTTGCGCACTTTCAAAAACCATTACTATCGGATTTATAACTAATGTCTTATTATATTTTGATGCAAATCCTCCATTAGAAAATATTAACAAACTTCTGCGACGTCAAAAAGGCCCAGCAAATGTACAGGATTATTTTCATTTATAACGCTTACATAAAACTCGTGCGATACATTTCACGTACATACGTAAATAACTACGTACATTACGAGACGACTAAGAATACGAGTTACTGTTTTCGTTAAATGTTTTTCGCCAATGTCCCGTGAGTCAGAGTCATATGACCCGACATACAATTTCCCACGCCTACAACGCAATCATAATACATACATAGGGGGTATTTACTAGCTGAATGTAAAAAATGAAACAATGCGTAGGTGATACTTGAAATTTTTAGAACTGTCCGCTTAGAAACTGTAAAATAAGCAAACATTTTATATTTTAAAAATGGAACTCTTTGCAAACTCTATTATTTATATTGCATTCGTCTGTCATTTCTTTTTTTACAAATTGGTGGCAAAAACAAAATTGATTGTCTAATGTCAATATGAATTGAACGCAAGAAAATTTTCGTGCAATGATGTTCTATAATTTCGTTGCCGTTTAAACCAACAAGAAAGTTATAACAGACTTCGGTTGATCTTTCATGATGAAGCTCCATCTCTTGTCACTGTTTATTGTAACTGGTTTAATGAGTTCAAACGTGGTCGCACTAATCTGACTGACGATCTGCGTGAGGGACGTCCTTCATCGGCGATGACCAAAGACAACATCATTGCTGTGCGAATCATAATAAAAACTGTCGAAAAGGGATCTTCCAGCAGATTCCGATAACCTTGGACATCGGTATGAGTCAAGTGCACAAAATCCTTCATGAATATTTAACGGTTAGGAAGCTTTGTGCACGTCGGACACCTCATAATTTGACCGTAACTCAAAAACTCCGTCGTGTTAATCGATTGCCGGAAAATGATGCAAAGATTTGCCGATGGTTACTCAAATGTTGTATACATCATAGTTATAGATGACAAAAGCTGGATTTACTTTTACAATCCCGGAACTAAAAAATAGATGTTTTTAGTAGATGTTTTCTTTCGCGGTGTTGTTTATAAAAGTTACACGAAATCGAAACATCGAAAAAAAGATGGTGGCCTCTTTCTTCGGAAGGACAGGTCATTATGAAACATTTTTTTAGAAGACAAAAATAGTCATTACATATTGGTACACTAACAATTTTATTGCCTCTTGTTTTGGAAAAAGTTCGGGATAAAACGACCACACAATAGGAATCTCCTTTAGCATGACACGTACCGCCACATACCGCCACATACCGCCAGACAAATAACTAACTATTTGGGAACGTTAGGTATAGAAATACTGGCTCACACGGCTTACAGCTCCGACTTCGCCCATGCGATTTTAATTTATTTCCTAAAATAAAAGAAAAACCTCCGAGAAAATGGCGAGGAACCAGTGGTTGCATATGAAAAGGCCATCGAAGCGACCCTTAAATGCCAGTAGGCAATGTTTCTCTGGATGGTTCCATCGAATGCAGCGATGTATCGATTACAACGGACACTATTTTGAAGTCAATAATAACAAAAATAACTTGTGAATTTGCTCAGTTTTGGACTTTTAGATCGACCCAAGTATGATAACAGCCATGTAATATACCATTATTAGGCAAAAGTTTTCCAAAGTTCTAAATCTTTAGATTAAATCGTTAATTTTTTTTACAGACCGAACTCATTCACCTGATACATTGACATTTTAAGTGCCGATCATTAAATAACATGACTTCATTCAGTATCAAGTCGCTGAACAGGGACGCAGAAAATAAGCATTGCTAAGCAATGCTCGATACATTGTACGGCGACGGCGTACGTCCGCTTGAATGGACGGAACACGACCGTTGACAGCGTAACGACAGTCGTTAGACTTGCTTACGTACGAATGTATGTTTACGGCTCGTACGTTTATAGAGCTCTGATTTACTTCGGAGGACGGAAATCGTTGCTTAGCAACGCTATGCTCGCTTATTTTTTGCGTCCATATGGTTATAGCCAAGAGCTCGTGAACTCTCCGAATAATTGTCTTACTGTGAAACTAGAAAGTCTCTCGATGATCAGTCATAACATACTAACCTGGCAAACATCAGCCCTTATATTCTTTTGTTAAATATAATATAATAAAATAAAATTGTCGCTGTAAACTTAAAGATTTAATAAAATGTAGTTCATTCAATGTAAAATAAAAAAAAATGACAGGTTCTGTGGAGTTGAAATTCATATAAATATATATATTAGTAAACGATTTTATAAATGGGCACAAGTACAGGTTGTTCTACGTGGCAAAGTCCTTAACAGACGAGAGTAAAGGTACTACGGGAGCGCTAGTGGAGTTGTGACGTAAACCTGTGACGTGGAGTTTGTCTAATGGAACCAACGCTTTTAAAACAAAAATTTCGTCAACTGTTAAAACGATTTATCCTCGTGAAGTCTTGTTTTACTATTTTATCCGAATATTTTGAAGTTTAAATTTAAAAACTATACATCATTAGTAATATTAAGTTAGAATTATAGAGAGTTCCATACTTCTAGTGTCATAATAACTCTATAGTTTTCTACTTAAATAACAATTTATTCTACCAATATTACGAGGAACCTGATACAAAATTAACATATCACACATGCGAAATAAATGATAATTTTAATAAAAACGTCTGACATAGATATTTTAATATTAATATTGAGGAACATCGACCATCTCTGTAATAATAATTTGAAGATCTACATGGAATATGAAATTATGAACTCAAAAAAATGGATAAATATCTCAGAGTTATATAAAATGTGTTTTATGTTAAATGTGTAATAAATAACATACCTCTTATATGTTAAAAAGCTCACCGAGAACTCATGCATTAACCGTTTGTTATTCTAATGTAAATGTAATGTAAAAAAAAATATCACCAATTATTGCTAAGAAATATTCGACAGCAAAAGGCATTTGCAGCATTAAATGTTAAAATAGAGTTGATAAAGGAAAAGATTTTTCCTATATTTGATAAATTTGTGTGCCAAATGTACAGTATTAAAAGTGAAAATTTTAATGAAGCACATAGTGAAAAGTTTTTCGCCACCTATAAAACAATTAGTACTAAATTATTATAAAAAAAGAATTAATTATGACTCGTAAAATTTAACTCCGTACCAACGTGAAATGTAAGAACAATTATTTAAAACAATATACATCACAAAAATGACGAAAAATAATTATGAAAAAAAAACCAACGGTTTTCACATCTGAAAATAAGAGATGGGATTTGATCGACGATAACTCGGTTCAATTAGTTTGAAAGAGATCCAATCTTTGTTCCATATACTAAATCCTCTTACAATAACCTACTGATACTGCCGAAAACAAGCCAAGCGGCGCCGAGGAAAATATTTCAGATGACATACAATTTTTTTATTCAATACAATTATAGGTATCGATTTTTTTTTTATTTTAAGATACGAAATTGTTAGTGAATATTAAGACGATGAAATCAGTGGTGGCATGTCGAATTCTAATGAAGAAAATCAGTTTAAATACTTCTGTATTTTGCATTATCATCAATAGAATACATTTTACCCGTGACTTATATTTCCATTTCCGGCACTGAATGTTCTCACTCGCGCTACCGTACATCTTTCCTCTCGCCGCGTCTTATGCTACCTAGAACCGCTTATCCTTGTGCCCGTTTTTTTACAAAATTGTTCACTAAAACCTATATATATATTTGAAGTTTACATAACAAAATATTTTAAATCATATATCTACTGCAAACTTTTCGATTCGTCTATCTTCGCTTGCTTTCGCCAAAATTGGTATCATTTTTTTTGTTTATATTTTACATTGAACGAACCACATCATATTAAAATTTCAAGTTCAAGTTTACAGCGACAAATTTTTTCCTTTATTTTATTTATAATTTAGAAAATATAAGGGCTGAAGTCTGCCGGGTGGTAGTAACCGTATTTAGTATTCTAATGACTCATCACTGAAGGAATTTTCAGTCTTACAGGAAAACCGTTACTCGGAAGATTCACGAGCTCTTCAGTTATTGGAGTACTTCTTTTTTGGAATTTTTTCTTAATTTCTACAAACAAGTTTACAAAATGGCGTTAATTAGAAAAAAAACCCGAATGAATAGTAATCTAACTATTGAATGTAAACCGATTGTCAGTTTTCAAGTCGCTGGGATATTGTAGATTTCATATTTCGACTTTGTCAAGCCACATCTAATAGATCTCAATCTTACGGGTTTACGCCGCATGAAGTCACACTGTAGATACATCTCATATACGATGTCATATAAGCTTACAGACATTACCACAGACCTACCACATTAACAGAACATTTAAAAGCATGAGTTTAAAATGGCGGCAATTGTTTTTGGGTGCGTGAAGCAATTTATATTACTCGGCCCCTTCTGTCTACGTCTAATATATCTTTCTACGTCTTTTTGTGTACATTATCTATGGCTTTATTATTTTAGGACTCCCGGCCGCGGTATATTTAGGTTTCATTCCCATGAAAGAATTACGAGTGATGTTTGCTGACACGTCGCTCCAACTTAGATCAACGCTTTCTTCACCAAGTTTTCAAATGTTATTCAATAACCTAAAATATTATTTTTAGAACATTATTCTGAGAGTAAAGTAACTTTTTATTTTATAACAAGGTGAAAATTTTAGATTTATTGTATCGGACGATGTTTATAAGTAATACTTAGCCATATATCAATTTAGAAATTGGTCAGTTTGTTTGCTGTTTCGTTTCCTTCTGTCTAACAATGCGATCGATTTTTATAAAATTTTGCTAACACGTTCTTGTTACACGAAAGATGTAGATTGTGTCGCACTAATGCAATTTCGGGGTTATATAATTTACAGTATAGTTTTTATCCCGTATGTCCTAGAAGAAATTTTGAAAACGCTTGCTAATATTTTAAGAAACAGTGGACGGTGGAGCTTTCGCCTGATTCGAACAGAACAGGGGTGGGAAACGAAATTGATGCCGAGACTGATAACGGATGCAGGATTGAGGGGCGATTGAGAGTGAGACGAAAATTAAGATCTGGACCAATATTTAGAGCTGGATCGTATGAATCGGATGCGAGTTCAGATAATAGTCGGTTTAAAAAAAGATTATGTAAGTACATAGTTCCGTAATTTTAGCACGTGTTTTATAAAAATCGTAATGGCTTACACGATTTTATCTTATATCATTTTCTTATTATATCATCGCATGCGTTAAACAAGTCCAAAATTATTATTTCAAATTCGATGTCAATCGATTATTAATCTCATAGGGGGATCGTTTAACCAATAAGAAATAAGTATTATCATCGGTACTTGTACGGCGTTGTTATTTAAAATGGATCGACACCACTTAAAGAAGTTGGATGTCGCATAGAAGGAAACTTTTTGTTATGTGTTGATTTAGTGACGCCCGTGGACCGGATGGATTTTGTTTAAGCTTGTGATAACATCTTTAGTAAAGAAATATGTAACGTTTAAAGGTATGTGATTATTTTTCGTTTTCTTATAAATATTGCGAAAATGAGCTACTGATAGCGTAAAAACTGAAGCTACGATATTCTACTATGACTTATTCACTAGACTAAAATTATTATAAAATATTGCCACTGTCAAAATTATTCATTGTTCATGATTTTATAATCGATTTCGAATTATGCACATATTAATTAAGTTAATTAACGATATTTAATAAACTTAAATAAATAATGCTATAAAACGTATATAGCCTGGATAGATTAAGCTCTTAATATAAATATTGATTTTGTATATTATACCCTTGAAATCTATTCATGATCTCGCAAAAAGCGGGTATGGAATAAGTGCAACTTATTACTTTATTTTCTACACGTATTTCCGACTCAGCGTAACTAGAAATCTCTATGGCATCTAGAAAGATAGAGAGTGCAGTCCACTGGCAAAAACAAACATTACTGTACGATACATGCACTCTTATATATGTGGATCTAATAGCAAACTATATTGAACTCGCGAACGCCGATCATCCATCAAGCTGCTGGTAGAGAAATTGTTTTCCCTCTTTGAAATGTTCGCCGCCGCCGGGGACCCCGCCTTCGTGTGTTCATAACGATGAACATACCCCAGGACCCCCGACCGCGTCGGAAGTGTTCACTATGGAAACAATTTCGATGGTTGTTTAAAATGCGACAATAGGTGATGGGGTGAACGAAGATGCCCGTGTGTTGACAGACGTGATGAATTGAATTTGATTTTTTTAGCGGTCTTTTTTAGAATAGCGTATAAAAAGAATTCCGATGAGACCTTATTGCTAAGGTTACAGCGTCCGTCCGTCCGTATTCCCAGCCTAGATTTAGAATGTTCTATTTTTCTAGTCATTATTCGCGGCTAATTAATATTTTCATGGAAAATTATTAATATTTCACGTATCATTGTAACGAATATCCCAACTAATAATAAAAAAAAGTAAATTTTAAAGATGTCCCCATATAAAAAAAATGTATCTTTTAAATTTCTTTTTTATTTTTTTGTTTTTCCTTTTTATTTTAGTTTTATCCTAAATGCGTCAAACTTAGTGTACTTAATTACGATTGTTGTGCAAATATAACAATAAATAAGAAATAATAAAAACCTGGCAAGTTTGAGTTGGGGTTGTTTTAAAAATCACGAACTAAATAAAAAAGCAATATTTTTGGTAAACACACAACTCATACATTTTATACCGGTACGCAACCGTCGATGCACGAGTCGAACACTTGACCATTTGACCGATTTTTTATTACATTAAAATTATTGATTGAACCAGTCGCACTAATATTATTTTAAAATTTCACACACGTCATACTGTTTTAGTGAGAAAAACGGGACAATAAATAGGTATATCACAAATTACAAATTACATTAAGCGTCACATCCCCGTGATTGTTCCAATTCGACTTCACATTTCAAATAAAGTTATTTTAAGTTCACCCGTGATAATTTTTTTTGTTTATCAATTTATATGGAATTGATGAAAGAGGCCTTTAAGATCGTATATATTGCGATTCAATATGCGGAAATGATTGTGCTGATGATTACTGTCACGTAATTATTTAGTTAGAAAAGGAAATGCTAGCTTCATTCTTCTTATGATATAACTTGTAATATTGCCAATAAAGGAGAAAAGGTAAATTTATCTGTTTTATAAGTAATTTTTAGGACAGGTGAGAATTTTGTAGTATTATATCTCTGTGATGCAAACCAATTTATTTGAATATCATTATAATTAATATCTGATGTTGCTTCGTTTGCAAAATTACTAGAAGAATAGAATGTTCTTAGAAATAGCTCTGAACTTTCCTTAGAATGTGTATAACGATAGTACTAGTATAATTAAAATAAGCGAAAGATTTCTTAGCTTACTTAACGCCTGAATAAATTGAAGATACTGTAGATTCAGACCAAGAAATGTTCATTTATAAGATTAAGACATAAGATTCGAAATTCACAAAGTAACAAAAATTAATCAAAAGATCTATTAGTCTAAGATCCGGCATTAGAAAAATGTACCCGCATCTGTTAATTGAGTCAAATAATGTCTTACAGGGAGATGACAATATCATAAAATGAGAACAAATTTTGCTACCGTAGTCCTGCTGCTACTAAAATTGATTATTAATTAATAATTAATTTTTTGCATCTTGCGTCAATTGCACATCGCGAGTACAAAACTTCCCAATATGATATTTCACACCTCATTACAATAGGCAGCGACATTTACGTCTGCTACAGCTACCTGCAGCTAGGTGTAAACAGGTAGATAAACCGAACTTATTTCCCTCATCTACTAATTGAAAAACGTTAACACGAAAGTAAAGTTTACAAAATTCTAAATATATTTATAACTGGTAGCTAACATAAAATTATTTGCAGCCTACATAAAAAAAAAAGTAATTAATGTTAATAGCAGCAGAACTATGATGGCAGACATTGTTCTCATAACTTTATAATATTGTTATCTGCCTGAAAAACATTATTTGAGTCAATTAACAGATGATGATACATTTTTCTAATGCCGGATCTTAGACTGTTTAACAGAATTGAAGTGATATCCATCTGATTATTTTTTTAATTTATAGTACTTGTACATAATGTAATACATTTATATTTATTTATTCACATAAAGTAATTTATTAAATATAAGCATAATACATAAGGCAAATGCATCTTACACGAAAAAAATAGTTCCATATGTCTTAACAACATTCGAAATTCTATAGAAAATTGCGATCATCAATATTACAATAGGAAAAGTTGTAAAAAAAAGTCATAAACCATGTTTCAATTAAATACTATTAGTTTTTAATATTCTCGTCGATTTCACTTCAACAGGATTAAAATTAATATTTACGCAAATATCAGTGATCAGCGTTTTTTTACGCATCTCAATGATTAGATATGATAATTTACTATATCGATAAAAACTTGAATGAAAAGTCATATTTTTTTAGAAAATAACTTAAAAAAAAGCATTGGTGTGTATTAATAATTAACCTTTGTTGTAATTCACGATAAGCGATATCCTAAATGGTTACATGATTACACTATTGAACAGAAATATGCTCTGAAAGTTTTCGTTTCCTCGATAGAATACCGTTCGTACCTTTGCCGGAGCCGTGGCCGATACATACAAGATACATAGACAATTATTATACTATAATTTATATGCTAATATATCGATAATCGTATGCCGAAACTCACCGAAAAGCGATATCGCGACACTACATGGCACTAGCGACCTACAGTACCACTTCACTTTTCAGAACGGGAAGCCATTAGGCGAAAAGGATTCGCATCCGAACTGCATCTGCGAACGCGGAGGACGGGCGATCGCGACGGGAACCAACTGTGGCCGCGGTCGCGTGGCGCGAAGCGGGCTGCGCCGGGCGGGCGTTACTGCCGGGCGGCGGCGCGCGCGGCCCTACTGCCGCCGCGGCCGCCGGCGCGCCCGCCCCCGCCGGCCCGCGCCCCGGGACACTCAATGGAGTGCCGCAGGAGTGTATCTTGCTTCGGCTACGGTTAGACATCTGAATGTTTTTGATATTGTACATTCGATTTGAAACCTCGAATGGACTTTTTATTTATCATGTCAGCAATACGAGCTTTTAATTTATCATTGACTGCATATTAAACATCGATAAGATATTTAACGTACAGTCTTAATATAAAGAAGTCTTAATTGTAAAACGTTTCTATATTGTACTTTAAATACAAATGACAAGCCTTTCGACTGATAGGTAATGCAAGGGCTGCTATTTATGTATCCAGAACGGGCCACATACAAAACAATATTCAAAAAGTAATTACAACATTTAAAAATGGAACTCTTTGGCTGTAGAATACAGTTTGTTTCATCTGTCAATTGTTTTACCATTGTGGCATCATTTTGAAAATTACGTGTCTTTATTACCATGGATTTCACTCGTGAAAATTTTAGTGTGATGATTTATTACGTTTTTCAGCGTGGGCTAACTGAAGTGCCATCAAAAACTACTGTGAATCACTGATTTAGTGAGTGAATTTTAATCATGGGTGTTCTATGCTCACGGACCAATTCATAGAATGTCGCCCTAAATCAGTTGTTATACCACAAATTATAGATGCATTGCGGGAACTAATGAAGCAAGATCATTATGTTACATATCACTAGATAAAGGCATCCCTGAGCATAAGTATGATACACAAGTATTGCACGAAAATTTTGCTGTTAAAAATTTTGTGTTCGTTGGATTCCACACAACTTGAGCATCGATCAAAAACAAGTTCGTATCGTTTGGTGCAAAAAAAAATTGGGTGCGTGTACATAAGTACGCGCTTGAGAAGTTATACTTCTTTGGCATCATTAAAAACGAGCCCAAACTCGATGGAGTTGCGTCGTTTAATTACGGAGTTCCTATGGCCACCTTCTAGCTCCATCATCAGACGCTGATTACCATAGAGTATCAAAGTACTCGTCAAGACGAATCAAACGAGCCCAAACTCGATGGGGTTGCGTCGTTTAATTACGGAGTTCCTATGGCCACCTTCTAGCTCCATCATCAGACGCTGATTACCATATAGTATCAAAGTACTCGTCAAGAGGAATCAAACGAGCCCAAACTCGATAGGGTTGCGTCGTTTAATTACGGAATTCCTATGGCCATCTTCTAGCTCCATCATCAGACGCTGATTACCATATAGTATCAAAGTACTCGTCAAGACGAATCAAACGAGCCCAAACTCGATGGGGTTGCGTCGTTTAATTACGGAGTTCCTATGGCCACCTTCTAGCTCCATCATCAGACGCTGATTACCATATAGTATCAAAGTACTCGTCAAGAGGAATCAAACGAGCCCAAACTCGATAGGGTTGCGTCGTTTAATTACGGAATTCCTATGGACATCTTCTAGCTCCATCATCAGACGCTGATTACCATATAGTATCAAAGTACTCGTCAAGACGAATCAAACGAGCCCAAACTCGATGGGGTTGCGTCGTTTAATTACGGAGTTCCTATGGCCACCTTCTAGCTCCATCATCAGACGCTGATTACCATATAGTATCAAAGTACTCGTCAAGAGGAATCAAACGAGCCCAAACTCGATAGGGTTGCGTCGTTTAATTACGGAGTTCCTATGGCCATCTTCTAGCTCCATCATCAGACGCTGATTACCATATAGTATCAAAGTACTCGTCAAGACGAATCAAACGAGCCCAAACTCGATGGGTTGCGTCGTTTAATTACGGAGTTCCTATGGCCACCTTCTAGCTCCATCATCAGACGCTGATTACCATATAGTATCAAAGTACTCGTCAAGACGAATCAAACGAGCCCAAACTCGATAGGGTTGCGTCGTTTAATTACGGCCTATGGCCATCTTCTAGCTCCATCATCAGACGCTGACCATATAGTATCAAAGTACTCGTCAAGACGAATCAAACGAGCCCAAACTCGATGGGGTTGCGTCGTTTAATTACGGAGTTCTATGGCCACCTTCTAGCTCCATCATCAGACGCTGATTACCATATAGTATCAAAGTACTCGTCAAGACGAATCAAACGAGCCCAAACTCGATGGGGTTGCGTCGTTTAATTACGGAGTTCCTATGGCCACCTTCCAGCTCCATCATCAGACCCTGGTTACCATATAGTATCAAAGTACTCGTCAAGGAATCAAACGAGCCCAAACTCGATGGGTTGCGTCGTTTAATTACGGAGTTCCTATGGCCACCTTCTGGCTCCATCATCAGACGCTGATTACCATATAGTATCAAAGTACTCGTCAAGAGGAATCAAACGAGCCCAAACTCGATGGGTTGCGTCGTTTAATTACGGAGTTCCTATGGCCACCTTCCAGCTCCATCATCAGACGCTGATTACCATAGAGTATCAAATCGTCAAGACATAAAGTTCAGTTTAAATATTAAAAATTAAATAAATATTTTTTATTTTCTTATATTAAATGTACATAAATTCTCTCATTATTCGAAATTCGAATTCTAAGCGGGCAGCTTCAATCTGTTAATTTTGCGTCACACAATCTTAAAATTTCACTCTCATCATTTTTTCATAACGCGCCTAAAGAAGTATAACTTCAAAAATATAAAAAAATACAGTCATGGTGCATCAAAAGCTGCTTAGAACATCTACACAGATGATAAATCTTGGATGTATATATATGACCCCGAAACTAAGCAGCAGTCAACATGTGGGTGTTCCAAGATGAGCCGAACAGTGCCACAAGAGAATCGTATAACGGTTATTTCGGAGTGGTACACAACCATTTGTTTGCCAGAAGTCTTTGAAGAAACGAGAAAGAACAACCCACAACGCAGAATCATTGTTCATCATGACAATGCTATCTGTCACACGACGGCCAAAACAACTCGCTTTTTGGAAGTTTAAAAGATCTAGTTGACGGGTCACCCGCCATTCGATTTCTATTTATTACCAAACGTGAAGAATAAATTATGTGGTCAACGTTTTTCGAGCCGCGAAGGGGCCGTTGATGCGTTCCAAATGCACGTTTTGGAGATACCTCGATCAGAATTTATTTCAGCGTATGCGAAAGTGCATCGATCATCATGGCGAACGTTTCGAAAAGTAATAAAACCATATTAAATTGTAGACGTTTGTATTTTTTCGATATTCCGGACACATAAATAGCAGCCCTCGTATTACGTAATTATTTACGAAATATGTCACTTTTGACGTGACAACGTCTTAAATTAGGTTGCGGCTGGGAGTCACTTTGAAAAAGTGTAACGCTCGGTAACGTAACGATGAGTCACCGAACGAGAGAGAGGCCCGCCGAATGCCTTGCGTCTCTCTCCCACTCAACTATGATCGGTCTGCCGCGCGCGCAGCACTAGAGAATTAGTGCATAGCTTGCAAATGTATTGCAAGTTATTGTATGTATATTTGTATATAAATACGTATGTATGTGTAAAGGTAAAAATAAAATTTTGTTAATATGAAATTCAGTGCGAGATTCTTTGTATAAATTAATGTTTTAAATATAATTCTTTGTATAAATAAATGTTTTAAATTGTTACTATTATTTCATCCTTCTTCCTACTATACGAATGAATATTCACATTAAAATGATTTTACCATTCAAAGTCGTTGTCACGTAAAACTTTCGCCCGTATACCGACTTTACAGGCAACCAAATTTTTTGTAAAAAATATGTGTCATCCCACATTCAATTCAAAAGTATAATGCTGTGGAAATCTAGAACAGTTAAAATTTCAAATGAAACCAAATTTATTTTTGACGTGACAACGTCTTAAATTAGGTTGCGGCTGGGAGTCACTTATGAAAAAGTGTAACGCTCGGTAACGTTACGATGAGTCACCGAACGAGAGAGAGGCCCGCCGAATGCCTTGCGTCTCTCTCCCACTCAACTATGATCGGTCTGCCGCGCGCAACTAGAATTAGTGCATAGCTTGCAAATGTATTGCAAGTTATTGTATGTATATTTGTATATAAATACGTATGTATGTGTAAAGGTAAAATAAAATTTTGTTAATATGAAATTCAGTGCGAGATTCTTTGTATAAATTAATGTTTTAAATATAATTCTTTGTATAAATAAATGTTTTAAATTGTTACTATTATTTCATCCTTCTTCCTACTATACGAATGAATATTCACATTAAAATGATTTTACCATTCAAAGTCGTTGTCACGTAAAACTTTCGCCCGTATACCGACTTTACAGGCAACCAATTTTTTTTTTTAAACTATAAATGATTGTACTTTCATCTTATTTTGACCGTAACATACACATATCAGGGCTTATACCTATGATTATATGTATTATTTAATGTCATTTGATATTTGGAAGCTGTGGAGACGAAAAAAACTGTTATTTTTTATGAAGTATTCACTTTTTTTTATATACCGACGCATTAGTACGTATTACATAAAATTAATTATACTAGTTTCCTATACCGATTCCAATTTCGATACTGATTCCAGTTCAATAAAGTGGGCGGGGTCCACCGGTGCGACATTAAGCTTGCACAAAATACCGACGTAAAGTAATAGCTTCCGTTGTTGCATTTCGTTCAATGAATGAGAATCCCGACGGCCCACTCCCCTCCTCCGCCACCCGGTGCGGTGGTGCGGTGATAGTGTGGAGAGTGCTCCACACTATCACCGCACTCCCTCCGCTATTCCTACCAAAGAGTTCGGTAACGCACTGGTGATTGCTCTGGGGTTGCGAGTGCCCATGGGCGACTATGACCTATGGTTATAACTATGACTCTCGGATGGCTTGTATCGACGACTTGCCCAGCAATCGACAAATTTACTTTTGGCATTCGCAACAAAACATAAGTAAGAGTTTTTTTTTATATATATATATGATAAGAACACGTCACAGACATCGACTCAACGATAAGTTAAAATTAGTAGTAAATGTAAAAGTGTCCCAATTTCTTAACTCTGAACTAAACAAAAATGAGTGTGTGTATTAGTGTACACACGTAAGAAATGAAACTTCTTTATGATATCATTTTTCGAAAAATGATCCACTATTTACAACTTTAGAGAAATTAGTTAAATAAAGCTAAATTAGATAAAGTTTAAACAAAAAAATTCATTTTGTATTAAATTAACGCTATTTTATTATCGTAGACATGCATACAAATAATATAATTATTTCACCTTATTATTGCTATTAGGATTATTATAGTATTTCATTAATTATGATAGAATTATTTTTTATTATTACAATCAATTGATGTTTAGTAGATTAACAGTCGTATTAATTAATAATTTCTAGTTTTAATGAAATTACATATATACATTTACCGATACTTACAATCAAAAACTGAGGTTAACCTGCAATAACTTTAAAAAAATAAATACCAATATCACGCCCACGTGTTGAATGTATTAGAAAAAAAGATATACATATTTACCTACTTTTGTTAGAAACCCAATGGAATTAGAACAATTCCTTTTATTTTTTTTTGCCTATCACTTTATTATTGAAATATCATTTTTCACGTCATTACTGAGTTTTAGAAATAAACAAGGCGCGTAACAGGAAAACGTGACATAAAAATAAATATGGTGCGTAACAGAAAAAGCGTGACGATTTTTTTTTACATTGCTATAAAATTTCTCTCATACGTTAATAAAGAAGTTTCACTTCAATAACCTATCACAATAGCAAGCAATCAAAGTATTTATAACTACTTTGTGAAAAACAATAATATAATAATTGAAGAAAACATTACAAAATATTTATAAAATGGAAAAAGACTTTGTTAAATGATTTTCACTTCATTCCGTTTTCAAGATTATTTTCCATATGTAAAAAATATTAAATTGTTAAGGTACTTCAGCCTCAAAAAAACCTTCTTCCGGTTGAAGTTATTCTTCTTTTAATACCTCATAAAATTTCGGATCAGAGTGTATTTTCAGCAGGGAACGCACCGATGAAACGCACTATGAAGTTCGCACGATTTGAATTTAAGTGGTGGTGGTGACGTATCAGTTAGTCGATTAAGTGACCAATAACCTGTCGTGATAATGAGTTGTGATCTACATATATAAAAAACGATCTGCGTATGTATGTTCTCCGTGAACTCTGAAACGGCTGGATCGATTTTAATGAAATTTTCGGGAAATCTCCAGATTAGCCCATCGGGCAATCCTGTGATTTTTTAGTTTTTTTTTTTAATAGCATTATCAAGAGGGCTCTCGTCTGATAGACGAAGGTTATGGGGTTATGAAGGTGGAGTGGAACTCTCACGCACTGGACGACATACAACAAGGGAAACTTATTTAACCTATGTATTCTGTAAGAGTGTGGTATTGCACCAGTCAAGCAGGCCATGCATGTCAACATTTACGTGCTGCGGCCAAGTTGGCCAAAGCATGATTCCTTCGCAATAAATGGCAATTTTATCACACTTCTCTTTAAAATTAATACATTTTTTTTTTTTGGTGTAGTAAGGCACTATACGTATAGATATCACTAAAACCTCATCACATGAGCGCTCCAATACATCTAGCGAAGGGCATCTGATTATAGATAATTACTGCTGTCCGTGTGAAGCCAGGACGTAAGCATAAATAAATAATGTGCATTTTTATATAAACGAACTTCTGAACACTGATACTGTAAACATTGTTATTCATGTTCATAAAATTTTGTATATAGTTTAGTGCATATTTATTAACTACCTGCTACGAAAATTGTAAAATTTTCATAAAATTGGGAGATTACTGTATTCAAGCGAATTTTCAAAAATCGAATTTTCAACAGATCTTGACGGTTGACACCCTGAAACGTTGAATTAATTCCTCCTGATAGATTTTAAGGAATCACAAAAATAAAATTTTCACAGAAATTTTTTTTAATATTACTTTTATATTACTCTACCGAAAGATACCAAATCTAATCAGCTCTTTTATTAAAGATGCATCGAATTCCGCAAACTGCATAGAAGTCAGTAGATTCAAGAGATTTCAATATTTTTTTTTACATATTTTATAAACTGCTCTACTGAGTCATTTCAAAATCTATTCAGTTGTTCTCTTTAAAGAATAACGTTGATCGTTGCTAAATCGATCAAAAAATCAGTCGATTTGTTTAAAAGATATTGTTGGAGAAGTATTTTTCCGAAAAAGATTTTTTAAGTATATTTTTTAAGTATATTGCAACCGATGGCAGAGGCGGTTTTCGTACTCGGAATCTCGAATTAAACAGCGATAGCGGCACAAACAATATTTACTCATTTAGCCCTCAGATTTATGCAGCAATTTATGTATAACTTCAGTAGAACAATAACCACAGGAATCCTTTTCGTTTTTATTACTCCCAAGTTCCATCACCTAACCCAGAGACAGTTTAACTCCCTCCCTAATTTTGTTTTGCGAACTGAATAAGATTTCATTCATCCATTTGATTCATTCATTTGAAATTCACCCGTCGAAATAACGTTCGCGTGATTCAGCTGGACTCCTGAGGAGGCTGGACGCCTCGCTTGCTACCTAATTGACTTACTTATTAGTATATTTTTTAAACTAATATACTGATAAATTTGTAAATTAAACCGGCTGTTTTCTGTGAAATTCAACGTTGATCATCGCAAATTTCATCAAAATTCGTTGTATCTAAAGATATTGTTTACGGAAATTAGCAAAAAAATCGCGTTTCATTTATTTGCATAGAGAATCTAGGTATTTGAACACAAATAGTTGAAAACTTGAAAACGTATTAAAACCATATTTCTGAGCTCGGAGAGCTTGAAATAGTACAAAAATCTGTCTTTTGAACTCAAACTCAATAATTTTCTACTAGATATTATATATTTTTGAAGACTATATCTTCAAAAAGTTACATCTTAGAAATCTTTTATTATTTCATTATGATACTTATTGGCTTGGGAAAATAAAATCTTTTCGAAAGAAGGATTAATTTATTACTAAACAAATTCAAACAATGAAATAATAGGCTAATCAAATTAGAATAAAAAATAATGTGGCTGGACATAATCTATAATCAGCTATTATGATTGTTACGTCATTGTTAATTACAAAGCATAAAAAAGTGCGCTTTAAATATATTTTTGGAAAAACCTTATTTTTAATTTTTGTCTCATTAATATTAAATGGTATTTTATTAAAAAATAATCTTCTGTTGCATGCAATTAAATTGTGGTTAAATTGAAAATTGTCTACTTCCGTAGACTTACGCATGTTTGAATTTTTTCTCTCTCTCTTTAATCTCTTCTCTCCACGAAAATCAGTGGTAAGAGAAAGGATAATTACCTGAACAAGATGTGAATAGAGGTCGATTTGAGCCGAAACTCTTGTTATGTGTTTGATGAAGTTATGAAGGTTTAGTGTTCTTTCAAATAATTCCAGATGGTGGAAATATCGCTGTCGAGATATATAGTGAGCAATGTATAATAATGTCTCAAATATATCCAGCTTTAGTAAACCGATTACTACACGGTGCTCTTACGATATGACATTGCTAGACCACATACTGCGAAAGTTATGCGGGATAAGATCGTAGAACTCGGTGTCGTTGAACTTCTACCACATCCAGCATTTAGTCCGGAAATTGCTCGTCAAACTTCTATTTATTGAGATCCATGGCGAAATTCTTTCGTGAAACAAAAATTGGAGTCCAAAGGTGACGTTAAAAATGCAGTGCGGTACTTCTTTGCATCTTGATCCAAATGAATGGATTTACCAGGGTCTCGGAAGCTTGCTGTACGTTGGATTAACACAGTAGAATACGACCGACTATAATTTGGACACAAAGGGTTCCTTTATGTATGATTATTTAATGAATAAATTGATGCCGCGAACTGCGCAAGTTGGAAAAAAATTCGAAATAGAATGATAACACACTCAAAAAGTATAGGACGACTCACCTGTACTACTTCAGTGTCCTTTGCGTGGTCATCACTTTTTCTTCTTGCTTATTGTTAAATATTTGCGCGTGCGCTCAGCTTGCGAAAATTTGTATGCGGTTTAATTGGTACTTCTGCGTAAGAGCGAAGGTTACCTCAATATGAAAAAGATATAGGGCAATGGTGACAACAAGAATGCAATGTGTATCATAATTGCAATACAAAAAACACCAACCAAAAACGGCGTAATCACAAAGTGAACATTAAAAACCGCTCTTATTTATAAGAAACTTTAATATTATGAAATTTATAAGAAACTTTTTTTCGAGGTGGGACCTTATTTTTACTGGACTATTAAGGAACCCATCGTCTTACTTCTTGAAAACCTGTGAGTTCTATGATTTCAGTGTGAGTGATCGTACACGGCCGGATTTATGAAATAATAATGAATCATTCTCTTCCAAACGTGCATTATTCGCATCGAATAAGTATGACAATAAAATAACAAGTGATTACTGTGATTTAACTGAATTTAGGACCAGAAATGTGGTGAGTTCAACACGGCAGCTCGCTCTACACGTCTAACCCGTCTCGTCGCTCAAACAACAGCACCAAAAGTGATTGAAAACAACACGAATACCTGCTCCGTTCTCTCACTTTTTCAACCCTTTAAACCCTATATCATTGGTGGAAATCTTTAGAGTTGTCAATACAACTATAGAGAGCGTGCTTCATTCAAGCAAATTAAAATGTCGTAAAAAACATTATTGAGTAATGTTTTTTTGATCGCCGCATACGTTTTAATACTTATTTTATATATCCACGTTTTAAAGTAACCACATTTTGTGATAGTTACGGTTATGTTTGCAGTAAATGTTGGAACAACTTGAAATCAAATATTAGAAATTCAAACTCGGTCTTCTAAAAGCCTTTAAAATCTTATTTATTGCATATACCAACAAGGTTTACATAGAAGGTCATTCTAAAATCGGATTATCTATTATTTATTCATTGTCCATGTAATTCCGATAACTTATTTATAGGTAAAGGATGTACAAGACCACACCATACTATATCCACATATGATTATATCACTTCAAGGAACACTTATATTCCTAAGTATGTAAATTGACTGATTTTATTTTGTTATTGTGTACTGATTGTATTCGCTTGATGCCTGCGATGCGAGTCTATCGCCACTGCACACGCGCTGGGTGTCACGGAAGACCAGCGTTGCAGTAGTGGCCGCTGCTACAAGTTCTACCGAGTGACCTTTTCTGACGGCTGAATAATATTCTTACAAAAAGGTTAATAGTAGCAAAGGTTAAAAACAATAAAGTGTAGTTAGCTTAATGTTTTGGCACTTACTCATTCATTCATATATTTACCAAAACATTTTTGAAGTTATACTTCTCTTGATGCGTTATGAAAAATGTAAAAGTGGATTTTTATCGGGCGACACGAAAACTACAGTATGAAGATACTCGCAAGCGGGTTAGCAAACAACTTCAGACCACAAATAACTAATGTGTCAAACGCTCAAGCTGGAAGAGTTGCCATTTATTAAAAAAATGGATGATACTACCAATATCGTTACTCCGAATATTGATATGACTGTAAAACTGACAGAAATAGCAAAATTAACAGTGACATAAATTGGTGAGTTTTGTGTACGCAAAATGGAAGAGTCAATAAAATATCGTTAGTATATTCCAATTTTTCACTTAATAATTGTTATAATTTCAAGTAAATAGATAAAATTGATATTACACTTTGTATAAGAAAATAAATATTGATTTATTTAGTTTTTCAAGTTTAAATGAAACTTTATCAACCGTATTGACAATATTGCTTCAGTCCTTTTATTATTTCATTATAATTAACTATTTGCATTCAATTAAAAAAATATTTTTAATTACACCAAAGAAGTATAAATTCTCAAGTACACGCATCGTTTTCGTTTTTTCTTTCTTCCTTAAAAGTAAGAACAACCCTAGTGCTGCCTTACATCCTGATGATTGAAATATTTAATTTTCTTATTTCATTAGACATTCTAGCATGTATCTTAAAAATGACACATCAAAACCAATTTCTTTTTTATTGGTGTACAATTTTACTGAGTATTCACCAATTTTATTGAAAAACCATTGAACACCGATGACAACTGCTTTAGCTCTAATTGTTACAAAAAGGCTAACTTAAAAAAATGTCAACGTGTGCGCAATTAACGAAATTATGAATCACGCAGGCTCTCAGTAGTGACGACATGCTTTCTCTACTAGCAGCGACGCGTGGACTTTAACTACCTACCTTCATGTCTGGATGCTACTTTGACCATTCATAGCGGAATCGTACGTAGATAGAAGGTTATACGCTATTTGTACTTTGACTTTTTCAAATTTACCACCATTCATTTACTTTCATAACCTATAACGGCCTTCAAAGCGGGCGGGTGACAGCTGGTATTTCAATAAACACAACTTATTTGTGCTGACATGATGCTCACAACATCGCAAGACGAACTTTTTGGAAAAGGTTATTTTTTTATAACTTCGCCTACTATTTTGTACATTTAACTTGTTGAGGTACCTACGTTCAAAAATAATTCTCGATCGCTGAAATGTGCAATTTACAGTTAGTGTATATTTTATAATGAACGTTTCCAAAAAAATAAGAACGGCTTAAGCGCCATGTCAGGAGTCCTTCGACATATACCAATCTCGACCACGCCCTCCATACGGTCCCCCATTTTGAGTCTCTGTGCGCTCAACGACCGGACGCAAACAACTCAAATTACCTCATTGAATTTATGCTATATAGAACCCTATCCTTAAATAAGGTTTTTGAAATCTTGATAAGATTTGAATAAAAACAAAGATGATATTTAGAAACAAACAATAGCGACGTGGATTCGGAGAAGCAAGAACCAGAATTTGGAGGAGCGACTTTACATATTATATCCAACGTACATTATATTGTATGTAAGTTAACAAAGTCTTATATCTATATATAATATATTATTAATATGACGCAATAAATGTTACTTAATTGTTCATGTCTGTATCTTCTGAAATAGAAAAACAACATTTTTAGATTTCGTGGGAGACATATTTGTATTTTTTTTTTATTCACTAGTGAAGTAAATTAAATTATGTTTTTAGTTTCAAAAATGTATAAAACATATCCTTGTAAACATATCCTATATAAACATATTAAATTTTTAAGGTTCCGTACCTCTAAGGAAAAAAGAACCCTTATAGGATCACTTCGTTGTGAATCTGTCCGTCTATCCGTCTGCATGTCAAGACCCTTTTTCTCAACCACACATGGATGTATTAAATTGAAATTATTACCAAATACTTCGATCTGGCATCTCTTGGACATGGATTAATCATAGGACGGCAAAAACTAACTATGGCAGTGACATCTAAGTAATTCAGAATTAACTACGGTTTGTTGCAATTATAATACATTAATAATTCTCTATTCTGCCCGTAGATGGCATTTGAAATATGTATGACAACTAGGTATTGCAATTTATGGCACAGGAGATCACAAATTAGAAAGTCAGGGGATCCTTAAAGTCCTAAGCCTTAAGGGTTTTCCCTTTCAAACTAAAATATGCAATTTAGAGGTCATGTGTTGTGTTGGTTAGTGCAGTATAAGTAGTTTTAATCAGTGAAAACGTTTCTTGTTTATTGCTGTGAAAATTTTATTGGTTGATTTCCAGTGGTGGATTTATATTTTTTATAAGTGAAGGCCATTTTATTTCCGCCGCCCCATGGACCTTTCTAAAATAATAATTTTCTGAAATCTGCCGCCCCAGGACGCTGCCGCCCCTAGGCCGCGGCCTACATGGCCTATTGACAAATCCAGGACTGTTGATTTCCCGATGTATATACAGACTTCCTTCAGCAAAAAAACGAAGAGTTAGAAGCGAGATTAAAACCACGAAGAACGTCATACTTACTTCAAAATAGATGAAAGCACAAAATTCAATTACTGCCTCTAGACCTATCAAACCAAGTTCGGTGAAGCATGTTAGCAAAATTAACTATGTTATTCCTTCCTATATTGCACAATTTGGTGAATATATGAAGTAAGTTATTTTAGACATACGTATAACAAAACATATAACAGGATCTTTGTAGTGGGCTGATTCAAACGATATAAACAATTGTAGTTTTCTGTCGAGAAAGATGCTGTTTTTGCTATCCTTGCCAGTAATTTTTACCTCATGGAAGCAAACAGACTTGTGTACATTTCCACAGAGTTTAGAAACTGTAAAAGTGTTATTGTATCAAAAACTGGATATCCAAAGCACGCAAATTCCATTTCTCACATACAAGCCATCGCAATGTGGGAAAAAATTACATAGAATTCAACAATTAGCAGCGTTCCAACAGTGATACATCATAAAACCTTAGAACAAAACAGGTATAACGTGAAGTTTATTATTGAAGTATTAGTAGTAGTAGTAGTAGTACTTCAATTATAGATTATTAAACAACAACCAGCTGTTGTGAAATAGTTTAATAATTTAAAAATAGTCTAGTTGTCAACGAACTAGTTTTGTGAAAATTATATTTTAGAGTTCTTGCTTGTTCCTTGTTCCTTTAAGAAAAGGAACAATTTTTTCCGATTAGTTTGAATACACCTAGGTGACAGATCCGAATTTGAAGGAGGCTCCCATTCGCATACCATAAAATGCAACATACTTGAAATCGAAAATCAAATAATTCAAACAATGGTTCAAATAGTATGAAGTTCAATTGTCAAAGATGTTAATAAATCTGACGTGAATCAACTTACTTTGATGGAAAATGGGACGAGAAATAAAAGTAACCGTGAAAACATTGCAATAGCAAATTACAGCACAACGCACGAAACTTTACCGCTGTGAATTTCGTCACGTAAGCTTCGCAATGACGTAAATTAGGAACGCGGCGAAGAAGAAGGAAGGTTCGGAGAGCGTTATACCTGCGCAGTATATCATTCGCAGGCAATTCAGAGCGGCAAGGTTTTGTGCGTTGTACTGTATATTAAGGATGGAACCGTCAACTAATCGTTGATGACTCATGCAATCACTGAAAACTTTAATGCAGCCTTTTTTACGGAATGACGTTTAATGTTCTTACTGAAAATACCATTTTCCTCTCTCGTATGCTAAACCAATGCTATAACTGTGCAAGTGTAATAATTGGGAGAGTTTCGAGAATTGCTGCCGGAATAGAAGTCGCTGCTATAACCATCGCTTGCACTTTGTAATCATCAGAACTGTCTCGGAGATTACTTTCATTAGTCTATTTTTTGATCAGTGCGTCACGTTGCATGATCTTTCACCGTGGCAAAATATCCGCCTTGTATCGTTGAAAAAGGTTTTGCCAGCTTCTTAAACCGCGTTGGTCAGGACATTTGACACAATTTAAAGTTGTATATGATAATTATTCATTGATTTTAAAGATTTTAGATAAAATTAAAAATGACAAATTCAACGTTGACGATGTCGCTTGGAGTGTCGGCATTAAAAAATTTATGCTTAATTGAAAAGTTCAAGTGACCAATGGTTGTAGTAAAAATCAAATCGGTTGAATGACTACTTAATGTATGGCTCTTCCTGTTTCTCTAATATACAAGGTACAGGAAATCAGAACGCACACCTATTTAAATCCTATTATTTCAAAAGTTTAAACATACTAATTGCTGAATTACAAAAAAGATTTTCAATCGATGATGATCTACTAACCTAATTAGGTAGTCTCGATGAGTTGAATATAGACTAAATGATACTTATGGAAAACTTAGGTAAGTATGAGAAAATTAAACAAAACAATATTCCTGCTTATTGTTAGTGCTATTTTGTTTATATCAAATTTACAATATCAACTTCTTTTCAGCTCTAAAATTCCATCAAGGGAAGACCCTTGATGAAACTTTGAAAACAAAATGCAAGTCTTATACAGACAGCGAGAGACATTCTAAAACACATATGAACTTCTTACATCTGTAGCGACCATAAAATGTAGCAATGTTGTATGCGAATCGACATTTTCAACTTTAACTACAATGAATAGGCTTCAGAGACTTTCAATGGATCACGAAATGGCAGGCATGGTATATCTAGCCTCTGAAAAGAAAAATACTAAATCAATTTATCTGAATGAAGTCCTTCGCATTTTTAATGGCAAGGCATGAAAGACTTCTGCTGTTTCAAGGAAGGACTTTTTATTGTTATATTGAATATTTATGATTGAGTATAAACAAGGAAATAATATAGACTTGAATAAATTGCTTCTTTACTTTTATCCATAATTACCTCGTCCCGACAGTTAATTACAAACTGTTTCACACATGTTCACAAATCAAGTGGAACAATCATCGATTGACCAAATCAAATCGAGTAACATTTTGACTTCTGCTGTATTGCAACTAGAAGCTGTCTTACCTTTAATTCAACTTCAGCTACGGCCCCATGCTTGGAACTATAAAAATCAAAGTTCCGATTTGATAATATCAGAATAATGAGAAACAATATTATTCTGATATTGTACAGTCATTTAAACTTTATATTTTGAAACTCGAAAGTAAATCAAAACCTTTAGTGTATTTCTCATCGACCTAGATTCATGAAATTCGGAAAAAATAAAGCTTTTATAGCACAAGGAAAGGAAAAACCTGAGAATCTTTAATTTGTTTGTATATCATATGAACTTTTTTTGTTTACAAATGTACACTTATAAATGAATGAATCGTGACTCACACCAATACATGACCTAACGTTTTTTTTTAATTTTCCGCAATAAAAACTTAAGGATTTTCGATAATTCGAACATTTTTAAAAAGATTCCAAAAATTTTTGGAAAAGTCATAGAAGCTTTTGATGGAATGAATATCTACCAACATAATTAATTTTGCACGGAACCCTCAGAGTTCTCACGCTTGCCCGGTTTTTGGTTTTATATCAAACGGAAACAGTACGTTATTAAACATGAACGATACAGAATCGATTTTATTATGAATACAACCCCATCTCAACCGTAAGTCGATAAACATTAAAACAAATACAATACAATCAGTTTAAACAATATTTTTCTGTGATGGAAATGACATTTCTCTTATTCTATAAAACTGTACATTTATATCACCCAGCAATAACACGGTTTTAATAATATTATATATAATATCAGAATATTCAATAATTACGCAAATATTTCACAGATTACATAATTGAAATTTATTATATACGTTTCATGAAAAGCTATCTCGTTTGAATCGTTTTCAGTCCTGTCTTATGTTATTCACAGACATATAACTTTTAATTTCAATACACTAACTTTACGACTTAATATCTCATTTGGGATTAAGTCCCGTCAGCGCGGGCGGTGTAACATTTAATTTCATCGCCATAATGTAACCTACTTAATTCAAATTAACCTAATCTAGGGCTGCCATTCGTTTCGGCTTTGTAGGACACGTTCCGGTTTCAAAATACCATAATTGTCTTTGAACAGGTTTTAAGAAGCCACACCGGCTTTCTTCGAGAGGGTTGGGAACGTGCTGCATTTTTTAAACTTTAGAAATTTTAATAAAATTAAAAAAAAATTGAAAAATATTTGAAATTTTCATAAATTTTTTATAATATTCTTTATAGTTCAAATTTTAAAAACCGAGTTTCTTATGGATGTCTATGTTATGAGGTCCCGTTCAGAATGATGTCCATATGTGTATGTACTAGTGTTTTGAGTACGTATTTGTATCAGACTTTTTGAGTATATGTAACTGAATACATATATGTTAATCTTGAATATATTTTGGAGGAACAGACCGACTGAAATTAACTTACGACATTCAAAAAGACTTTACCGATATTACATTTCCTAAAAATTTGATATCAATCGGCTTAGTTAATGTTAAGAAAAATGTAGACTTTTCGCTGCGTGGACTTGTAGTCATATTAAATCTATGTTATACGATAGGCTTGGTCGAGATAGTATTAATTCATAGTGCCTGTTATAACGCAGACTCGTTATTTCATAAACACGTAGTATTGTAGGTCTGTAATTAAAGTAGGCTAGTTGCTGCATGAAGTAATTATAGCATTGATCTGTAATAAGATAAACCCATGGTAGCGTAGACTAGTAGTGACGTAAGCCTGTGTTCAGTAGATTCACTGTGGGGTAGACTAATATTTATGGAACTCTATGTAGACACATGATGGTGTAGATTAGTGATGTATACCTATATTAAGGCAGGCTCGCGACAGCGTAGTCTCGTAACGATGAAGATCTGTGTTAAGATAACGTCGTAGCGGCGTAGCTCGTAGTGTGAATGCTTATTTTATTACTTTGACACAAGCTTTCACATTAATACGAGCTTCGCCACTGGCATAGACTCGTATTGATGTGGAATGTCAAAGTAAACTCGTGGTGATGTAGGAAGCAGCCCTGCATTGAGGTAGACTTGTGGTGGCGTAGACTTATAATGATATATATACTGGCTACCAGGGCAACATCAGCATAGACAGGTCTCTGGTAATCTATCATCGGATTGCCAATGATCAGGCAAATCTGCTAAAAAAGTAATCATACAAAGTATTTTTTTTTTTTTTGTAAGTACTATATAATTACACGTACAACTTTCAACGTATACCTAAGGCTTTATTAATATTATTAAATTTCGCCCGTAGCTTTGCCCGCGTGTACATAGAATGTTTTTCTTTATAATTTGTATGGAAATACCTTTCTGTCGATCCAAATCCCGTTTCCGCCTTCGATTTTGATTCCGGTACTGTTTTAGATTCTAATCCCGATACGACACTCGATCGGACCCGTTCCCAATTTCGGTCCCAGTTTTGAATCACGATTCTGCTCCCCGTCCCGCTTTCAATTCCAATAACGTTCATTGTTCCAATTAATACGAAGCCAGGACAAATACTTGTATCAACATAGAATATAAGCTATATTGTAGCTTAACTAGTAACTGGCATAGTATATTTTTCTATGTTTGAAAGATTTTTTTATATATTACACATCACCACTACACCCTCTAAATGATAACTGTTTTCATGACATTCGATTTAAATGAAACAGCATGTATTCTACTCCAGGCTAAACTCTATTTACCCGTGAAAACCGCATCAAAACCCATACAGTAATTTCAGAGATGTGTGCAAACATACAGCTAAAAAATTTGAAAACTTTTTTTTATTTTATTGCATTTATCTTATCGTCTCCTCTCCATTTTTCAAACATACCTTCAACGTCAGGAACAGCGGGTGCCACTGTTTTATTATACATATAAATAGATAGTACCTGAATGACCAAGCTTTGCTCGGCATTTTTTTTTTTTTTGGTATTTCATGTTTTTTTGGAAAATATATTTAGATACGAATTACATACTGATGAAATATGAATAATATTTTTCTATCTTACTGCGTTTTTTTTTCAAAGATCTTTTAACCATTTTTAAGTGAACAGGTTAGTTAAAAAAAGACACATTTTAACAACAACATAAGTAAAACATTGATTTTTTTTTTTTATCTAAACCAGTTATGGGCAACCTTTGACATGTTGTGGGCCAAACTTTAATGTAGAAATACGTTCGTGGGCCGCATTCAAAAGTAGTGCATTTTAGAGTAGTGTTCATAATTTTTAGCGATAGATATCAGACACAAAATAATACGACATGTTATTATAACACAATTGAATAAAATAACAAAATGAAATGAAAAAAATAGGTTCAACAATATAATTAAATCATGAAATTTGGAATTACTACAAACTACGAAAATTAAATAGGGACACCTTAATCAATGTGACACTTGAGCTTGAATTTGGAAAACTAATTGATCGATATTGGGATCAATTCCACTGATGCAAAGAAGTAAAGAATTTTCCAAAATATCGTCAGTCGGCCTTGTACGATGTTTTAATTTACTAACTTTCATCATTGAAAAGAACTATTCGCATTTGTAAGTACTGCCAAGAGCACAAATTAATTTTCTTACGAATTTCCTAAACTGCGGAAAATGATCTTCTTCGAGGTATTTTTTGTAGAAATCGCACAACTCCACGTTTTCAAATTTAGATTTTAGGAGTGAGTTATCTTGAATCTCCATCAACTCCTTTTGCAAGTGTATTGGAGCATTTTGTACATTACTTTTTGTTGGAGTGGCAAATAAATTGAAACAATCTTGCATGTTTTTGAAATCGCTAGATCTGTTCGAAAATTGCTGCAACAGTAATTTGAATTCTTCAGCGTATTGAACATAAACAATATTTTCATACGCAGAGAGCGTGGTGAAACGGTAACTGTTAACAGATAGCATCTGTGCCTCCCACAAGCGGATTTTGCTCTGAAACGCTTTGAAATTGCTGTACAAATCATTTACTAACTGTCCTTTTTTTTGAAGTTTCAAATTTAAATCATTCAAATAGCCTGTAAGGTCGACCAGAAATGCTAAGTTATATATCCATTTTGGGTCACTTAATTAAAATAGTGGTTTCTTTATTCGCATATAATCTGCTATCTCATTTCTAAGCTCGTAAAACCGTTTCAACGTTTTCCCTTTGCTTAACCAATGCAATGAAGTACTATCAAATCATCTTTTTGCACATTTAATTCAGTTGCTTTTAATTCAAAATTCCGATGAAACCTTTACGTACACCAACAGGTACACAATCTGTGCACACTCCAAATAATTTTGACCATGGCAAGCCAAAACTTGTGAATACCTTTTGAACTTCAATAAAAACGTCCTCTCCTGTAGTGGTTCCTTTTAGCGGCTGTAAAGCAAGCAATTTCTCAGTAACCGTGAACACTTTATGAACACCTCGAATAAATATAGCCAGTTGAGCTGTGTTAGACAATTCGGTGCTCTCATCTAATGCTATGAAAAATGATTTAAAACCAGCCATACGGTCAGTTAATGATGTTTTTATATCATTAGCTATCATTTCTATACGTCGGACAACAGTTCGTCTTGACAAACTAATTTTTTCAAATTCATTTTTCTTTTCAGGACACAAAACACTATAAACTTTTAATATACACTCCTTGATAAATTCTCCTACTGTAAAACTAGCTTTCACAACATTATCAAGTTGTGTTCTATGTTTATAAAACATTTGTTGATGTTTTTCCAAATTTACGATAAAGTTCTGGATTTTGTCTTTTTTTAATTGTCCTGTCAGTGAATGCACCATAGGATGCTCAGTTAAGTAATATCTCTTTATATTGAATTTTTTCATCACTGATATGGATTCATTACTCAGCAAACAAATAGGCTTACCATTGTGCAAGATAAAAAAGAATTCTTCAGTCCATTTTTGTTGAAACTGGCGACCCCCTGCATTTACTTTTCGTTTCTTTCCATCAGACATCATTTTCGTTTTGCTTTCGTTCCATAAACTTAATAATAATATATAATTAATAAGCACTCAAGATGCACACAAAGTCACAATGCAAATTGACGGCACTAGCAGTTCACTAGGATATCGCTTGTCGAAGTTCAATCACCTCGGTAGCTCAAATAACACTGAACTAAAGTTCGGGCCATCCACCCCCTTATACAGGCAAAATGAAGGAATGATCTGGAATAGAACAATTGAAAAGCAATAATCTTTTGTTGCACCGCCAATGAAGCGGCAAAAATCATCAAAGGCTTGTATGTTTGCCGCCTTACTCTTAGATGATCGCCGCCTTACTCTTAGATGATCGCCGCCTTACTCTTAGATGATCGTTGCCGCTCGGCTTGCTCGCTCACTTAATAGCGTGAGTATGAGTAAGTCGTGTAATATCTTTTTTATTTGATGTTTCAAAATGTCTCGCGGGCCGGATGCGGCCCGCGGGCCGGTTGTTGCCCACCTATGGTTTAAACTCAAACCAAACACTCGTTGGCTTAGTGTTGCTTAACAACGCCGTCTATTGTAAAGTAGCTTTAGTGTTTCTGTGTCGGTAAATAAAAAGAAGAAACTTGACATTTTATCACAAAAGAAGAAACTTGCTAAAAATAAATAAAAAACTTGAAAAAATTAATAATGTGGAGTGGAACCGGGGTTTTCTGGATTCGGGACCGCCCGATTTCCCAACTGTGCTATTATAATCTTGTCAATAGTGGCTAAATTTACCTTCAGATTCTGCTTTAAATTCGTTGCCTAAAAATACAAATAAAACAAGGTTTTCTAAAAATTAAACCTAGCTAGATCGATTTATCGGCCCCGAAACCCCTTGCATATTAAATTTAATAGAAAACGTTGTAACCGTTTTTGAGATTCTCATTATATATATATATACACAATAATTGCTTGTTTAAAGGAATTAGATATATGCAGTGTGCTTAAAAATTCCAAACAAATACAGACCAATATGGTTTTTGCTGTTCACAAGTGAATGCTGTTTTTAGGGATCCGAGCCAAAATAACAAAAAAGGAACCCATGTAGTTTCGTCAAGTCCGTTCGTCCTTATGTCACAGGCATTTTACTCAAACACTAGAAGATGTATATTGATGAAATTAGGAGTATAAATGTTTGTATAAGCCGCTACTTAGTTTGGTTATTAAATAACAAAAGTAAATATTTCTAGGCGAGGCATACCATACATATAACAGAAGCTGAAAAAAAAAATTTTCAGCCAACACCAACGTTTGGCACATATTTCGGCAGTTGTTTTAAAAACACTAAGGTTTTTAAGCAATTTTTTGATTAATTGACTATTTTCGAAAATAATCGGTCCCGAAAGTAGCAGACATTGTGTTCCTCGCCCCTTCATTTTTGAAACCGTATGTCCGAAAAATATGAAAAAAAATAAAGAAAGTAACACTTGATAAATACTTTCTACGAAAATTATTTTGAAGATCTTCGTATATATCGTTTTAAGTTATTACCGTAAAACTGAGCTACTCAACAAAAGAGCACATATGCTCTTTAGCGGGTGTACTTTAATTTACACTAGTTTAAGAGTAATAATCAACATACCTACTTATTGTATTGTGTGAGGTGTTAATTCGCGGAAAACCTTAATAAACGCTTGCCTACAACATGCATTAACATGCAGCATGCAACCCACCGCTGACCCTCGAATCTGCCTCTCTACTACGAATCTCTATCCAAATGATTGAATATTGATTCCAGAGGATTGACAGAGGTCGTTTTAACGCTTCTTGCACCTTGGTGGATGTGACTGTCGGCAATTTCCTGAGGATGTGCCTAGTTGGCATGAAACGTACGTAGAATTAACAATTTAACAGTTTGCGGAATAAGATAATTATAAAAATAAATAACACTTGCTTAGGTGTTCGATATGTGTCAATCCTCTGGAATCAATATTCAACCATTTGGATAGAGATTCGTAGTGGAGAGGTAGATTCGAGGGTCAGCAGTGGGTTGCATGCTGCATGTTAATGCATGTTGCAGGCAAGCGTCGACATACCTACTTGTTTCTTTAGTTATAAGCGACAAAAATGCTTTCTACCTATTTTTTGCGGGAAACACATAGGAAAATATAACGACATAGTTTATTCACCTGTAGTGCATTTCGTTGTAATAACGGCTTTGGAGTCCTAAATTGACCATGGTCCGGCATGCTCTTGACCGGTATAAATTCATATTTGCATTCTGCAATGATTATTTTTTAATAAATTATGATTTCAGATTAATTATAATTTATTAGACAATTATGATTACAGAATGTAATTATGAATTTTTTTTTTCAATGAAATCGAAATTTTTAACAAGAGAGTTTGTTGTATTTATAAAATTCTGTGTGAAAGTTTTTGTGCTTCTTCCTGTTGGTACCCTGAAACATAGTTTTTTTTTTATGTGGTAACTCTGTCCTAGCAAAGGCAGTAATACTTTCAAGTATTACTGCCTTTTTAAATAACGGATTACAACGTTTAAGAAAAATGAGTGAATAGTAATCAATAGTTTTTCAGAATTCGTTTAATGTTTTAGCAATTACCATTGTATGAATACGAAAAAATTGTATAAATATTTATTTTTATATAAAAATATGCAAAAGGAAAGCTAATAATGGGGCAAATTTATTGTAATGTATTTGTGATAATTACTCAATAGTAAAACAACGAAAAATGTAACAAATTGTGTGAAAATGGGTTTACTACGCTTACCTTGGTGTAAAGCTTAGTG
Organism: Eumeta japonica; assembly: GCA_005406025.1. Lineage (NCBI taxonomy): Eukaryota > Metazoa > Arthropoda > Insecta > Lepidoptera > Psychidae > Eumeta > Eumeta japonica. Next base: position 78,899 of record BGZK01000563.1, read on the forward strand.
ACCAAAATAAATCATGGAGAGAAGAGATATATATCTTGCACAAAACCTAGTGATGTACGGTAATCTGAAAATATTTATGCCGTTTAATTTATAACGGTTGTTTTATATAACATCAGTTATCAAGGCTAGAACAACATTCACAAACATTTAATCTGTGGACTTTTAAAATTGATGAAAAATTTAATGAAGTCATATTTCTATTACATTATTTTAATTAAAATATTCTCATTTTACCTCCTTCGTAATTACTCTGCTTTCAAGAATTTGAGATGGTAACCCTAATCTAATCCAGCCCACTCTAACAAAGCATTATACCGCCGCGGTAGACACGTACTAAAATATTACTAAATCTCATTACGACTTTCTAAATGAAATTTATGCCGACCATCAAAAGACCTGGATTTGTTTAAATAATTAATTTATGTGTCTTTTTTTTCTTATTACTAGGCTGAAGCTGTTCCTAATTAAAATTAAATATTTAAAATTTTCCATTCTGACCTTGATCCCATTCCCTATATACACTTACGGCTCAATTTTCTGTTACTGTATTATTAGGGCTAATTGAAACAATGAATTGTTTTTCGTTTATTATAGATTATCTCGTAATTCTTTTTGCAGTACCGGAACATACACTATTTTATCGCCTAAACAAAGGTGGCACTGTTGCATGAAAAATTCAATAATAAAAATCAACCCTACAAAAATTCGTGCAACGTAAATTGGCATGACATTTATACCATTAAAATCAAATTACACCTCACAGAAATTATAATTGTATTCATATAATTTAAGGGTTATTTGATTCATGTGAACTCCATTACGCCTTCAGTTTTTTTCTTATTCGCCGTATAGACACACCTTCCCACAATATAATATCAGGTTGTGGGTCTCAAACGATGCAAACAGCAACTAATGTTTGATTTTAATGTATTATTATATTTAATAAACACGTCTGCGGTCACGAATCAAGACCGTTTACTCTGATTCGAAAGGGAACCGATATGTGTGCTCAAGCACTATTCTCAAACATGAACATACTGACAAACACATAATTTTGAAATATGTATATAATGGATACATAAATATATTAATTCGTTTCGCTATATTGCACTAAAACAATAAAAATGGAAATATACTATTGCAACCTTCAATTAAAAAAAAAACCAAACCTCAGGGGGATAAAATTGAAAGGAAAACTGGTGATGATCCTTATGTTATTTTTCATTGTCATTTTAGTTAATTGTTCAACTCCCATTCGTTTCACTGAAATTAATTAAAAATCCAATTAACCAATTACATTAAACGGACTAATTGTTTTATCTCATTTATTAAACGGCTTGATTGAGTGCTCCTGTTTAATACAATAATAAAGTAAGTAGTTTATATAAAAGTTTAAACACCCTTATAAAACTATGAGACAGTGTGACTTTCATACAAACATACCTATTCAGTATGAACCATTTTTTTAAAATAAATATAGTAGGCATTTATATAATACATATAGGCCACAATAAAGTGACAAGTACACAGAACGGAGATTGAAACCATTTCTAGTAATTCACATCGCGAATTTATGAAGTACTTACTAAAAAAAAGCAGAGTTAAGAAAATATAATAACTCATGTTTATTACTATTGGTAAGCACCCGTATTTTGTATACCTACTGTATTGTACTGCATCTCAGAACCGTTATCAAAGATTATTAAGTATATTACTAGAAAATCATTGATATACCATACATAAAAATTTTAAAAAGATTGTTAGCGACCTCTAACGATAATATAGTGAACCACGAATGAAATGAGTACCACCTACTGTAACTATTTCAATTAGTTTGTATTATAATCGGTAGGTGGAACCACTATAGCTCTCTGATGACACATCATTATTTCAATAAATAATACATATTAAATACATTTTTTAAAACAATGTCTAAAATCTTGTGCTATAAGCTCCGAAAAAATACTATATTTCTTTTCAAACGCTGAATACTAGTCACGGTAACACCAAAAGTTTAAACCTATAGAATTAAATGGTCATTTTTCTTGAAAATTATTATTGTACATATTGCATCGAAAATGACATCGGTTTCTTTCAAAGCAGTAAAGAAAATAGTAGTGTTTACCAGTCGCGCGTAGATTCGCATGGACAATTCTCATATGGCAGAAAGAGATAGACTTATATTTAGCAGTACAATACTGAATGGAACGGTTCGTATCAGCTGACGAGCGAAGCAAAACAGTGGGTGCGCGACCATCTTGTCAAAAGTGGACACGATCACAAAACAAATAGTGTAAAATGTTATAAATCGCGTGCGATGACATAAAGTTCTATTCGTATTTAATAAAGTGCCGTAGTTATTTTGTATTTTGATAGTCTGTGATCGTTTTCGACACTACAGTCGCCCGGTTCGCCAATTTTTCGAGAATGTATTGCGTCAAATGACGTCATGTATGCGATTATACACGTCGCAGCGCCGCTGACGAATCTGTAAGTATTGTTCAATTATTATTATGGTCGCTTATGAAAAAATCCCATCCATCAATCGGCGCTGGGGGAAAACCCGATGCGCCAGGATCACCGCGATCGAGGCCGAGCCGGGCGGCGTCGCCTGCGGGGGCCGCAACACGAACGTCCTTGACAATATGCACTGGCGTCCGGGGCCGCGGCGGCAGGCATCCGCGACGACCGCGACGACCGCGACCCTGCCTGCCATTTCTGATAACTCACAAGAAAGGCACTGTCGTATGACAATTTAAAGAATACCCCAAACACGGCCGTTTAATCGTGGCGTTCTCCGCGACCTCACGAACAAAGAGCTGTTGTCGCTTGTCGATTTAGAATCGGCGTCAATTTTACAAGAATCTCTGTCGTAGTCGGTTAGGGTTATGTGTTGTTACATGTAATCGTCCCTTCTCTACGGCTCGTAAGTTACTTACTTATTTAGTGGGATACGCACCTACCTACATATATCCCCAGCGGTAGCGGTCGAACACTGCGACAGGTAGGTGAGTACTTATTTATGCCTTAGTGGTAGCGTGCAGTAGTTACCAAGTGGGCCGGGGCGCGCTTTCACTCTCGCGCGCGGCTGGCGGCGGCGGCCGCGCTCGGTCAAGGCCGCGGAGGCCGCGCCGACCGGTACCTCAGCTGGCGGACGCCCATTATGCCGTTACGATTTACCTATCCAAATATTTCCTACCATAACATACAGCTCTAATAACTGACGACTCGCCACGACACCACACGCTACGTGTACCGACTTTATTTCAATTTTTTAGATAACTAAGCAGGTAGATTATTCTAGATCTTCAGGTCTAGTTCATGATAGATATCTAGGTACGGTGATTATCCACTTCCGTACTACCTATGAGTTATGATGCTACCTATGTATTTGATATGACTGGCTATGTGTGCGTTTCGTTTCACTACTCCGTGTTAGACTGTTACTAATTATTTAGCAACATGTTGCGAAATTTTTCGAAGTCTGTCTTCATTCCATCTCAGTCCACCCGTTTGAAATGCATTCAAATAAGTACTAGATTTAAACTAGATATCTAGGTATATATTACCTCGCCGTTGTTTGTCTAGCCGCATCCGGCCGAACCGTCTCAGGAAGACGCGCAAACGTAAAAAAAAATGTTTTGAATAGAATAATTTTGAAATAAATCAGACTCGTGTAACTTCATACATAATTCACGCGGTGTGTATGTACCCACCGGAGAGATACCTGCACATTATTATTTCCTCCGTGGATCGAAATTATCATCAAAGATAAAAACTTTATTGGTGTGAGTAGTAGGTAGATATTATAGACAATCATTTGCAATTCGTGACTGCACTTGTTTCGATTTCATGCGTTCCAAATGATAAACAACCAGTTTTTTTTTTTCGTCTTTTAAATTTATACGAAGATTACATGTATACATGGGATTTTCATTACATCAATTATATATACGGATATATAAAAGTATTATTATGATCAGTCCCAGTCTACGGCCTAACCGCCTCGGCGTTTGTATCTAATAGTGATAAAGTAATAAAATTAAAAAGTACTGATTTCAGAGATAACGTCAGTGTATCGGACAACGACCGCTGCACATTAAAGCCGATAAGCTTCAAGGAGGAAAAACACTTTGTAGTTAAACAATCACATCTTAAATGGTCACCTTTTCACACTAAACTATTATTCATTATTTTCGTATGACGCACAGTTACGATTTATATTATGGCAAGTTAAACCTAAACGTGAAAAAAAAACTAAGACGCACCAGCTGAAAATTTGTAAAAACCAAAAATACGTCTTCGTATAAAGTTATAAATAAACGCAAAAATTTTGTTAAAGTGGTCTATGGATATTGTCTTTTACGATTAAAAATCTAAATAAAAAATCCTCAAAGTATACCTAATTGTTTAGTATCAAATTTTCAGAAAATCTAAGTTTAATGAAGTTCTTCCGAAGGCCCCTAATTCAAATCGGTGCATTTATCCAAAACATTCATGATTTATATATACACTCATTCGAGCGCACGCGCGCAACATACACATACAAACGCACGCAAGCACGCACGCGCGCAGGCACACACGGCACTCATAATTATATTCCTGTAGAAATGATCAGAAAATCTTGCTAGGGCCTCAAAACATTGACATCTGATGAAATCTCAATTTCCAAAAATCATACATAAAGCAATTACTTCCCCTGTTTTTAACACAATTAACGTAAAACGTAAAAGCTCGTAAACATGTTTCATTTGCCATACATAAATATAATCTAGTGTTGTCAAGAATATTCTAACGTATCAAAATTCACAGAAAACGCGCAACTACGCCCACGCATTTCGAGATAAGCAAGCGGAGTCCTATTGTGTTGTGTTTATTTGGCAAAAGGATTTTTTTAGTTTTTTTTTTTTGGAGTAGTTAACAATAATATCTGTAATAGGTTTATTTTTATTTCCAACTTTTAATACTCTTGTCATTTCGTGTGATAAGATCGATACGCGGAACGTACACAAGACGTATTATTTTAAAGATACGTCTTTGTTCTCTTTATTTGCATAAACGTTATCACAAAAAATGCGATTTTTTTTTCTTATACTGTTAACGTATCTCAAGAACTGCCTAACTTTTAAATGAAAGAAAGTATATAAAATTATTTTTATGTACACTATAGAGTACAGACGCATCAATATATTATTATTATCAATGTGCCTACATTCTCTAGAAAATGTGCATAAACTTCGTAATTTCATCGCAATATTACAAATTTACAGGTCTCGTGATAAGTTAATTATAATTATATAATAATCCATAAAATATGTGGAGATGTACAGTGTCTGCTGCTTACCCTTCTACGAAATAGGCGTGAGTTTATAATAAAATAATAATGTATAATTACCCACTAGAGACCTGGTGTAACTTTGAGCGCCATATTTTTTCCTCACCGGCCAAACTGTATATTGCATAGTTGATTTCAATTTCTATAATTTTTTTTATATTTATTGGTACTATGACAAATAATCTGAACAGCTCTTATGAATCAAACAGCGATTGAAATGTTTTTCAGGTCATTCATCCAATTATTTAAAACGTATCGGACACTTTTAACGTATTAGTATTATTGAGCTATACCTGAACTACCTCTTCGTGACCTCTACCCGCTATATAATATTCGAGCAATAACAATTACCCGATCATAGCTTTAGTGTTACGTTTAATGGATCAATCCGCATGGTACTGAGTGACTGGTCAATGCAAAGCCAAAACGGCTGGGTCTAGACACTTGAAATTTTTCACAAGGCTTCTATTTATTTGGGCATGCACTAAGAAAGAGTTTTACGCCTCTATATAGCGGTTAAAGTGTACACGGTAGTACCTTTAGTTTTGAAATTTTGAAAATTAATATTGTAATTATATATAAAAATTTATATATTGTTGTTATTATAAACTCACGCCTATTTCCCAGAAGGCTAGGCAGAGACTACAGATTTGCACACGCTAGGTACGATCTATGCAAATTGTCAGAAGTACGGAATAGGGCATAGGGGTCTCTTTCATAAAAATAAACATAAAAAAGCTTTTATATGTAATATAAGTAAAAGTAAAAAACCGCGATTTTATATCGGTAAAAAGGCACTAAAAATTTAAAAATTAATTTATTTCCATTAGTAACAATCCATGTTCTACATTTTAACGTTTAACAGACATTAAAGTTTCTTCTATTTTATCAAACTCATTCTACTACCAAAATAAAAGCGCGTTACATTTGACAGTAGGGGAAGAAAACTGGCCAAAAGCATGTCGGACCGCGCTCACTATAGGGTTCCGAAGTCATTATTACAAAGAAATGCAGTACAGATGAAAAAACTGCTTTTTTACACTTTTTTCCATGTTTGCAACACAGAATAGGTGCTTGTCCCGCTTTAGTCGCTTATAACTAGAAAAACAAGAAACTATCTCGACTATTATTATTAAACTAGTGTAAACTAAAGTGCATCAGCAGAAGAGAGTATCTTCATGGCAATTACGTCATTTTGTTGAGAAGCGTAAATTTACGACAATAACCCATAAATAATACATCCGACCATATTTAAAATAATTTTCATTGAAAGCATTTATTAAGCGTTACCTTCGTTAACGATTGCTTAGAAACCTTAGGGGTTTTAAAAGAACTGTCGAAGTATGTGCCGCAGGTTGGTGTTTGCCGAAAAAAAATTTTCAGCTTCCGTTACCCGTATAAAGTGCCCTCCTAGAAATATTTATTTTTGTTATTTAACTATTAAACTAAGTAGCGGCTTATACAAGACACCTACACTATAAATTTCATCAATATATGTGTTGTAGGTTTTGAATAAAATGCCTGTGACATACGTACGAACGGACAAACAGCCATGATGAAATTATAAGGTTTCCGTTTTTGCTATTTTGCTCGGAACCTTAAAAAAAGAGTGTAACACGCTTTTATTCTGGTAATATAATGAATTTAACAAAAAAATAGGAACTAGGTATAATAACTGTCAAAAAATTAAAAATAGAAAAAGGCTTATTTCTATTTGACATAAAGTTGTTTTTAACTTTTATAGTTCTTTAATAATATGAAAGCTAGTTAAATAAAAAAAATCTTTTTATTTTTTTTATTCATTTTTTGGTTTTATGCAAACGATATTGCTACATCTTTGTAGGCTTTTCCAAACGTAACTATCTAATGATTGCATCAATCATTGAGGCATTAAATAGATAGTCATTTATTTATTTTAAATATTTCTGAAATTATACAACAATAAGATTTCATAATTAATTTTTAAGCAGTAAGAAAGCATTTTGTGAAGTCTTTGAGTACTCCGAGCCGACACTGTAATTGTCTACGTTATTACGTATTATTAGAGCCTCGGATTGTTTAATATTTAAAGACTCGTCTCTCGGAAGTGTCCACATTGACCTAGCCATGTGTCAGGGGTAGGAGTGCTGTCGATTTTTCACGACTGTCGGCTCACACGCCGCAAAGTATTGCCCCCGTTCAGGGCCAACTGCATACGTATATAGTCACCTGCGCACGCGATCAGCCCCACGAAGGACACTCAATCGATCACGGCGATCGCAACGACAAGAGTTTCAATAAGATCGAAATCAGAAAAGGGCTACGCAAGCACTCCTGCGGTAGACTGTGGGATGCCGGGAGGAACAGTAAAATATCACGATGCGCTTCAGCTGAAGATGTTGGGGTATTTGATGGAAGATTCGTATGTCCAAATGAGAGAAGAATGGTTTCGTCTTCCTGATATCAAACGAATGGAAATATTTTATCAGTTAATATCGATATTATCTTGGAAAAAGGTTGAATAAAGTTTAAGCTGCTAATATCTTATCAGCGGAGGTCACACTTTTTAAGTGAATGCCACGTTCCACACACCCATAATCTCGTATGTCGCGTTCGTTCGAATTAAAACCGATGCATATTATTTTATTTGTTTTAATAAAAAAATGTTTACATGTACCAGTAGTGTACAGGCGTAACAAGTTAAACTTCTTTTGGTTTATATATTATTTTTGTTTTGTTTGATGTGTAAAATGATTATGATAGATGAATTTGAGCAAAAAGAAAATTTTTCGTTTTGAATAAATATTGTTTGGTATTAACTAAAAACTATTTTATTGAAGATGTATAAGTATCCATAAATAACGTAACTAATTGTGTTATTATTGCGTAACTCATAATTCAAAGCCATTGAGAATGCTTTACGATCGAATAATTTGTATACGATTGTACAAATAATTTGATGAACATTAATTCTGTCAGCTTCTAAAAATAATTTAATCCAATAGATACGAATAAAAAAAACATCAAAATATTTTAGAAAACCATTCCTGTTAGTCAACTCTAAAAAATTTAAAAACACGATTACTTGTGAAAGTATCCATTAATTTAGCCCTTTTTTTATTAACGTTAGAAATACAACAAGTAATCTCTTATTGAAAATTGCTGTCTAATCCTATGTCATTAAATTATAATTAATCTAATTTTATTAACCAAAAAAGTACTGTCACAAATAGCGGCGACTTTTAATTGTGAGTAAATATATTTCTTCGTTACCATTTGTTTGGAAAAGATTAGATTGTCATAGTTACAATAATATATTTTAGATGATACTTTTCAAAATTATTTTAACACCTCATAACGTTTCCATTTAATTTTGATGAAAAAAAAAACTATTAAAACTTTTTTTTCTATAAAAATTAAATGAAAATTCTATTAAATGGAAACATTATGATACGTGCACTTTTGGACTTTTTTTTTTGTTTTAGTTATTAATTTACATTGTTGATAATTGTTATACACTTTTGCAATCAAAGATTTTTGATGGCTGAAATAAGAAACATATGTTTTACATTCAAGAAGCTTGAAGCGTCATGACGGATACACGGAACGGACAAATGTGACGGTCGAACGTGACGTTTTCCTTTACCAAATTTTTTTCCTACGCTTCTAAAGAAAACCCATTTCAATCATTTCAAATATCCATCTCTTCCGCGACTCCTTTTTAAACTGACTTTCTCTTAAAAAGGGTGATCGTGGAAAAAGGGCTGAAGATAGGAAGCTACAAAAATAAACGTCTCGAGACTGTAGCCGAAAAAACATTTAAAACTGATTACCCCAGTTACAGTCAGCCCAAGAGCCAGCGACGGTCTGCCCTTCTTGATTTTATAAAAGCTGAAAGTTTCTCAGGTATACATCCTACAGGTAAGAATGATCCCTGAGACTCCGCCGTCTGTCACAGATCTCTATCTCTTCAACCGTAATAGCTAAATACTTGAAATCATTCACCGATCATGTATTACTGTGGCCGCTGTATCAACGAATACTAAAGGTAAAATAAAGTCAAAAATGAAATAGGGTCGTCTTACAAGAAACATGTTTTTTTTTTTCAGCGTTGGGCTGTTAAAAGCTGTGTCTAGGCATTAACTAGATACTAGAAATTTTCTCAGAATATATATTGCTATAGCCACTATTACAGAAAATACCAAAAATGAAATAAATTTCTAAATATTAAAGAGGGTTTCCACACAAGAAAAGTGTTTATTCGGCTTTTAATACTCGAACTTTATAATGGCTGTACGTACAAACAAACGTCTTAGTATATTTTTTTTTATTGAACTAGACATTATACCGAGATACGGAACCCCCTCATATACGAGTCCGACTCTTACTTGACCGGTCTTTTAATATAATTTATTCGAAATAATATTAGGAATCACATCGTCCATTCGAAGACAGTACGGTTGCAAACCCTTGCCAGACACCCTTCAACTATCATAGATTGTAATTATGTTCACGTTGTGGTATAAAAGCTGCATTTTATCTATACTGCTTGGGGAAATATCAAAAGATGTTTACTCAGGAGCCAGACAATTTCGATAGTTCATACATCTCGCCAGACACATTAAAAGTCTAGAAAGGTGCCCGAGGCAATATAATATATGCAAGGAGCTGCAAGTGAAATACTGCGTTCGATGTACTGCGATCTGCCTCTGCGCATCCATCATTTGCTCAGAGCTGTGTCGAACCGTTTTTAGATTTAACGGTAAATTTTATTATACAGAATTATTTAAGACTAAAAAATATATTTTCGATAAACAATTCAGTAAAATTGCCACGTGACCAAATCGATAAAACAAAAAATCTAATGAATTAATCAATAATGTTTTGAAAGCATGTTAACTTTCTTTGAAAATTTAATTCAACTAAAATCTCGGTATTTTATAAAAAAAAAAATATTGTTTTTTTAGGTAACAATTATTTTGATAGTAAGAAATCCAATAAAAAACAGTTTTATTAAGTTGATAGCCATTCATATAAATAAAAAAAAATTAATTTGAATATGTATTGTTGAATTTAAACAAATATTTATTTATTTCCATCATTGTTGTCTGTATCTTCATTAACTTCGTCATAGCTGCTGCAGTCCGTGACTTGATCGTTATCAATATCGCCTTATCCGTCAGTTTCTACAATAACTTATCAAGGTAATACAACTATTTTGTGAATAGTAACAAACTCACGTATAATAATTGGCATAATGATTACATACCTTATAGAGTTTTTAAGAGAATCACTGGCAAAATCTGATAGTTGATCCCCTTAAAACCATTAAAATGATATTGGTCATTTTCTTGTACTCAACCATTAGTTTCTGGTTTATGTGCGATTGGATTTTTCAGGTGAACTTTGTTCCAAATAGCAGGTACATATATAGCAAGGGGTCGAAACCATACTAAGTATCTGGTAATGGACGACGCGATTTCTAATATTATTCCGAATAAAGTATATAAAAACAGAGCTTTATACTTTAACGAATTCGAGGTGCAACTTTATACACCTTTGCTACCTGTTAACTGCTAAAGTCACCATGATCCAAACTTATAGTCGGATAACGTCTTTAACTATAGGAGGCTCCTACGCAGAGAAACTTTCAACTTCTTTAAAATGCAAGTCGCGCCGTCGCGGGTTCTCGCTCTAATACTTTCCGGGCTCTGTATTTCTACATCCAAAATTCGATAGGAATTCACACACTATGTAAACTTGCTGATATAAAACTTTTCAAATAACTAGCGTACCTCCTGCCTGCCCTCTGTGGCAATTTTGTTAAAACAGTTTCGACTCTCGTTTTGTGACGTCAAAATCACATCAGTCGGAAGCGCACGCCGGCAAAGCTTTGGCTCTGAAGTAGTTTTTACGTCGTAACGATGCAGACTCGGTCGTTTAAAGTTAACGTAATTATCCATTATCCCGCTGATGTTTCGTATCGCAATCATCTCGCCTAAGGTGGTGTAAATATCGTGGCAGATCACTTCTCTCGTGCGTTGTCTCGGATTATAATATAATCGATTCTAGTCAAAGGGATTCCTACGCACAAAATTAAACAGCCCTTCTTGGACTTTTAGACGGATTTCAATCGTAAGAGTACGAAAATTTAAATTTTTTGCTCTTATTCGGTATTTTAATAAAATGTTAAATCGGATAATTGGATGCATTGTATTAGTAATCGAAAATTGGTTTAAAATTACAAAATTGGCACACCCCAAAGTTTCATTTCCCACTTGAAATAAACATTCATAATGTATAAATTGGAATTTTTAAATAAAATTGTATTATTAAAATTAACATTTTGTATAAGAAATTCTTCAAATAGTAATAGTAGATTTTGAAAAGGTAAGATAAAATTAAAAACAAACTGCTTATTGATATTCCAGTGCTACCACTAGATTTAAAAAAAAGCGTCTACAGAAAAAAGTACTGCTATCATGACTATTTTACTCTGTATATTATTTTATACAGTTTCATCATTATAAATAAACAATAAAAATTACACCTTAGGCTTAGTTTCTATTCGAAAATCTTAGGTTACTATAAAAATCAGCTGCATTAAGCATTCAGGAATTATCTTGGTGACGTACATCCCGGCGACCACATCGATTGGCGTCTACAACAAAACAATTTTATCATTCGGACATATTTATGTATTATCTTAAATTAGCTTTCCGCTCACGTCTTCGTCCACGTAAACATAGAGTATGTTTCTTCACCTTTTATATTGGTCAACCCCAAATTCATTCCCGCTTTCTAGTCCCGATCCTACACTCAAATTCGACCCCCATTCCGTTTTCAATTTCGATACCGACTGCCCGCCCACTTTTGGTTTTGGACACTGCTACCGGTCACAATTCCGATTTATACAAAGCCGGGCCAAACGCTTGTATCAAAATCCAGTATAGGCTGCATCACTCGAACATAACGTAGCTTGCTATGAGTGAAACTATTTTTAGAATCGGTATAGCAAAACTCGTTTCAATAATACAAATACGCGGACAAGTATTTATTATATCAATCTATTAGCTATTTCTTCATTACAAAAATATTGCCTGTTCTCCTTCTGTTGAGTGACCGGTTAAAAAAACATAGAATGTAATTATTTTCAAAAAGGATTCATCGATGGTATGTTACAATCTGAAACTACAGAATTTTATAAAACTCATTACATTTATAAGTTAATGTTCCGTTTTGGATGCGTTAGTAAAGTCCTCGAGCGTGTGTCGTTTTACTAATATTTTCGAACAGAAATTCATGTAATAGAATAGTTACATTTTTTTTCCTTTACAAAGATAGAGTTTTATTCAAAAATGATTCGAATCTATTTAACAAATTTCAGTACTTATATGAATAAATGGACAAGAGGATCGAGATATACAAATAGACCCAATGTTAGTCAGGTTATGAAATATTGAATGCCCTTAGTCGACATAAAGCCCTGTGTTTACTATTTTTGCAGCATATCTAACTATGATACGTTTTATTATTTCGTCTGGGGAAGTGAATAATATTATTTCAAAAAAATTTATTTATACCCTGCCAAAATAAAGCCGAACGGTTTGTATTACTAAAAATAATTAATTACTATTTTTCGTATATTTTTGCCTAACTACTGTGAAATAGTATTACATTAATTCACGACACGAATAATGAAATAATATTTTCTGCAATTGTGAAATAATTAAATATTATTGCGTAATTGCATACATTAAAAATCTGCCATGTAACGATATAAGACAACGCTAGTGCGTATGTGATAACAGTTTGGATTAATGCGATTTTTATTCGTTGCATTTCAATGAACGACTTTTCGAACCGCGTTTTGTCTGAGAGCATTCGACACTCGAGAGAGTGACGACTCTCGTGTGTGTATTTGCATGATCGACTCCGACGCCTCGTGGCGCTGTCTTGCAAAACTCACCGGAGTGCTAACCTCACTCGTGCTTCTTCATCTTGACACAGTGAAACTTATATTCGGTTTACCTTTTACGGCTTCCTGTAACTAAAGAAATGAGTGCATCAGGGGACACCCAGTAGATGTGAAACATTAATACTGTAGTATACTGTATTACTATAATTGGAATAAGATGAGGATGACGGGTAGTTCTAATAAAAAGAAGAAGCTCGTGATTTTCATTAACCATGTTTAATATTACATTTGATCGGTTAACTCTGTTGCAGTAGCGTTAGAGTTTGTTTTTGGTAGACTATCCTTTTATTCTATGAAAGTTACAATTGGTCGATGATAGCTAAAATATGAAACTTAGATACGTTTTGTATGTAATATTCACTATCACTCATTTTGGAATCTTTGTAAGCAATAACAAAATTTCAAAAATAGAAATCACTGTTTATTGTTATAAAAAGCTTCATCACAAGAGGAAATACACGATCAGACGCACACGGCGTAGGTCTCCGAAGTTTAATACGCTCGGTATTGCCTCATGCCAACGCGGTATCCTATACCTACGCACAGGGTTAAGCGCAGACGGCGTAGGTCAAATCCAAGCGTCTCCTAAATTTTGGGACGTCTTGGTTTTACCCCAGCCCAACGCGCGTATAGATGTTCCACATTGAAAAAGGATTATTTTCTTCTTTCTTTGTTTCTTCTTCAACTTTGTTTATTATTAAATCAAATTTATATTAAATTTCATGTTGCTCATATAGTATTTTTATGCATTTTTATTTTTGCATTGAGGCCCTCTTTTGTGACAATTTGACAAGTTTTTCCTTGCGTAATAATTTCACTGGTAATACAAATTGATAACGCTAAAATGACTTCCGCATTCCTGGCCTAACAATTCAACAGATCTCTTCGAAATTCGTCACGCTTATATTTAATACATGAATAATGTAGATTAGCATGGGATACTTTCCAATCTCGATATACACCGGTCTATCAGGAATTCTTATTAATTATACAAGAATCGGAATGTTTCATTGCTCCATTTGTTGATGACGTGGGTAGTTACCTACCAATATTGAAATAGAAGTTCAAATACTAATATCGGATCACGGTTAGGAGATAGAACGAAGCTGAATATGAAATTGTATCAATATGATATGTATTCTGAATTTGTTGGGTTTATAGTTCTAAAGCAGTGTTAGTATAGATACCACAAGCGTGATTTCAACCACGTTTAAGCTTTTAATTCTCAAACTTTAGCCTGCAAGACAAAACTCGCTCTTGTCGCTTTGTTACATGTGTGAAGTCACTGCCACGTCTTTGAAAGTATAAAGCAAATTTGATGCATTAGTAGCTACGACATTGTTGAAGGACTGGGTATTGATCACAAAACGGTATGTCATTTGCCAGAGTAGAAAAATGCTCTATGGTGCCAAATAATTTGACTGAAATAAATCTCATAAACCTTGTTTTCATTTAAGATTTTCTAATAATAATAATATAAACTCACGCCTATTTCCCAGAAGGGTAGGTAGAGGCTAGATTTCCACATGATTACAATATTTGCATATCACTCTTGCCTCACTGACAGAGATATTCCGCTAAAAGGAAAACGAATCTAAACCTTTTTGAAACTGTTGCTGTGGGTGAAAATAGTGGATGATATACGACGCCAACGTGTAAAATAAATCGCGGTCGAAGCACGGACAAACATCTCGGACAGTCGCAAAACCTTGAACGGGATGATGTTGTGTATATGACGAATTTGAAAATACATCGTCCATTGTGAGCTTCTACCGTCGAGGTAAACGATCGTATTTGATCTCTACTTGCAACAACTGATGATACTAAAGCGCAGTTTCTTACAAGGGCGCAGCTGGGGTGGCGGGTAGGTGTTTGGGGTTCAAAATCAAAATATACATATTTTTCACATTCATATAAATGTGAGTATTAATGTAACCTAAAATTTGAAAAGATCGTATATTTTACGTAGGATTTCGAGTACTCGATATACATCGTAAAAGAGCCCAAAAGGTTAAATAAATGAATCAGTTATTTCAGAAACACCATAATTTAAGCTAAATTTATTCTCCAGTAGAAAAAAACGGTATTGTTAATATAAAATTGTCCTGAACTAAATTCATTATAATAATATCAGTAAAGTTTAAGTATCAATACAATGTTTTTGTTTAATTAAATGAAGGTTTCTTTGTTTTTGTTACTTGAAAAATCGCTTCACAGTTATTTGACTTATGGGCTTACTGAAATACACTATAAGAAATGGAAAACATTGTTTTTGAAGTGAAAACTTCTTTAGATGCGTTGGACATTTTTGAGATAGGAAAAAACCATTGAACTCACGACACTTACCGTTACCGACACCGGTCCTGTTTACACAAAAGTTGAGTTTGGGTTGAAATACATTGATAATATAACTATATATAATATAAAGGTATATTATGTATATACGTACAACATAAACATATATTCATATCGGAACTTAAATGAAAATTGTTATATAGTTTTTATAGTAGTAGTTTATAATAATGAATAAAAAATCACTTTATTTAAAAGTATTTCCTGCACAATAAAATATTTCCCCGACGATTCAAAAAATACACACGCAATTGTTCGAGTTTTCATTTTTTATATTAGTTCTATATTATTAATTTACTACAATTTGATATCAAAATACACACTGAATTCAACAATGAACTAAATCCTCAATGCTTTTGCGATCTTAAGTGACCAATTATGTATTTACACATAAAATTTTTGACTTTTCGTTGTTGAAGGAGATAAGTATCAAGTTTTATTAGATCTTTCATCTTTTTGACGTTTATTGGTCTTTTCACGCAGGCTGTGTGGGCTGTGCTAAAACAGCCTTAGACGCATCCCTCGGCATAAAAAAATATGACATAAAGCTGCCAATATAATATTCACTTACAGTCACTACCCTCGTCTTGTCCCTCATTATAGTGGAAAAATTTATATTGACTAATTTTAAATTAAGTTTTTTTTGTTTTTATAAACTTTCTTACCCATCGAATCAACCGATAACATGCTCCTTTTGTAATATTTTTTGCAGTATGATCGTACCTTCATGCCACTTACGTTCTCTTTTGTTGAGAAGCGCAGTTTTTTGGCAATAACTGAAAAACAGCATTATCCGTTCGCGTTCAAAATATTTTTTGTTGAAAGTATTTATTGATCGGTACCTATGTTATTTTTAGGGTTCCGAGCGGAAACGACAAAAATGGAACCCTAGTAGTTTCGTCATGTCCTTCCGTTCGTATGTTACAAGCATTTTAGTCAAAAAACTACGAAACGTATATTGATGAAATTTATAGTGTAGGGGTCTTGTATATCTTCTAGGGGCTGCTACTTAGTTCGGTGGTTAAACAACAAAAATAAATGTTTCTAGGGGGGGCACTCCACACATTAACAGAACCTGAAAAAATATTTCTAGCAAACGTCAACGTGTGGCATACATTTGGAAAGTTCTTTTAAAAACATTTTGAGATTTCTAAGCAATTTTTCTGATTACGTTAATAATTTCGGAATTAATCGCTCCAAAAGTAGCAGAAATTGTGTCTTCCCCCCCTTATTTTCTAAACGGTATATCCAAAAATATGAAAAAATGACGAAGGTAAGTCTTAATAAATGCTTTGGACGAGATATGTTGTTTTTGAGTTATTTCCGAAAAACTGCGCTTCTCAACAAAATGACGTAAGTGCCATGAAGATACGCTCTTTTGCTGATGCAGTTTAGTTTTGCACTAGTTTAATAGTAATAGTCGACATACCTTCTTGTTTTTCTAGTTATAAGCGACTAAAGTGCTTAAACTAACTATTTTGTGCGAGAAACATGGAAAAATGTAACATCGTACTGTTTTCATCTGTAGTGTATTTCTTTGTAATAATGGCTTCGGAACCCTCTAATGAACATGGTCCGACATGCTCTTGGCCAGTTTTTTCATATTTTTTGGACATAGGTTAAAAAAATAAAGGGGACACACACAATTTCTTCTACTTTCGGAGCGATTATATCTGTAATTATTCACGCAATCAGAAAAATTGCTTAAAAACCTTAAAATGTTTTTATAAGAACTGTCGAAATATGTGCCACGCGTGATGTTTGCTGAAAGAAATTCTCAGCTTCTGTCGGCATGAAATGCCCCCCTAGAAATATTTATTTTTGTTATTTAACTACCAACCTAAATAGCGGCTTATACAAGACACCTACAATATATATTTCATCAAAATACGTTTTATAGTTTTTTTTTTAAGAAAATACCTGTGACGTACGGACGGACGAACGGACGGACATGTCGAAACTATAAAGGTTCCGTTTTTGCACAATGCGAGAAGTGCTGCGGTCTCATTACGTTTTGATTTATTAATAGAAATTTGTTTATTTTTTTAGTCAAATGAATTCATTAGTCAAATTCTAATTGTTCGGACGAATTGCACAGACAATTCGTCTGTACAGTAATTGTACAGACTGCCACAGGCTTCAGGCTTTCTTCGCATAGAGCTTGATAATAAATGCATATTATGGTTTGTCATCCAAGGTAATGAATCATTATTTTCAATACGTGTCCTTGTATAGTCTGTTCATTTTATATAGCGTTATTTATATATTTCCTTATCACAATCCTATTAATTTATTTAAAACTGTGAGAAAGAAAAGCTCAACAATGATTTTTGTATAAACATAATGAAGAGTTAAGCTCTTACTTCTTTTGGTGGGCTAGGAAACACATTTTTTTGACAAAAATCGTTCTTATTTGATTATACAACCATTATGCAGGCTTTTATACGCCCCACGTTTTCATGTTAGTCTGTTTTGGTTTTCATTAAGTTTGTCGTTCCGATTTGTGTCCTAATTATTTTGTAGCGTTTGGTACAGCTAATGATTTAAAAATAAAACCATTTAACGTAAAGTTTTCCACCTATTTTTATTTTTTAGTATGTATTCAATTTGATTTTTGTCTTACATCTTTACGCAAACTTCACATCCGTTCCCACTCCTCCATTGCATCTTTTTTGCACTGTTACGTACTTGTCAGTTTCTCACAATCAAGCTCCTCAATACGTAGCCCTTCCAAAACTTTACACGCGTAATGCTACATAACCTTGACCCCCCTCAAACAGCCTAAAGCCCAAATACCTTACAGTATAATCAACAATAAGATGTGTGCAGCATTGAGGATGAAACGCTAGTAACATTTCATTTTTTTCCCCACCCTAAAGCCATACAGTTCTCGACACTATACGGAAACTTAACGAGAGTAGATTCTAACAATCAAAAATTACTCTTTTGAAATAACCTGATCATCCATTTTTTTACTTAATTTCTAATGTCCACCTACTCTCTCCATCATCAGACCTCTATCACCCAGTCTAGTGTATAGAACTCGTCGAAACCAACGAATTGAACTCAAACTCGAAGGGGTCGCTAGTAACCGTTGAAGAGTCCACTTCCTCGCTCCATCATCAGACCCTCGTTGCCAAGATGAAATTATAAGAATGCTGTATTGTCACGACAACTTATTGTGTGTACAAATAAGCTTCATAAGAGTCGGTTCAATGGAAGTATTTGCAAAAACGGTCGAAACTAATATACGGGGTCTAGCTAAATAAAATCGTATGATAAGGCGAATTGTTACTTTGTTAACCGCCCTATGTAAAGCTTTGATAATTTTGAGATTTATAAATACTAAATTAACATATTAGGAACTGACTTTTAAAAGCGGACATCACCGCCCTCCAGTCATAGTACTTTTTTCATTTTTTTGTAGCTCGTAAAAGGCATTAATATCAAATACTATTTTCATTCGCAATTCAACATAACATACATTTTTTACTTCAAGGAGGGCGATTTTAAACTAAAGCGGAATTATCCCTTCAAAATACAATGTTTATCGTGACAAAATCTTCAAACATAACTGGACTACGTTATGTTACGGACTTTGTGTCCAGTTCACTCTTATAAATTAGAAGTATAAATTTAGATACAGGTCCAACAGCAGCCCTAGATGATAACCCAGACTGTCTAACCATATTAAATTCTCTGATGAGCACGATTGACGAGAGCCCTAAGTCGAAGACTGTATATGTTTTGATTGGTATTTTGAAATAAATTACTTTTTTATTATACATGGATTTTTATCAACAGTTTAATAAGGACCGAACTTGTCCTTTGCCATTTTCAACGAAAACCGAAAATGTCCATTTTTTCTAATATACTCTTTTTTATGTTAGTGAAAGATTATACTTGCTATTTTGCGACGAATACGGCGAAAAAAGTAATGCAAAATTTGACCACCTTGTAATAGTTTATTTCAGATATGGCGTTACTTGTAAAGCTAATGTTGGGACATACGCGTTTTTGAAAATCAGCTCTTCATATTATAAGGAGGGGGTCGAAACTATTTTTTTTAGTTTCTGGTTGTTCATTGGGTCGCGACGGTGTAAAGGTTCAGAAGACGTGTATTAAAATAATAAAAAAATAGCTACAGACGAACATTTAGAACCTCCTCCTTTTTTGAAGTCGGTTAACAGTTGATGCGTAACAGCCTACATCGAGAAACAGGAAGGATTGCATTTTTTCACCAAAATAAAACCAGGGTCATAGATTTTTAACGACTCGGAAAAATCGGAAAAGCTTAGCTGAGATGTATAGCTCTTCTTTTGTCCCTCCGACTGATTAACGTCTGTTTTGGTCTTTTGAAGATCCTGGCAACACTGCCATCAGTTATGTCAGTGTTCTTGCAAAACGACACATGTAAATTAATATATTAAAGGCTTCAACCCAATCTATTTCATTTGTACACAATATTTGAAAATACACTCCTCATCCTAATAGTATTATAATTTATGTCTTAAATTCGGCATTTTTAATAATTTTTATACCTACAAATTTTGACTTTGTAAGCATTTTATTGATGATTTTTAAATGTCATACGTTTCACTTAAATGCGACAGTAGTAGTCCATAATCCGTAACCATAAAGCTCAATACATTATTTGATCACCGGCTATGTTGCAAAATCAACAATTACGTGTTACCAGAATCGCGACATAATGCAATCGCGCTCTGTTATAAACGTGATAATACCTACATTTTGTCCTTATCATACGTAACACTACATCATTACTTATTAATCAGAAACTGAAGAATGTCGGTCGGCAGAGAGTGAAGGAGTGGGACAGAAAGACGGAGAAGCACGTGAAGTGGGGGGAGGTAGTATGAACTCTTAGAATTCGTTGACGTGTAGGAAAAAAAAAATTATAGGTACATTGTTGTTTGTCATGAGACCGCGTGGTAGCGTCAGTCAGACTTCAAGTATTCTAATAGTGTTGTGCTTAAAATTCACAGATTGATTGAAAAATTAGTGTTTTTTTTTTTTGTGTTAGAAGTGCCTAGGTGGCGATTCGAGTGTATTTTGCCGTCAACGTAATCCATGAATAACAAATAATCTATGCAATTGCAAATACGATGTCGTATTTGGAATTTATCAGTACTGTATCATAAATTATTTAATGTTGTTATGAAATGTTGATCCGCGCATAAGTACGAATTTTCCTGGATACGGATACGGATATCCTTCATATCCTGACCGGCTCTTGAATACTGTACACTTATTAATTTTTTTGTCCTTGTGGTCAGTAGTAGGTAAGAAGTACCATTATAATGTTGTGTTATATGAAGAAGCAATAGTAGTTTTTTTCTGCTACAATTAATTTCCTGACTCTTCCGAACGCCTAACAATACTTTTTTGAGGTAATAAAAAACATTATCTTGTTAGCACAAAAGCGAACGAACGGACTACCTTCGCACAGTCGCACTATTTCTTGGGAACGGTCCTACTAAGAGTAGCCATCCTCCCCGTCGGCTCTCCGGGCCGGCGGGCGGCTCCCCTCGGCCCGCGCGGTGGTGCGGGGGGGCTCCCCGCGCGTTCTCGGCTGTCAAAGTGCGTACTGTCGCGACTCCTGTCACTTGCACACTCCTGCTCGGGGCGAACGTTGTCGAATAATACGTCACGAGGTTGTTCGCGACCGCGAGAGGATACGGAAGAAGGATTCCAGTCGGAGAAGTGACGGCTCGGAGCAGGCGATTCCGGAATTTAAGATCGGTGATTGACCCCTCGGTGAGTTCTCATTCGCGAATGTCGTTGAGCACCTACTGTCGATAATTATTACAAATGTGGCGTCTGTACAATTTGCACCTAACGACTTCGTCACAAATGATTTCACATTACCCGGTACGATAACGGACTGTTTATAAGAAATTATTCGCGAACGTTCCTACGTCATTGTTGCATAACTTGTTGCGTCACTACTTAAAGTTTTGTGTTTCGTGTCGTGTGCAACGCGCTTGTTTGCTGCTGCTGCCCTATCATCACAAATTCTGATCTTAATATGCGAATATATTCATAAATTCTTGTAATGTTGCATGTACTTTTGAACTAGAAGCTGCCGTGTTACATCCGTTTGCGTTCCCGCGTGGGAAAATATTTTTTAATTTGATCCGCGCGGTGACGTAACGTCCACGCCGATATCGAGTAAGGCGGGCAGATTTCCGCTCGGTGTCATTTAAAATATCCGCTAGAACAATATCAATTGGGTACTACTTACCACCTACGTTGAGAGAGTCGTGTCACTATGTGAACATTTTTTCGTTACTTAATTATCCATTTTGACACTTATTCGCACTGCTGATTTTGTCCAAAAACGTATTATTATATATGAACATAAATATCCTAGATTTTTATTGTTATGCCGGTTAACATTATTTAAAAAAATTAAACGTGTAGCACTCGGGAACTACCGAGGTAAAGCTATTGCATAGCTTTTTTAACAACTTATGCAATTATAATTATTTATTTATTTATGCAGTATTTTTTTCTTTTATGTTAATTCAAATTTTTCATCACTTTCTGAATTAATTAATGCACTTTGTTTATTCATATTTAAAACTCTTTATACACAAATTTTACGCCTATAGCTAGCTATTCACCAGCAACTGCTATTGACAGTTGTACATAGGTACACCTATATATATATATATATATATATATATATATATATATATATATATATATATATATATATATATATATATATATATATATATACTGATACTTACGGGCACATGCTGAGTTTGGCGTATTCGTCCGATTTCGGAGCAGACGTCTCGATCCGTGCCAGCTTCGTACGTAACATATACACACACAGCACGCTCGGCCGAGCTACATGGTAGGCGGAGTGGGGTGTTAGATTTTATTTTCGTAACGGAATTTCTTGATTCGGTCGCCGCGCTCAAAGCCCGCGATAAAAGCTGTGCAATAGCTTAAAAACTGGTTATGTGCAATTCGGATTCGCGTGAAGAGGTTCCCGTACATTCTTAATCATCGTATTATCTATCTGATCTATTTGTCCATGGTATCTTTCATGTTTGTAGGCTACCACTGCAATTACTAGACCAAATAGAACTTTTAGTCCTCGGCGAAGTTAAGCTACACATTTTATTCGCGTTTTCTCGTCACGGATACTTTCCGTTCTTGGAAATTTAAGGACATAGAATTTTCCTTTAATTTTCGTATAAATTATAAGAGAGGTCGTATATTCCGTTTTCTCTTCCAAATTTTGGACTCAATAATATCACATATCATATAATATCAAAAGCAGAGTACTCCTTTTTCATATATTAAAATTGGGGAAAAAGTTTTTTCGTATTCTATATACAAATTCAAGATATTTTTTTATTGTATTTTATTTACACATATATATATATATATGATATTTTGTTCAACAACTTGTTGCCATTTTATAGGTAATACTAGTCCCATTGCTGTAGAAATTTTGGAACTTCTGATCAAAAAACTGCGACAAGTAATTTTGACAGTCCTCTTGATGTTAATGTAACGCTATCTAAAAAAAATTTTTAAGAGACCGAAACAGGTAAAAATCTCAGTTCCCGACCAAACTCTCAATATTTGCTGAGTGGCTAAAGACGTGTGTAGTCTTGCGTTATCATGGTGAAAAATGATAACGGCCTTTCTGTTGATCAGTTCCGGCCTTTTCATCTCTACTTCTTGCTAGAGTCTCATCAGTTGTTGGCGATAGAGATCTGAATTAATGATTTTGCCCGGCGGTAAAAATTCACAATGAACAATGATCTAATCCTATCATACACATAACATCCATTTATTGCCAGTTAATCCGTGTTTTGCTATAATCTGTGGAGCTTGCTTGCCTTTTAGCCAAGATCTTTTTCACACGTTCTTGTCTTGGGTAATCCATTTTTCATCATCAATGATCAATCTTTTCAAAAACAATTCAGTTTCATTACGTTTCAATAGAGAATCACAAATTAGTACAGGATTCGATTCTTTACATTTCTTTCAATGAACTCGTGTGGGACCCAAGTATCCAACTTTTTTCAAATGGATCAAAACCGTTTTGTGGTCAATCTCCAGCTCTTCAGCTATGTCGTAAGAACTAATGTGCTGATCCTGTTCTACTTTTTACAAAATGACATCGACTTTATCTATAACAGGTCGACCAGAACGATGTTCATCTTTGACATCAAAATTACCGGACTGAGAACACTTGAATCATTTTTGTGTTACTCTTACCAACACTACATTAGGTCATAAACGTTACAATTTTTTTTCGCGGCTTGTGTCACATTTTTCCTTTTTTTTGTAATAAAACTTCAAAATCTATCGAACTTCTACGTTAGAGATTCACTCATTTTGATGTACATAAAAGCAATAGAAAAATGGCGAGACACCGTTTTTAAGGTTCTGTGCCCAAAGTGTAAAAACGGGACCCTTCTGTGACAGAGAGACAGACCCACTGTCCGTCTGTCTCTCTGTCACCAGGCTGTATCTCGTGAACCGTGATAGCTAGACAGTTGAAATTTTCACAGATGATGCATTTGTTTTGCCGCTATAACAACAAATACTAAAAACAGAATAAAATAAATATCTTAACGCGGCTCCCATACAACAAAGGTGATTTTTTTGCGGTTTTTTGCTGTATATTAATAACAGCAACAGGTAGACTCTTAAAATATTCACAGAATATCTAGTTGTATATTTACTTCAAATAATAATCAAATTAAAATAAATTAAGGGGGCTCCCACATAACAAACGTAATTTTTTTCCGTTTTTTTCTCGATCTTAATAACGTCAACAGGTAGAAACTTGAAATAATTACAGAATAGTTATATTAATTTTAAAAATTAAAACTTACTTAATTCAAATAAAAAAAGGTTATAATATAGTGTCTAATGTTGTATAGATAATAGTACGGAATTCTTCGAGCGCGAGTCCGACTCGAACTTGGTCGGTTTTTACTTTTTAATTTTTTTTAATATCATCTATTCAATTGTATCAAAACTAGCTAGGTCCTAATAGCAGAATCAAAGAGATTTTATTGTAACTTCTTACTTAAAAAATACAAAAAGAAAACTTGCCCCTACTTATGTTATTTAATGTTTTTTTTATGAACGTTTATTATTATCTATGAAATATACATTTTGCATTTACAAACAAATCTCATTATGAGCTCTTTCATAATGACGTTCATGATGCATTTGACCAAAGTTTTTTTTTCAGTCACCAACATCTCTGCGCGTACCAATTTTTAACTTTATTCGTCCAGTAGACTCGGAGAGAATAGACCGACAAATGAACGGACAAGCGGACAAAGAGGCTCGAGTGTAATCCCATAAGGTTCCCTGTTTTGAAACGGATACATAAAACTTCGTGAGCCGATTCCGAAAGGCGAATCATGCGAACCGCAATGCTTATCAAGCTCGAGCTGTTTCTCTTCAATACTTTTAAAATTTATATACAATGATAATGTTCTTTACACGGCTCGAGCTTGATAAGCATTGCGGTTCGCACATATATAAATAACATCGCTCTATGGTACAATGGAGTTCAGAAGTGCCATTTTTTTTTTCGTAGAAAGTATTTATATATATAGAAGTTTTGTTCCTATAATATTGTACCTGGATATGTGGAATGTTAGCAGTTTTTACTCGAATTATTTAACCAATATTTCTCGAAGGAATCGGCAATATTTTCAAAGATTTCCCTTTTTTTTTTTTGCTTTATGCCCTAAATAACATTTACCAAAGAAATATATTTTAACAACAATATGAATCTATGTTTTAGTTATTGTAATTTCTTCGCTTCCCATTTGCTTTGACTCTGCTCTCGACTTCATATTTTTTTGTTATCCCCTTTATTTCTTGTGTAATATTTATTTATCAGTATTTTTTGTTTTAAAATTGGCGTTCTTGTGAAGCATCATTCGGATAAGTAACTAGACCGGTAATCATCCCATAGGACGCTTCAATTCATTCGCATTCCCAGGGAACCTTAAAAATCCAAATTGTATAATGAGAGGAGTGGAAGTATAACATAAAAAAAATCGGAAAATCTCAATCTTACCCTTCTCTCGGTCATCAAAAGGAAAAATAACCTTTACAGGAGTATTCCCGCGGCACATTTAATCTTAAAAATTTACTAAATGTAAACATTTTAGGGTAGACAGAAGTAAGAAACAAAAATGCGAAAGATTTTATTCAACCTTCCATAAAATGTAAAGCGGAATTAAAATTAGATTGTTGGGATTACGAATATGCGTAATATATTTCAAGTTAAATGTTGCTTTAGTTGCTATGCCAACAAGTTGTATTAAATAGAGATTTCACAACATTACACATTTCCTTGTATGGATCCTTAATAATAGAGGTGACTGTCTGTCTGTTTGAACAACGTTTCAGGATGCATTTTTTTTATCAGGTCGTTTCTTCGGAAAGGTATTTAAAATACAGTAATATAAGTCTATTCCGATAAAATATTTCAAGCGCCCGAAATCGATAAACGTGTATGAAACGATTGCCAATGGAATGAAAGAGGTGGGTAGGTATGTAAGTGGAGATCTGTAGTCTGCTCGCCAGTCCCATGGAACACGGAATCGATACCAGAATCGCCATCGGTATTAGTCCCAGAAACTAAATTCGAATCGAAGCGGAATCGGGACGAGGTATTGTAATCGGAACCAGAAGGGGATGTTTTTTTCTACTCCCATACGAACGTAGACGCGGGCAAGAGTTGTATGAAATAACATAGCGATTCTCCTTCACACATCCTGTTTCATTTCACGTATGAGAGCATCACGTTGTGCTTTTACATTGTAATTCTGCGCCTTTATCGCCGTCAATTGAGGTCAAAGTTGCCAATTTTAACCTTTGTTTATCGGACGAGACTGATTGCGTGCATTCTCGGCGCCCGGCCGCTGCACTACATTTGAAATTTCCTATATTAAATTGTTTTATTTAAATTAAATAAATCTATTTTTTTAAGTCATTAAGTGTTGTGAAAGCGTTTTACAAAATAGCTTGTATTACATGATTTTATTATGTCGCTAACGGTAAAGTTAACATTCAAAATGGTATCACAATCATTTATTTTGATGTATGTTGTAAGACAGATATGGGGTATCCTCAAAGAACTATATAAAAACAAGAGAGAGACTTTTAAGTAATTATAATATAATCTTTATTTTGTTTCAAATATTTATACAATACGTTAAAACAAAATTGCGAATTGAAACCTAATATATATTTATTTATATTGTATATTTGCCTTCTTAGCTTAACTTAATCCGAGCTTACGATTATTTCGTTTAAAGCGATATACTTAAACATTGAATTATAAAATACATTCAAGCTTAATCCATTTTAATTATCGAGACAGTTCCAGTATAAAATATGCTTAACCCGTTGCATGAACGTTAGTATATAACCGTCGATAAAACCTTCAAGACACCGAGTTATTGGCGACAATGGCGCGAGCAGGCGAAATGGCAGACATGAAAACTATTTGTATTCTTAATTGTTACCTTCACCTCACGCCCATAACAACTACACGCATAACAAACGCGCGAATGACTCCTGTCTATACAAATAACGATGTTTGCATGTTTATTTTTAAATGCACCGCGCAAAATTTGCACTGTGCATCAAATCGAACGTTACTCGGTAGTCTCAACTTTGGTGTACCTGTAAAATAATGAACACTCTCGTTTATACAGGGGGATTTTCTCTCGAAATTTAGATCTTACATTCATCATATCATATCATAAATTAAGCCACTATTGAAGATACGTTTTGACCTATATCCGCTCCTACCTGCGATCTGTTATCTGCGACTCCGATGAATTTGGTGGATTTGAATAAATTTCAATGCATTCACCTCGTGCTTGGGACATGTCACGGATATTCCTAGATGATTCGTGTTGCAAAATTGTGTATTTCGTGTGATTTACCTCGATTTTTTTTTTTCTTAGAACTATTATCCTGTTTTCAGAGTATCGTATTAAATTAAGCCTCTGTTCAAACTGCTTTTAATCTATATTCGCTTTTTCCCGCGACTCCGTTTACTTGGACTTGGAATAAATTCTTTTGTTTTTTATGATCCCATTTTCAGTATATCATATCATAATTATAACACTTGATGATATTTTTAACCTGTATTTACTACTAACTCTTCACCGCAACTCCACTTATGTGAACTTTCGTCTTTAATGATCCAATTTTCAGAACATCATATTATAATTATGACACTTTTGATGTTATGTTTAACCTGTATTCACTACTAGTTTTTATATACGATTTCGTTTACGTGAACTTAGAATAAATTCTTTCTCTTGTCATGATCCCAATTTCAAATATATCATATTATAATTATAGCCATTTTTAAGCTATGTTTAATTCGCATTTAGCTAATGCTAATAAATTTTATCCGTGACACCGCCTGAGTGGACTTAGTATGAATTCCACCATCTTTTATGATCCCGATTCCATTATATCATATCGTAATTAAAGCCACTTTTAAAGTTCATTTATTTTTATCCACTACTTAGCTTTTGCCCGCGCCCCCACCTGTGTAGACTTGTTGTAGTTTACTCGTTTTTTTACAATTTCCATTTTCCATACGTAATATCATAATCAAAGCCTCTTTTAAAATTCCGTTTAATCTAATTATAGCCACTATAGGGACGGTGCGTGAACTATAGAGGCAGCACTATCGCCGAAGTAAGTTCCTCTAGTGTTGTATTGCTGAAGAAATTGTAATCAAAACGTTCAATTGTGAACAACAATAGATATAAATAAAGATGGAAAAAATAATGAATATGAATTTCAACCGGTTGCCAGAAATATTTTACATGGCTAAAATAATAAAAAAGGTAAACATTATTCAAATCGAAGAATATGTTTGGTATAGTTGAAAAAACCAATAATCGCGAAAGTGTCATAAATGGTAAATTGTTCCACAAACTAGTGTGTCAAATGTCTATGATTTAAAAATAGTGGTACGTATAAAAATTAAACAAAATAAATAATTTATGTGATTCAATGAAAAACTGTAATTTTTTAATAAGGATAGGAATAATTATAAAAATGTTGTTATTCAGCTTGACAAGAATCAAAACGTCACTAATGCAGTAACTGCGAAGCTGGTCTTAGAGGTAAACGTAAACACATTCTGTGCTTTAATTCATAATATGTTTTTTAACTTCCCGCTAAGAAAATTGAAAATTTTCTAAAATTTTCGGGAAGTTATTGGTTTCACCCCATTTTGCAAAAATCGAGTTCTCATCAGATCTCGGCGTTCTTAGGGTCTAGGAAGTTTCCCTGATCATCCCTGAGATGATGTCCGTATGTCTGTGTGGATATGTGTGTGTATGTGTGGTTGTATGTAAACTTCTTATAACTTTTAAACGGCTTGACCGAATCGAGCTCACTAAACGGCGTTCCAAAGAATTTCACCAAACTTAGATTTCCTGAAAGTTTGGGTCGATCTGTACCGGTAGATTTTGAGAAATTTTAAAAAAACTAAGAAAAAAAATTTTTTAAAGTGATTTTTTCAAAATAACTTTAAAATGGCTTGACCGATCAATTCCAAAATCTAATCAGCTCTTTATTTATTAAAAACACGTCGATTGCCGTAAACCGGGTCAAAATCGGTTGATTTGTTTGTGAGAAATCGTTGTCGAAAAAAATCGAAAAAAACAGTTTTTTTGGAATAACTACGAAACTGCTTGACCGATCGATTTCAAATTCTAACCAGCTCTTGACCCTATAAAAACACGTCGATTGCCACAAACCGGGTCAAAATCGGTTAATTCGTTTGCGAGAGAAATCGTTGTCGAAAGAAATCGAAACAAACCGTCTTTTTGAAATAACTACAAATTTTATCCGTTTAACCCGCTAATTTTATCCGTTTAAAACGGATAAATTAGCGGGAAGTTGCAGAGTTGGCCTTTAGGGTCAATTTTTTTTTTACATTTACACATCCAGAAAAAACTGAAGCAACAAATTGTATGCGATGGATGTCCCGACATTTCGTTATTTATAAAATGTGTACTACATTTCCTCGTATTTTTATTTGGTACTATTTAGCAAACAATAGACATTTGCATATTTAGCATTTTAACGTATTTTTTTTTTAATTAATAGTAAATTTCTTTAAGTTTACATCAATACTACACTTACGGGTAATTATTTACTGCATTTATCCACTGTTTACGTTTTGCTACTGACCATGTATTCCAAACAAGCTTTCTGAAAATTCGTAAAAGTTCACTTTTACATCTTATCTACGTTTGCGACGTGATGTATTATTACATCCACGAATACAACAATTCATGATGTTAACATTATTATAAAAACATCAATATGTTTTGTAAATAATTATTAAAAAAGTAAGTTTAAGTGTTAGAATTCAAATGTTTGCCACTAGTTGGTGCAATAGTCTAGCTGCACGGTCTCTATAGCTTTTGTCCGCGGTTTCGCCCCCACGGACTGAATTATTTACATTATATTTTATTACAATTCACTTATTACATAACCAACTGACCATGGCCACATAAAATGGCTTTGCTATGATACGCTATGATGAAAATGGGAACAATACAAAAGATGAAGAAACACCGCACGAGCTAAGCCGCCGGCAAAGCTAGTATTTAATAAGCTCACATAAACATTAATCATTTTAGGCATACAGCTGTGTGCCTGGCTTATACATTATATTCTGGCTGTTAGGTAATCAACTTTTCTACGTACATCATGAACGTCTCCAGATAATCCGGACAATGGGCGATGATGATTTATTGAATGTAGGAAAGGTCGATCAGAACTGCTTAACGAAGTCGCTTTCGTAGAGAACGTTGAATAAACTATCAAATTGACAAAATTGCCTTCGCGGACAATTTGTATTTTATTCGATCTGTGTCAACAGATTTACCATAATTTGAAGGTTTTTTCTCTAAAAACATTTGGTAATTTGAAAATTGACGTGTTTACGATCCGATGTTATTTGAAACGATACCGCAATGCGGGAGCCGCAGGGGAACGTCGGACAGGCTAACGAACAGACTGGTTAAGTGCGAATTAGATTCGTGTGATTAAAATTCAGTATTGTACATTTTACTCACAATGTCAAATGCAAAAATAAATATGACAGTATTTGTTAATAAATTTGATATCTATGAAAAGCCTTGCTTTAAAATATATCTGTAATGAACCTAGAGCCAAGAAATGGCGATTTTATTTTAATCACACAATTATGCCGGATGATGAAATCAACCTTTTAATATAACCTTTTTATTTTATACTACTAGCGCCCGCCCGCGGCTATGCCCCTGTTGATTTAATTTATATTCACTTCCGCTTTTACGTCATTATTCACACCAGTTCCGCTGTGCCTACAGTTTAGTCTGTACGGGTATTGTCACAGTACAAAATGTTTTGATTTTAAAACGCGTTTTCTGTTCACTATTAAAACATTTCCTGTGAGAAGTAATAAATAACCTATCGATATTACATTATTATGCGATTTCATCGGTAGCCGTTGCCAATATTGACCCGTTGCATTTTAAACACCATTTTTGAAACTCCACCTTTCCATATGTGTGTGTGTGTGTATGTGTGTATATATATATATATATATATATATATATATATATTAGGAGTACAAATAAGTTACCGCCGTTTTTTGTTAAAAAAAAAAATATTGTGAAAGAACGGTAATTTAATTTTAGTCTTAAAAACTCCTTATCTATTGAGGCTATCCACGAATCAACCCAATTTTTGGGATCTTCATTTGATGTGAACCGCTGCTCTGCCAAAGCATGCGCCATTGACCGGAACAGATGACAGTCTGGTGCATACGTCGAGTGGGGTAGTACTTCCCGATCGAGTGTTTTCAAACAGTTTTTCACCGGAACCGCTACATGCGGACGAGCATTATCATATAGAAGAATAATTTTGTCGTGCCTGGAGTAGTATTAAGGGCGTTTTCCCTTCAGAGTTCGGCTCAATCTCATCAATTGTGTTTAGATTAAGCCCAATTCCAGTTCCCAGTCTCCATTAACTCCAGTGATTGTTCAGATTGGTATGTATGTATATATCATTACATACTTTTATTAAAAACGATTCTTAGTTTTTAGAAAGTAGAAATATCGAGCAACAGTGTGGTGAATATTACATTTTGTTTCCTTATATTTTCTTTATCGCACAACGACTGAATGACCTCGAAAACAAACATTATTTTTAAGACCTCTTTGGCTCTCTAAAACGATCGTCATTTCTAAGTCCGTGTCATATAAAAAAAATTACCTTTCGAAACACATCTCATTCAACTTCTTTTATTTTAATTGATTCCCGCCAAGTTTTTCCATAATCTATACCTACGTAAATTGAAACTGGATTTTTAATTAATACCACCATAACCAATAGCTTTAGTTTCACCGTAAGTCAAGGTGTAATAATGATAGCGATGTAATAGATTTGTGACAAGATGTTAACGTTACGGCGTTGTAGTGAATCTTAAAAAAGGGATTGGTCTCGTATAATATTAACAAGGTCAGGGATAACGCAGTGGAGAACTCTTCGCGTCTCAGAGAAAATACGTATTTTTTTTTCAATCGCACAGTGTCTTTTTTCCTCAGTAGCGTTATATCAATTCAGCAACATTGTGTTTTCCGATTTTGTAATGTATTTTATCGCCAACTCTGTACAAGTACGCGCGATCGCCGTCGAAGCCTTCTGTATACATTACCGTCTCGCCGAGGACGTGAATGTGAAAAAAAAAAAGAATTGTTTACATCTCGGCTTGTACGGGTATACGACTATACATGAAGTATTGAAATCTGGAAGTGTACAAATAAAGCCTTATTTCATTTTGACAGATATAAAGCATAACAAATCAGACCGTGTCAATGAAAACTCTATATCCCATGGATTTGATTGTAATAAAAGGCTCATTCGGTTGACTTAATATCACTTTCGGCTGGTGTGCAAATATGCAGGTATACATGTGGAAGCTTTTGCTCGAATCATTTTGGTGTAATTTTATAATTCCTGTGAATACCTATAAAATCTTTTAAAGGCGAGAAGATGCATGAATTTTTATAAACCTTTGCCCGCTACTGTGCTCGCGTGGACCACGGAATAAAAATGTAATTCAATTTATACTTAAGGGAATTAGATCAAAGTTTTGAAGTGGGGCAGCACGTATGAAAACTCTATCAAAATTATTTTAGTACTTTTTCAATGTCGTTGACGCTCATAGAATAAATGTACGAGTTTGAAATAGGCTAATGGAATCGTCAACCAACGTCAATCCCGTACATTCAGCTTTCTATTCTACAAGCGTTCACGACAATAGAAAGCCACTTGTCTAGTCCTGCCGAGCCGCCTGCGAATGATGCGATGCGCAGGTTCAGCGCTCCCCGACCTTTCGTCTCCCCGTGTTCCTATTTCACGCTATTGCGATGCTTTCGTCACCAACATCACAGCGGCAGACCTTCGCGTGCGTTGTACTGCAGTTTAAATAACGGTCTCGGCGTTGGGGATGACCAACGTAACCACCACCCCGCCATCCACCTCACCAACGGCATTGCCGCTGAAGTTATAAATTAATCATTTTCTATCTTGTGTCTTGTATTCTCCCTAAATATAAAAATAACTTAATCTATTCTATAACTACCACTTCGGCTACAATCCATTACCATTTTAATAAACCGTCACAAAATACTCTCTACTTATGAGTCTGTGATGTTTGTTTTATAATTTCTCAGAATCGCGGTCAGCGTCCATGTCGCTGACTCATAACACTACAATTCCACCATATCTGCCTATAGTTTGTTAAAGAAAATCTCGAAGGCGATTGTATAATATAAATCTTTCTAGAATAAATAATTACATTTACATTAGCAAAAAGTTAAATATACTTATATATAATTTCTATTATTATTACTTCAATACTTTTAAATTAAATTTTACATAGACACTTATCGTTATCGTAAAGTTTGGGTAAATTCGTTTGGCATACAACTTTGCGGGTTATCTTGATTCTTAATCATTATTTAAGAATAAGAATAAATAGACATTTATTCAGAACATTCTCATCCACCATCTTGATTTACGCGCAGCCATCCGATAATTACATTGCTTTTACATTATATATTAAATTACACTTTTGTTATATTAATTGTTATGTAAATTATTTGATAATAAATATATATAAAACGTGCCGGTTAATGTCTTCACATTTAATAGAGTGTAAATGAGCCGTACGTGTGTACATTTTGAGATAATTAAAGAAAGTTTGTACTAAAACACTTGACATTATGATAAACACAAAACAGAACATCTGTCGTCTGTGGGTGCGTACGTTTGTATCCACATCGCACTAAATTTTGACATTGCAAAAATTAAAACCGGATTATTGCAATTCTTAGAACATTCAGATTATAAAATTGTATAGGACTATATCATCGTGGTAGTCTGTCTATGGAATAGCAAAAATCGAAAGTAAAATGATTGAGGCATTCAACAAACGGCGCTGTGAACGAAGGCTCTGTACCTAATGACAGTAAAAGTGTAACAATCACACTGTCAATGCCGAAGCATTATATACAAGTCGATAATAAAAAGATTTCAGAATTTGAATTTTAGCGTCAACGTCAAGCGTAGCACCCCAAAGTGATATCGGCCTACCATTTCATTTATAGCGGTGGTCCGACCGCCGCCCTCCGCCCGTGGCCGCTCGTGTTTCATTAGTATAGGGCGGCGTGACTGTTGCCGATGGAAGTCGGGAAATCGATCGATGTCTCGTCAATTTATAGTCGTCATGCGCCATTAATTAGCAGTACATCGAACTGTACCTACGGTGACATAAAAAAAAATATGTTCAACCGTAGTTTCCGGTGCGAAGCCAGGGTTCAAAATCCGAGCCCGTCAATCTAAAACAGTCTAAGACTGTGGGGACGGTACGCTTCAGAAGGGGATTATTCCGACCTGGCAGAATGGAAACGACTGCACCCCCGTTCGCCTACTTGTCCAAAAACACCTGAACATGTCGATCATATTTAGTTGGATAAAAATAATGAGCTAAGTCGTACGTGAGGGGTTGAATGGGTGGGGTGTGTCCTTGTCTTACCAATATCACCGAGAAAAAATAGGGATCCGATTAAAAACAAAATACCTCACGTAATCAATAGGCGCCCACTTACGTTAGCATCAGAACTAATAAATAAAATAAATGTTATTAGGTACGTATTTTAATAAAAGGTTTATATATATATGTGTATATATCGAGCATAATGGCTTTATTTTATCGTCTGAAACATGATTTTATACCTTCACAAATTAAAAAAAAAAGTTGATGAAGGTTGTACGCTTTTAAGTTATATTTTTTGAGTAGCAATTTTCCTTCAAAAAATGGTAAAAAGTACACGAACAAAAAAAGCAAAAACATAATGAAACAAAATAAATTTTAAAAAGTACACAATTGTTGCACTTATAATATTTTCATTTAACAAATATTACAATATGCAATAAAATAAACATGTTGTATTACATCATTTGGTTTTATCATTCAATACCAAACCAATATTTTCGAATATTGTGTAAAAGGCTTGAATGTAATATTTACCCATTGAACGTAATTTCTACTTATGGACCCTTATTGATTCATAGTACATTTTATTCACATAAGTTGTTCAGGTATTTCTACAAAATGATTTACATAAATATAGCATGCACAGGGCCATGTCATTTAACATAAAGACACAAAATTTGGCACCTAAGTCCCGTTTAGCGTGGCTAAACGTAGCTAAAAGCTAGCGTTTTTCGTTTTAAGTTTTTCTCTTGTTATTTTCCTACGATATTTAAAAACGCACAACTTAGATGTATGCATTGATTTAAGAATTTCAAGTATTCCTATAACTTTCAATTTTGCTATAGTGACCTTTGATAATTTAATTTGCATTTGATCGCTAAGCATCCGCCCCATATGAATACGCTTTTTAATGTTCCTGCTATGTTATGCGGAGCGAAATAAATGACGATTTTTGTGTTAAACAATAATTCAATTTATGCCAAAAAATATGTAATGTCTCAAGTAATGCGGTATGTTAAAACTATAATTATAAGTAAGGTAAACTTAATAATAATGTAAATGTCAACGTCAATCTACGTGTGTTCATAATTCAACTTATTTGTATTGTTGTAACAATAATTGATACCGTTTTAATCTAACGGACCAACAGCAAAGCGAAGTCACTGGAAACTATTTAACGTACAGTTAAATGAAATAAATTCGTCCTTTAAGTAGTATATAGTACTTAGTTTTATCTAAATTAGTTATCTTATAAAATCTTTAAATAAATTATCTGACTATTCTTTCATTTTTACATATTTATTATTTATCACACGTTTATATAATTTTGATTATTATTTAGAAAATAATTATAATACATATATCGATTTTATTACATTCATACTTCATGTTAAACGTATTTTTTAAAAAACTTTGTATATTCAAAAATTTTTTCTATTAGGCACATTATTTCCTTCTGTTTAAGAATGAAAAATGAGTCAATAATTTCATTAGTTATTTACAATTGTTTTAATTTACAACATTAACTATTTTCTCAATTTTTCACAATAAATATGTTACTGGAAAAATACCAAATTGTAATATGCATAAACTTGTATAGATACGATTTGTTTATCCATGTCCTACCAATAATGTATTTGACACTTGAGCTAATTCATCAAACATAAAACCAAAATTCATCACAAAATCATTCTGATTCATAAATAATCGGTTTGTAGATTTACGAAATTTTCATATACTAATTCTATGTAATTTGAAAAGATCTGATTTGAAGATACTGCTACGGAGGGCCGCGTACATACTCACATATCACTTAAATTTCAAAGTCGTGGAAGTATAAATTGATCACCTAAGTTTATCCATCTCTTTTTCTAATAAACTCCAAGCCGTTGTACACAAAAGAAACATTTAAGTTACGATTTCGTTGTCGTATTCGTTTTAAAGATTTAACGCAATTTTTAGTTTATGTTTTCCTTTCTGTGAGAATAAAAGCCATCTTTTTATTAGGGAACCCAATCCTTAACGTCAAACAAAACCTTTCACCTCCTAAAAGGCCTTCATCAACCCAATATGTCCAATGTGTCTGCAAAAATCGATTCGCAGTTTTTTTGTCTACTTTTTGACATTGTTTGGAAAAGTAAGTGACTGATTGTCATAATTTTTAGTTTCTTAGCAATTGGCCGTGTTTTCTTGTATATTTTCTCTATCGTTAGAATATTGAATGTTTTTGTGTATGATGATTCTTTTCTCAACAGCCCTAGTACTCGTTGTCATCTACATTACTCCTTCACGAAATATCTTTTAAGTGGTAGAACTTTGGTTAGAAAAAACTTAATGTATATTCGAATTTGAGCTATCAAAAACTAAATACTCTCCAGAAACTGTCCAGTATACAATGCTCAGATACGCACGCACGCACGTACTATTGTTTGCATAGTTCTATCTAGTGTAAAAAAGATAGTCGAAAATTTCAAACTTAAAAACTTATCTATGTAGACGTCAAAAAAGTTTTAGCAGTATTCCATATTCTTAGCTGTTGGAGATATTAGGGTTACAGAAAATAAACGAAAGTATCAATTACGTCAAGATAGTGTTTATCAAAGCGATTCCTTGAACCCCCAAAAGTTCTGTCTCGCCTCTAGAATAGGTGCCGGATCGGATATTCTTTGAAACCTTACACGAAAATCTATTGTCGCGTATCTCATAGTATTGATGATTATCAACTATATCCTAAAAACAAAATAGAAAAGCAATTGACACAACACTAAAAGATGCAGTTGGGATTAGGGAAATTTCAAAGAAGAAATGTTATAAAGAGAAAGATACACCCCTGTGATTTTGTCATTAACAGTACTGACTTTGTTACAGCTACGGAACCATCTATTTAATATACATACTTTAATTATGAAATCAAAATTTTGATTAAAAGCGAATTCAGAAGCCTCTATTTCACAGCGCTCATTACAGGATATACGAATCGAATAAATGTATTATACAAATCCCAACTCCCTGAAAAGAACCTAAAAGCTCCTAGCACCTACGCCGCACGGTGGGGTATTTGTAACAAAAAGCTGGCCAAAACTATTTCTTATGGTCTAACTACCTAAACTGATAAATTGGTCATATTTTATCTATTTTTGCTCAATGGCGATTACTATACTGCCCTCAGGTACGTTAAAATTGATAATTTTAGCGTACCTTTAATATTATCTAAGAATAAATTATAAAGTAAAATGTTACTGGGTAGAGGGTATTAAAACAATAGATTTTATATATCAAAATACTATATTAGTCAAATTCATTATCATCAGATATATCACATTCATCTATCGTTGTCGTATATTGTGCTCCTGTATCTTCAGAATCATCACTTTCTGGTATAAGAAATTCCAATGCTTCTTTTGTGAATGGCTTCTTATTCTTCATAAATCTTGATCGCGTACACGATAACAATGGGTCTGAACTCAATAAAAGCCTATTTAGTACATCCACATTGCAAGATATTTTTGAAAACTTTCTAGCAAAATCAGTACGGTATTGCCGAAAGTGTTTGTTTCTCGCTTCTGCCGCTTCTTCAGAGCTGGCCTATAGGGATTATGGCATGTTTTATTATTGTAGGTCCATGAACCAACAATTTGTGGAGTGTAGGCGTCATGGGATACCATCCGTAAAGTCTCACATAAATTTCTGAAGTTTCCTTACAAAATGTTGATAATTTGTCGGTATCTATTCTGTGACCGCTTGAAATGACCTCTAACAAAGTTCTAAGCCTTTTTATCAAATCTAAATCTACTCCGGTAATTCTAGATGCTGTCTCAGGATCACAGAAAAATCGTCTTGATACATTGCCTGTGTTAGTATTTCCAAAACCAGCTTTTGGTACATCTACTAGTAGTGACATTTCTTCTTTAAATTGTTGCTGTATACGTATTTTATTCTCATTTACAATTTTTTTGTCAGCAGAAGACCTTGATTGCCATTTTTGTGTAGGTAATTTGTACGCCAAATGTAGAATCGATTCAAATAATCTTATTCTCGCATGTAATATTGAAAGACCAAACTTCAAAGTCGCAGGGTCTTCTTCTCTTCTTGTTTCTAATTTATTGAAATCTTTTGATGTTGCTTTGCAAATATAGCAACGCATTGTTGATAGGGTATTAGTTGCCGCATTGCAGACTTTTCCATCCACCATAGTAAATAAAACAGATGCTTTACTTTTATCACTTCACTATTCAAAATATTTCAGATAGGTTTAATTTTTCAATTTGACTTTCTATATAACTAATTTCATTTCTTGTGATGTCGTTAGTTTCATGCACAAATCTGATTCGAATAGGTCTACAAAATCTTGGACTCGACGGGACGGGGTTTTGCCAAATGACTTTACTTTGGCTGTTATGACTAACAAGTAATCTCAAAGGCAAAAACGAGCTTTGGAATATATTTGCATCGTCATAGCTTTCGTTCGTATTTTGTAAGGATTGCATATACCGTGTCTGTTGAGATCCGTCACATCCCCATTTTGATATAAGTTTTAAATTTTCCTTCTCTTCACTTGAAAGTCCTTTCAAAACTTCTTCAAGGTATGTACATAACCGTGAAGCAGTGTGATCTACCAAATCTTGCAGTTTAATCTCAGCACATGTCAGTGACATGAAATGACTCAGGCTTAGGGTAACAATCAGCTTTCGCTTTTGTAACAAAGAATAACACGGATAGAGCTGTTTTCTAGCACTGCGTATCACATTGTACTGACTTCGAGACAAACCTGCTTCTACGAACATTGATAAGGCTTCCATTGTTGATAACCGCTGTATATTTTTTCTTTGTTTTGTGTGATTACTTTACGTATTTTGTATGCTCTAGTCGGGGACTTGGTAATTTCTTTTATGATAGCCGAAGCATCGCTTTTCCTGCGGCTCTTAGACTCATTTGAGCAGCATATGTTAACGTTGCATCGGGTACCTGCGCCCGGAGTTCTTTTGTTTTGCGCCGTTTACTGCGATCACTTAACTCCCAAACTCTTTTGAGGGCCGCGGCCGACCAGTCTTTGTTTTACCCAGGCCGATAACTTTATAGTACCTGTAAGCCACTTAGCATTGTTCTGGAGGAATCTTTC
The DNA here is from genome assembly GCA_005406025.1 of Eumeta japonica. Taxonomy (NCBI): domain Eukaryota; kingdom Metazoa; phylum Arthropoda; class Insecta; order Lepidoptera; family Psychidae; genus Eumeta; species Eumeta japonica. The sequence continues at coordinate 118,785 of BGZK01000563.1, forward strand.
TTCTTTGTACGATGCCGCCGTCCATTTTGTCTGAACTGCCATTTGAACAGTTTCAATTCCTTTTGAGACTACTTATTTTTCAGTTGGACAATTAGTTTCCCTAATGACACAATCCTCCATGTATGCGAACTTGTCATCAAGTAATCGTCCAGAACTTTGCTTTATATAGTTGTAGAGATCTGTCCTACTTTTCTCCCGGACAGTTTCTTCAAATCCTATGAGGACAAAAATATTTTAAATTTAGTACCTAAATTACTGTTTCATATAAAGAACTATATTTCGAAAAGGCGGATGTTGGCGGATTATGTTTTGGTTTAAATGATAGTACACAAGATAGGCTAATATTTGTGCTATCATTTTTGACCGAACCTATCCGAACTTTATAACTAAAACACTAAAAAGGAAAAATAAAACTATAATTTATGCTAAGTTTAATGTTTGCTAATAAAATTAAAAAATATTTATATGAATGATATACAAATGAATATAAGTTTTAAAATACAGTACATACCTCGATCTTCAAGATCCATTATAAAAACTTCACTTCACTTCTCAGAAATCTTACAATAGCGGTTAATAAAACTCCGTTTTTACAAGCGACGACGAGAACAAAGACGTGCGATAGGAACAACGACTAAATTCCGACTGTCGGAGGGGCAAACAAAATTGAATGACACTTGTAAGGTGATCGGGGCGTGACGTCATAACTATTCAACAATGAGAAATGAAGGTTCATTTACTAATTGGGTACAAATTTTGATTTCGACTTTTGACCGGTTTTTTGCTTCTAATACCCCACAGTGCGCCGTCCCAATTTGACCTCCTCATTCGATGCAATAAAATGGTTAAAAAAAAACAACACAACGATTATAATTGCATATGTTATACTTAGGTACAATAATATGCACCCTAAATCGATAATAGAATGTCTTACCATCGAGATATAAAATGAGGGTCGAGGTTCAATAGGCATCCATCATGTTTAGCAGTAGCAAATTACGGGATTGAACTTATACTTTGACAGAAAAGGTAGCCTAACCGATAGAATCAAAATAATAAATAGCTCACTAAACTTACAATCACAAAACTCAATTTTAGTCTATCAAACCTAAACAAGGAAACAATTTATTATTGTTGTACAAACAAAAGCAATTTGCAAAACCAAACTAATAAATAATGACCCACAGAAGTAGAAAAAAAAATAAAAAGAAAATTGGAAGAAAGAGTATTGAATAGAGAACACTCATATAATTAAGAGCGAGCATCTTATACAAAATCAGATCATAAACACTGGGGTAAAAAGATATAATGCCCCCATCACAACTAAGGACAACGTCACAACTGTCATTTCTAACCATAGACCGCTCAGTACGTAACAAGAGCATGCATAACCCAAATGCGTACAGGCGTATATAGTCAGGTACCTAACATCGCTCAACGATGTGTAGGAGTCGAACATTAACTGGCACAAAATACAAACACACACTACTATAGTGGCGAGTGTTTGGATATTTATAAATATACCTTTCAAACTGTGCTACAAAATCTTTGTTACAAATAATTCTATGACCGAGCCATGTTTACAGGCAGGTGTCTTCGATAGCTATTCCAGTTGCCAGCATAATATAATTTGCTGAAGACTGGGAATATACAGCTGAAAAAAACCAAACTCCCAAACTCAGAGAAAAAGTAAATGAAATTTAGTACCGAGTATAGTGTGATATCGATAGTCTTTTCAGCCGCTAGTCTAGCACTCAGACGTTTCTACCATATGCAGGAATTATCAGATTCACACATAGTTTGATATCATTTACCAAAATCCGCCATTATAAAATACTGCGTCCGAAAGGTCATGCAAAGCAATGAAAATATTACCTCTCGTGTATGACACTGTGTCATCAACAAATTTTCTAACTAACTCAGTGACTAAATTAATAAACTAACCAACTTGATTTCATAGCGTAATCGCACTTCAAAATAGCCAGGAGCTGGAAAATTTGTCGCAATTGTAATATTAATCTTTATATTTGGTCAATGTACATTAATAAAGATAGATTAGGTAACTAGTATAAATAGTATCTACTAGTTTTATCATAAATTTATTATATGTAGTAACCGTAACTCGGTAACAGTTTTCTCGCGTCGCATCCATTTACATATATTACTAGTATTCTGACAGTAAATATTGGGAAAACAGTAACCACTATTTCTATTCTACCCATTATCTACAGTAGAATAAATACCTCAACCCTCGTCCGACCTTTTCATCCTTTCCAAGAGCACCGCTGTTCTAGTCTGGACGCTTGTACGTGACACGTGAATTGTATAGTTTAAATTAATGTGTTATTAAAAGAATACATTCATACAAGATTATATACCTCTCCACCATATAAAGATAGTTCTCTATAGTCGAAAACAGAAAATTTGTGTTTATTGCCTAATGTGAAAACGTCTTTGAAAAGGCTATCGTGCTAAGATCCCGTCAGGGTTTACGATGTTGTTAGTTGCCGACAAATGTTTTCGTACATCTCGTGACCCACAAAGGTTGTAGCCTAAAATAACGGGCGTATTCTAAGAATAGACAAAAGAGCCTATCCCGTTAATTAATTAACGTAATGAAATAACATTTACGTCATGGACCGAAAATCGGTCAGGAAAGTGCCTCAAAATTCCATTCGTGCGACAAAAGAATCAGTCATAACTCTGCGACGGAAGGGGTCACACGAATTGTTCTCGGGTCAACTCGTAGGGCGTAAACCGGTCTGACATGTACAAGACGAGATCAATAAAAAGGTAAATGAAGGCGTTTTCATGCAAAAAAAAATACGGTAATGTAGCGACAGTACCTACCACGGTCTTTTTCATTTAGAAAGAATCACATCGCATTACGAATTCAAGCCAGTCTGTCGAGCGCACCTTCTGGTACATATTTCGCGCAATTTTAATCGTCAATGTTTTTAGTCCTTTGTCCAATAATATGGCTGCAAAATTGATAATGACAAAGAACTATTTTTAAATCAATGAATAAATTTTAAATAATTTCACGTGCACAACATAACCGTTAGTAAGTGAATGACATGTAAACTGTTTTCTTTTTTTCAATATAACCCCTAATTTTTCTTTATCGGAGAGATGAAAAGTTGTGCATTTACACAGAGAGTGAAATCACTTCCACCTTGAATATTTGAATATTGAGCGCTACTGGAGATTCAAAATGAGTTCTAGCTGCAAAAGTCGATTTTCATCTCTTGCCGAATAAATAACCATTTTATTATTTTTGTATAGCAATGAAATGGTTATTTTACAAATTTATTCCTAACTCTATACAAAAACCCTACGTGTATTTTAACCGAAGGCTTTTCATACGTCGCATCGTGACGAAAATTGTTTGACTACGATATATGTACGGTTTTTAAACAGCTGTAGTAACCGTGTGTCTAGGGAATAACCAGAACGCCGAGTATTGCTGCAAAGCAAAATTATGTATTGTGTGTCTCCAGCATCTGTTTATACACAGCGAGACATATCTGTTAATCACCTTTTTATTATTGTATTTCGTACGGTGTGCTCGCCTACGAGAGCGTATGGGTCACGTCGTTGTACCGCCGGAGCGACTTGTGAAGTGTTATACATACATACCAGGAAGTGTTTTAAGTCAGTTTAAAAAGGATGTCGCGGGAGAGGCCCTAAATATAATTTTTCCTCACTAATCCCAAATTAAAAAGCAATAGATAACGTCCGCATTCCATTCGGCATAAAGTAACCGCGACGATAGAAGCTCGGTTCGTAATCGCGAACGACCCGACGCCGGCGAAATACCGCTCGTTCGTAAACTGATAAAGCTGTGCCGTGTCGGACGTAACGCGATATCGTGCCGGACGAAATGGCAGTTACATTTTAAAACCGAACGCACTGACCGACGTGTCGCACTTAATACGGATACGTTTGAAAGAAAATACAGTACAACGCACGAAACTTTGCCGCTCTGAATCGACTGCGATAGGTATACTGCGCAGGTGTTACGCTCTCCGACCTTTCCTCCTTCATCTTCGCCGCGTTCCTATTTTACGCCATTGCGACGCTTTCCCGACGAACTTCACAGCGGCAAAGTTTCGTGCGTTGTACTGTACGTAATTTCTCGTACAACTCGACGCCGCGATGAGATATCACCTATTTAAATCTTGTACACGACGCCCGTGCGGATATAGCCCCAGCGATTGAGAGCGACGTTTCGAATTAGAAGTACTGGGTTCGATCCCGTACATCGGCGAATCGATCGATGAGTTTTCGACTTAAACCGAACTAAACCAGTCGCTGAACTACTCGGAGGGCACGTCGAGCTTTCGGTGCCGGACGTCGTGATCGCACGGACTTACGGCGTCTCTGAAATTAAGAATCATATATTACTCGCTTATCGTAACTTACAGCAACGTGTCAGTAAACATTTAACTTTAAGAAATGATTTTTTAAAGCGACAGAATTTGATAGTTTTGCTAAATGTTAAAGTAAATATTATGTTTAATAATTACCACCAATAATTTTACAACTACTGATTTTGCGACACTCTCAGCAACGTCTTAGTAGTGGGGTCATTAAAACCTGACGCGGTAACATGAAGAGATAATTCTTATTCGCGTCAGTAATAATGTTACTACTTTCGTGGCGAATTTCCTTTTTCTTTACTTAATTTTGTAAAGATAGTTTTCTTGAAGTACTCTCGGAGTTGGTTTTTAACCTGTAGCGCAATCGTTCCGTAAGGTGAACACTTTTTTTTTTTTTGCACAACATCCCTTCTTAATTTTCGATATATATTCTAGGTGTGTATAAAGGGCAAGGAGAAAACCTTCGTAGTCCTAACTTCTAAATAACATTTAGAAGTTAGGACAACATCATCTTAATAACATTTCAAATAATAAATTTGAAATGTTATTTAGATGATGCAACTGACTATATTAATTTACTCTTTAAAATTGTGAATAAATCATCATTCGCAGAACAATGTTTGAAAGGTATATTGACCATTAGTCACGTTTTGCGCGGTTGTATTCTCGTAACTGAATTATTAGCTACGTCAAACATACCTACATGCGTGTGAAGAGCTGAGGAGTAATGCTAACTTAGCGCATTGGTTTTGCGAATTGAACATGTCGCAAAATTGCTGCGTTCTATGAAAATTGAGAACGACGACCTATCGACGCGATTGTTAAATCGTGAACTTTGCTCTATGAGTGGAAAAATAATATTGTATGTCTTTAGTGTCATCAGTTTGGAAAGGTTTTGTAATATTTTGTACGCTTTTATGTGTACGCTTAGGTAGTATGATTTGTTGAGTTGTGATCTAACATGGAGTTGTTTCAACTGGGACTTGTAAAAAATAGCGTCTGAGCACTCTTAACAAAATTATGTTTAAATTCAGATAATTTTACCTAGTTTTTTGGCGCTTTTTCTCGGCGATATCCTTTTTCCAAAATCTCAGTTAGATTTTAACGTGCATGAGTGTCCTTTTATGGGCCTGAATAGGATTTATATTGAATAAAAAAATAAAAACAATATGAATATATCAGACGCGTTTTCATGATCGTGAAGCGATGGTCGACGTTTCACGAATTAATTTAATTCGCTACAACATACGAGCCATAAAACTACAAATATTCGTATATGCGATATGAAAAACGATCTACGGAACGATTAGAGCACTTGACTTATCGCACTTCGTTTGTTGACGCGCCGTTCACTAAAAGAAGAACCGATTATAGTGCAAATATCCCCTCTTTCTATAAAAGTTGTTCATTACACCACTGTCTACCCTAAGACGCGTGAACGAAGAGGTCAAAGCCGGTCAAGGAAAACAAATCTGCGTATGATTTGCTTAAAGGTAAATTTTAAGGTTTTCGAGTTTTTAGCGTTTCTTTAATTGTTCTTGCTTTTTCCCTCACCTGCTGTTATTGTTCTGACCCTTTTTTATTTTCGTCTATTAACCCTTTCAGCTGCCAAAAATGCGCCGCTTTCAGATAGAGTAAACAGTTGAATGTCGAACGTTGAATTACCGTTAACTTAAAAAATATCATTATTTTCGCCCAGATGACATCATCTATGAGTAATTTTCGTAAACGTACAATAATAAAAGTTTTGTTTTTGGAATTTGTCTATGAATTGATTAAAGGGCTTTTTCGTTGTAACTGCAAAAATAAATCGCTACAAGGGAGCCCAAAATTATTTTATGAGAATAATAATAAATGAGAAATGCAGAATAACGAAACTTGTACTTTGCAAACAATATTTTTATGTTATTTCTTAATACTAATATAAGATTATTTCGAAGCTTGAAATATTAATTTTAATTTTTTTACAATTGTCGCTCAGTTATTTTCAAAAGGCAAGTTTTTTGTTTATTTTTGTAAATTACCCGTAAATGATACCATTTTCGAAAAGCATGAATTTTTAACTTAGTGACCCTTAAACATTTAGTATATTTTTTTATAGTACGAATGTTAAAACTGAGCATGTAAAACAAGCTTACACGAATTTTAAGTTTCATGTTTTAACAAAAAAAATTAAAAATGCAGGTATAACAAACTGTTTATTATGTCTAAAATCATCAATTTCGAACAACTGCACTAAATTGGTTAATTGTTTTTTGTTGTGTTCGTAATTATCAGGCCAAGTATTGTATGAAAGACAATAATCCTCTGTCTGTCTGTTTTCCGAGTCATCTTCAGAACGGCTGAACAGATCACGATGCGACTTTCACTGGAAGGTAGAAGTGCTTATTCAGGAACATTTAGGGTTCTTTTTATCGCGATAATTTTAGAGTTCCTACGTAAAAAAAAACCCGAAACTGGCATTATCTATTAGAATTGAATCAAAAGTGGAACAGCAAATGAATTCGGGAGCAAAACGAGAATCGAGATTAGATCGAGACGAAATCAAGGACGAGAAGCGGATCAGAAATCATGAACACAGCGGCATCATTTCCTACAAAATGGATCGAAAATGAATGTAAATTCGGGATAAAAATTTAAAGTGTTAATGGAATGTTTCAGGTTTTGTATGTTATGCCTACTAGAGTTTGTCCCCGGTTTCGACCACATTTGCATTATTCAACCGAACTACTATACCGATTCTCAAAATCCATTTACTCATAGAAAACTACACTTTCCTCGAGCGATATTGGCTATATTTTATTTTAATAGTAACCCCCTGCTTGGTTGAAATCGAAATTATGATTGGTGGCGGAATCGAAATTGATAGCGTGACTATCGTAATCGTAAACGTGACTAGGATTGAAACTGACATCGATCGATGCAAAAGAAAAAGTGTCTTTATGCCAGGGCAGCTGCGGTCATTAACTATACGGGCAAGTCACCTACAAGATAGTGCGGGCAGGACAACGTCAGCTGGGTCGGCTACTGAAAAATAAAAATGGTCAGCTAACATAAGGTTACGGGTTTCAAGAAAAGTTGTGAGAGTTCCGGTGGTCCACTTCGCCCTCTCTTCTTTCATCAATCCGATTCCCCTCTATCAGATGTCTTATTCCTTTCCGAGAGGCCGGCAACGGACTGATTACTTCCTGGGGTTGCGAGCGTCCATGGGCGTCAGTGACTATCTACTCTCTGGTGGCTCGCATGCTTGTTTGCGTCTTGACTATACTATAAAAAAAATCTAAATATTCGATAACCGTAAAATATTCCTGTAAGCTAAATTGCTTTTTGTTATAGAGTTTCTTTTGTTTTAATAATTATAAATATTTGCGAAACACATTGTATAATGGAGTGTAGTACTGGAAATTTTTAAACGTACACCATTGTCATACTTGGTTGTAATCAACGCCATGTATAAAATATGTCATCGTTAGTTATTATTATGATTATAAATAAATGTGATCTTATTCTATTATTTATTGGCAGAGAGCCTATTTTTCTATATATAGTATATTGAACAGAGTAGGTCGCAACACTATTTTCACTTGAGACATTAGAAACATGAGTGTTAGAAAAGGATAAATATACAATCACACGTTTCATTACCTAAATGGTTATTACTAGTCTAATTTTTACGCTAATAATGTATATCGACACCCGAAGTCAACGATCAAATAATTTCAAATGATAATACATATATATTCGAAATCTCTGGACAAGGTCAGTATTGCCAATAACAGAAATTATCCCTAAATGTTACCGACTGGCCGGGTGTGGATGTCCTGTAAGAAGAGCTTATCGGGTCACAGTTCCCATGCTGGTTCATTCCGTTTTGGAAATTTAATGTCTTTGGAAAATATATTAACGTAATCAAGCGTTCTCGTTGCATCGCGATGTTCACCCTTAAACTGAAAATGGCGGGTAAACGTCTGTTTGATTTCATATTTTTCTTAATAAATTTGAGTGATATATGAAATTTTAATAGTGGATATACCTACCGTCTTGGAGTTTTTATTATTTTGATTGGTTTTTACATTGGTTGGTTTTTATTATTTTTGCACATAAATGAAAAAAATCATCGGAACCATATACACAAAGTAAACAATATTCGTTCAGAGACCCCAAACGTGTGGAGATATACTATTAACTTTGTCCGTCCTTACTCATCATTTCTTTTTGAAATCGCTGAACAGTTACTAAATGTCTTTGTAGATGTCCTTTTAAATTTCCTCCATAATTGTTTTTCAACAATATGATAAATGATTATTATGCGATTGAAGTGTGGTCGATGTTTATGTTAATACTTAATGTTTATTTTGTTTATTATTAAAACACTCACTATTTCATTTAAATATATACATATTTTTACAAATACACATTAAGTCACTTGTCAGAACTAAACTAGTACGAGAATGATTCTGAATGTTTAGGTTCTAATGCGTTGTTGTGGAATTAACTCAAGAATCGCGAACTGTTCTACAGCCACTTTTGCATTTGCAATGAAAGATATTTTAAAGTCTTTTAAGCGTGCAGCAACGTCCTTACCTCAACTCAAAAATAAACAAAAAACCTATTGATTACAAAAAACAGAAAAATTTGAAATATGACATTTTTTGGAAAAAAATAAAATGTGATTATATTTCGGAAACCATAAAATTTGTGTTAAGGGTAGTTTTAGTTTTTAAAAGAGCAAGACCTGGAGTTTTTTCTCTTTTTCTTTGATCCGTTATTTACCGAACACAATATGTATTGATTACGAATATCTGTTCTGTTTACAACATGTGCTTAATCAATTAAATGTGTTGTGCATCATTAGGAATAACTTCAAACTGTAGGAATTTCATGGTGAATTTCATCAGCATGTCCGTCCCCCTGTTGAAAAAGTAAATACGCTCTGATCAGATTCTCCTGACGCAAAAAAAAATAACTTTAACTGTTTGTGATTTGTTTGTACCCGTTTTCTGAATTAGAAATATTATCAAGATCGCTTAAAAATGAAAAAAAAAATGTGATCTTGGAAAATATTAATTGAATATAATGATGTTTTACATACCATAAATTATAAACAGTAAATGAAAAGCTGTAATGATTTTCATTTAGTTTGTCCTTATAACTCTTCCGTTTATATCACTAAATGGATATTTTTTTTTCTTAACGTACATACAGGAACTCTGAGAATAGTGTCAATTGTTAATAATTTGTTTATATTCAATTTATTGTATATAAAAAAAACGTTAATTATATGTATATGTAATAATATTATATTATTATAATGTGACTTGAATCGCCAACAGATAAAGGCGCTATGCGCGAGCACGCCGACGTGATGGAGGCGAGCGCGGTCACGGACGCGGCCCAGCACGCGCGCCGCCCCATGAACGCGTTCCTGATCTTCTGCAAGCGGCACCGCGCCGTCGTGCGCGACAAGCACCCCAACCTGGAAAACCGCTCCATCACCAAGATCCTGGGCGAGTGGTGGGCGCACCTCGACGACCGCGACAAGCGCGTCTACACTGATCTCGCTAAGCAGGTAACACACGCCGAATTTATACCAAGTGTTCGCGTGGACTACGCGTTTTAAATTCGGATTACTGACGAACACAACTAATGGAAAAATAATAAAAAAATATTAATAGGATTTCAATACGAGATTTACAATCTTTATAAATAGCACTAACTTGCGGGCTAAAATAGTAACAGTGACATATTCGGTTTTTCCTATAATATCCGCTATCAATAATAATAAAGCCTTTTAATTTTTTACTTAATACAAAGTTACATATTTTATAATGTAATGATTTTACTTTGTACGTTAGTATATAGTAGTTTCTATATCTTTAGTTAGTTGTGCTAGTAATTATTATTCCTCTATTCTGTTCTTATTAGTAAGAACCCCGATTTGGGTAAAGGCCTCCTCCAAAGATGTCGCATTTGTCTCTATCCTGTGCTACTAGTTTCCAGTTTATACCAGCCGTTCGCTTGATGTCATCTTCCCAACGGTGAGCCATCGGGAAGTAAAGGAAGACCGCCTCAGCGGTCTTCTCTTACCTGGTGGGCCATTTAACCAAGTCTATTTCTTAGTCCATCTCTGGTCTGTCCGTCTTGCGATATGGCCCGTCCACTTCCATTTGAGCTTTTGTGCGTAACTCAAGGCGTTAGTTGCTGTGGTTATTTCTCTAATTTTGGTGTGTCTTATTTTGTCCAGTTTCTCTATTTTAAGCATGCTTCGCTCTAAACCTCTTTGATGAGTATTAATTTTATTTATGGCTTTGGCAATGAATTTCCACGTCAGGCATCCGATATCCATATGTCATACTAAATGTTTTAAGTCTAAAACGGAGTGCGATGTACTCACGTTGCGCCAATGAATGTAGGAACCGAAATACTATTAATGCTATTTCATAAGTTTTAATTTAGAGCACACTGAAACTTTTTAGAATTTCGATAATAAAAGATACAACGAAAAAGACACTTACTGCTTTTCGAAGCATGTACTATCGCAGCATATTATTTTTTGCCTAAGTTGATGAAACCATTGGTGAGAAGATAATTAGTTGTCATTCTTAACTTAAAAAATTAGATTGCTTTGTGGTGAGCGTTTATCGCATCGTGAGCGCTTCCAAATCTAGTACTATGCCACTTTTCCTTAATTTTTTATGAATAAATAAAAATCACGGTGCAAGGTCCGGACTTGTAACGTTGATGTTACACCGGTTTAATAGTTGAATAGCTCAAAAACACTAGTAAGATGAGTCGTGTGAGAAAAAGCCATGTTGGAGTAAAAAAATATTTTTATTCTGTATCTTATTTTTACTCCTTTCAGCATAGAAGGCAAACAAAACGTTGCTCATTAATTCTGCATTGGCTGTTCTTTCACCATTTAGCTCAACAGTTACGTAGTGATCGATCTTACCTAAAATCAATGCAATTATTTTCTTCCCTACCCCTTGACTTCGCTTTACTTTTATTGGAAGCTCCTAAAAAAAACACCTATCGAGCCGACTGTCGCTTCGTTTCAGAATCATAACTGTATGTCCAAGATTTATCATTTGTTACAATGTACCATACTAATTTTTTCCCCGCACTGTCGCTTTGGAACTTCAGTTCAAATAAAAAAAAATAACCCATCAACAACAAAGATTCTTCACGTACACATGATCATGTAAATTTTTTTATATTTGGCTAGTTTCAATATCAAGAATTGCTCCTATTTCATGCCATAACAATTATATATTATAATTCATTCTTCTTCTTTTAATGATCCAACGGACTGAACGTTAACTTGGTGGCAGCGTCTATGGACTGCTTGTACATGACCTACATCGATCACGCTTGAACTCGTTTTCCAATAACATACAGTTGCTGTAGACAGGCTATATCACCAAATGCTAACTGAAGCCTGCATGAAATTATACACAGTTGTGGTAGAATGATGAACGTTATCAAATACTGGCTGAAATCTGACAACTCATTTTGCAATTCGCACAAAATATAATTTTTTATTCTCGTAAATATAAAAAAAAAGTCAAATCTGATTCTGAATCGCGCATCGAGGGTTCGTGCATCGTACTTATTCCGTAATTAAAAAGAAATTATTTTCATTAATTCATTCGAGGATTCTTACCACGACACCCGATCACACTTGGCCGATTTTTATGCAATGTTTTCCAGAAGTTTGCACTATGATCACGCCAAAGTTAATGCTTGTATATATTACTGCTTTTATGATAGAGTAAAAGAAAAAAAGTCTGGTACGGACTGTGTGTGCACTCACGTACTGAGTGTCAGTTTATATTGAATATTGAAAGAAGCCGATGCGAAGCGACCTATGGACTTTTTGTTTGTTTTTCTGTAATCTATAAATAAAAAAACTATCTTGTGTATTTTTTTTTTAATTTTTTTGGCGCGGTAATTTCGGAGTTAAGTAGTCAATTTTCATCTACTATATTAACGTTACACGTCCTTGTTTGGGTCATAGATATACGTATGTATACCAAATGACAACTTAAACGATTCAGTCTATTCAGAGCAGACTGTCTGTGACAGACGGACAGACAGACAGACAGACTAGACGGAGACGAGTAACCCTATAAGGGTTCCCTATGTTCATTTGGAGGTTTGGTAAAATTTCTAGGGGTGTCTACTGCTACTAATAAGATATCTGTTTTTTTCTTTTTTTTTTTGTAACGTTTTATAATTAACAATAATTATATTAGATAATATATTTATTACGAGCCAATTGGCCAATCTGCTTTCAACTCGAGTCAAATCAAACCACCTCCGACGGTCGTCAACTGTCCCCGAGAACCGACGTGGACGGCTTAAAGTCGGGCATTACGGAATAACAAGATCAAGGGAAACTGTATGCCTCTCCAGTTCAGCTCCAGCACAATGCGCGCTTCATAAAATGTGGCTCAAGAAAACATCTTTTGAAATTAAAGCTAATTTTGTAATAAAAGTCTACAGAAATAAAAAAATATAATAATAATAGTCTTCGGATATACATAAATAATGTATAAAGAAAGAATTCATTTTTTTTTTTAAAGAAACATTTTATTTCTTTTACAAAAAAGATGTGATCATATTCGGCCACTAGGACGCTCCCGAAACATGTTTCCTATTGATGTCGTTATCAGGTACGCCTTTTCCCTCGGTATCATCCTATCGCTCGCGTGTCGTCACAGTGCCGGCGACACTGGACATAATTCTGTCAACCTAATACATAATATAGATATAATAATCTAATAACAATAATAAAACATATAATATAATAATCTAATGTAAAATAAATTATTTTTTGTCTTTACGAATTTTAATAAGAAAAATTTTCATGAATGTTGTTTCAAGTAAAGTTCTGTTGGCCAGACCCCTCTTATACGTGAAAGACATTTTACGTAGATAAACTCTAAACAAGGTAGACTTTTATAAATTCTTAATAAAACCCTTAGTGTTTATTAGCACTTTTTAAAAACATTTCATAAATTTTATGTTAAATACAATTGTTTTATCTTTTTAAGAAGAAGCTTTTAAGACCAGTTATTACCTAGTAATACATAAATTATAATTGTTTAACCCATTGTTTTATTTACATCAAAAATTTTAAACTTTTATAGATAATTTTAAGACTTTTTAAATTACTAATCTTTTAATCGTTTCTTTTTCAGTATAAAGATGCATTTTTCGACGCTAACCCAGATTTCAAATGGTATAAGCTCCCGGCGCCACCGCTCCGCACGCTGTCGGGCCGGCCCCGTGAGGTCGCACGTGCCTCGCCCGCCTCTTCGCCCGCGCCCCCGCCATCGACCGCGCAGTCTCCGCCTAGCGACTCCACCAACAACAATTGCACCCGACTCGATCTGAACACACGGCGCGCCACCCCAGCACAATCATCACCGACCATCGCCGGTACGGGTGCCGCCTTTACACCCGGAAAGCTCGCCGACGAAGCTCACATGGGAGGACTCAGCAGCTTGCTGGCCGGGCCGCCCGCCTGCCGCTGCGGCGCGGCGCCCTCGGCCACGCACGACGAGCCCGCCGCGCGCACGCTTCGCTTATGGGACGCCACTTTCCGAAACCACGCCCAGCACGGCGTGACCTGGGGTTCGCTCTCGTCGCTACCCCTGCACTAACCAAGATGTCATCGACCAGGTCGTCGACGAGAAACTCGCCGCGGCCGCACAACACCGCGCCTGCAAAGGCGAACGCTACCGCCAATTCATGGCCGGCGGCGGGCTGCGCGCGGCCAAGCGACCGCGGCGCGACAACGACCATGACCACGACCACGAACAAAATCAAGAATCGAACACCGCCCCCGCGTCACCCGTCCACGACGCGCCGATACCGCGCGCGCCCGACGCCGACTACGATGACGACGACGGTTCCGGCGACGAAAGCTCACCGGCTTCCACCGTCACGACAACATTTTCTATGACGGATTTCGACTTGGATGCTAAAATTCGCGCCCTACCCGCGCTCAGCTTCGATCACTTCTTGCTCAGGAAGAGAGAGAGTAAGCGTAAAAAACGCACGCAACACGCAAACTTAGATCGCGTCCCACCCACGACTACCCTGATGTCGCCTCGCCCGCCGCCGCCGGCGATCGGAAGCCAAAAGCGTAAACCCAGGAAAATAAGCATCACCAGACTCGAGGTGAACAGTCTGACGGCCACCGCTCCGCGCGCCGCCCTGGAGGCGCCCGCGGCCGCGGAGGCGGCGCCCCGCGGCGCGGACCCGTGCCCGGCGAGCTCCCCCGGGGACATGCTGGCGCTGGCCACTCTGGCCGAAGTAGCGGCGATCATACGGCACCATCCGCTGCCACACTAACCTGATAACGGCTGTTGCGGTTTTACCTTAGAATCGTGTAATATTTATATGTTAGATATACATACTTTATACATTGTATATGCTAAAGATTTATTTGTAGTTTTTTATAAAGATAGCCTCGTCGATATTTATATTTACGAGAAAGTCAAATATTATATATATGTATACACGGCGGAGAGGAATGGGAGCGCGGGCGCGCGCCGCTGCCCGGCCGGCGCCGGCCGCGGGGCTCGGGTGCTGTTCGGAGGCGCCAGGGTGCGGCGGCGGCCGGGTCTCGCGCGCCGCCCGCGCCCAGCATGAGGATGTACCTGAATTTCAAAATTGATATTACTCATGTTTCGAACTGATGTCGCGAAAGTTATTATTGAGCCTGTTCCGTTGATCCGTAGGACGACTGTAAAGCATCATCGATAATGGACGCTTCGAATTGACACGCATCTTTTCGACATTATAATTGTTTCATTATTGGTTGAAAATTCAAGACTGCTTTTTGTTATATTTTGATCTTTAAAGTCAAACTAGAACATTACGACCAAAAAGATACTATTAAACACAAGAGTTATATTATTTTAATTAAAAAGGCATGTGTAGGTGCAATAATTATATATTCCTATTTTAATAGCCTATTTCCAAAGGTATTTTTTTCATGTAAATGATTGAAACCTTTTGATTGCATATTGTCAATTCCTTCAACCTGTGCTGTGTATTAAGAATATACAAAATTTGCAAATTTAATCCTACATTGATTTCATCTCTTCTTTTTTTACTGAAGTTCCATTTTAATTATTACATCTAAAGAATACGATAAAATTAACATCGACTATCTTTTATGCTCTTGTTATAAAGATGTAGTCATTAACACGTGTTTGAAGAGTGCTAAGTTATACTATGTTTTAAGAAGTCAAAATCAGTTTGAATTATGTCAGACTGAAATTAATGCTTTGTTTCTTATAATGTACAATGTCAATCTTATAATATGAACTTGTGTCAAACACAATATGATTAAGTCTAATATAAAATTATCTTTGTAATAGATATGATCTTAAGTATCAATCTTATTTCTTTAATATTATTTGTAATACAATAGGGTGTCATTCATAAAATCGATTTTTCATTATCAATATTTATTATGTAATGGAATGTCATTCATAAATTAGGTAATGCGGCCATTGGAGAATGATTGCATTCCTAGTTTTCACAAAAATATAATTAAAACATAATAAGCCGAATTCATTAAACAAGTTTTTGTTTAATGAAACTATTTTGGGTAAAATGTCATTAATACTACTATTGTACAGTTATCGTTCTGTACATTGTGATATTCTCCTCAAAAAAGAACTCTGTGCTACATGGAAGCAGGCATTCAAGCTTGAATTACTAAGTGTTACAATTGAAATGAAAACCAAGATTGGTATTATGTATAGCACATGGACGCCACCCTATGGGGATTTCAGGAGATTTACGGGTCAAGATGGCTTGCTTGCATTAATATCAATGCAAACAATTATGTATTTTTATTCATTTGTGTCGTTTGTAAGCAACCTATACTTCATTTGTTAATCTCCTACCTGTGCATTTACTATAAATAGATACCCTTAAAAATGTTTATGTAAGTGCTTTTCCATCTTGCACCCATAAATTTATTTCGGCAACCCTGTGCAAAGATATTCAATTAGAAAAATAAATTCGATAAACTGTTCCTAACATTCATGTCAAGAAACTGATGGGCCAAAAATGTTAAAATAAAAAAAAAACTTTTACATTTTGTAGTCACGGATCAGGCCTTGTGAGACAATCTCACGTTCTCGATTTTAAGAATCATAAAGTTTATATTTTTATTGTTATATTTTCGTTTTTATGTATTAAATATATTTACAGACAATTTAAAATTTTGTTGACTTATATAATACATGTTTAAAATGTAGAGACGCGGTGTCACCCCTAAGGGGAGGCTCGACGTTTGTTCCTAATGTCATTTTGAGAGATGGCGGGGAGGGGGGAGAAGATTGTGATGATGAAAAGTGTATTATTGCCTCGACACCACAGAGCCTTATTTTTATCTCGAATTAATGAACCAGGGGCCAGAACTGAAAGAGATATGATTATTAATGTTATCATAATAATATTATTGTATAATAGGCACTCGTGAATAGATGTACATTTGGGGCCAGGGTTAGGGCAGATCTCGTGAAGTGGGTGCCGCCATGACCATAACCAATTACGCATTCAATTATTACAATTTTAAAAATATTAGATGTAGGCTGGTATTTAAGAAATCGGTATATACTATTGAAACGTGTTAAACTAACGATTTTTACACTATAGCGCCGAGATCTGCCACGCTACGGTATCGTTTGAACGTTACAGCTTCTTTGAGCGTAACAAAGCGACGGACATAAGACAGACATATTTTTACATAACATTATAAAATAGTACAGCATAATCTAAGAATAGGTAATGCGAAGTGCGGAGGATCGCAGAGTCACCATCCAAAGTCTATTCGGTTCCAAAGCGAATGTATATTTGTTGAACGTTTTGTTGAGAGTGGTTGAGTCTATATCTTTTTATTGTAGGTATCTAAATAAAGTTGATTCATATTAAACACCTGTGGTTTTATTCACCAATAACCTTTGCTGATTATTGTTATTAAATTTTGACAATTATGTGGAAAAGTATGAAGTTTAAAATGTATCTATTCATTCAAAAATATGACATTGTTCTGTTACAAATATGTTGCAACAAGTAACAAACAAAAGTACATTGGACAACTTCGTGAATTTCTTTAACCTCTGTATATAGTGAGAATTTCATGATTTTTTTTTTATTGATTGAAAATTCTATCTAAATTTATTGTACATCATATTTTGTACCAAATTCATCCCTTTGTAGTATTTATTATGAAGAATCACATTCCCAATCAAACTCTATATGTTTAGATACTTTTTTTTATAAAAAGTTTGCTACATGAGATGCTATTCCTTTCTGTTATTGCTTGTTTACTACTGTGAAAATTAAATACACGTGCTTGATTATTAAAGAATTGCGCACTATTTCGCGTTACTTACAATAGGTATTCTCACACAACACCTAGGTACGCCTGAAACAGTTAAACTCGTCATAATTATTATCGCTTTCACAATGTTGATGTGTGTCACAAGTTTAATTTATTGTTGTTATCCTGTCTTAGATTATCTCCCTGGTCCAGACATATTGAAACAAAGAGAAGGATACTTTTAATAAATCTTTAAATTCTCCTGTTTAGCACAATAATAAAGTACTCTATATAAAACTTTAAAAACCCATACAATACTATAAGACTGAGTTTCATACAGATATGCCTATTCATGCAGAGCCTAATTTATTTTAAAATCAATGTAGTAGGCACTTATATAATATACATATTATTGGCCACATTAATACTTCTACCCTGTTGAAAATATCCAATAGATTCCAATAAGAAATTATTGTACTGGGACCTAATATGCTTTTGTCGCTGCAAATCCATATCAATACCCATAAAAATTTTCGAAGAAAGGAAACGGAAAGTTTAATGGAACTTATATGTCTACAGAGTTCTTAACTGGATTTATATATAGAATACATTATTTTTTCTGATTGTGGAATTGTCATTTAAATGCATTAAAAACATGTACTATTTCGTATTCGGAAATCCATACTGATTTTTATGTCCAAATGGATTTACGATAAGAACAGATACAAACCTACAGCTAAAGTGCAGATAGGATCCATACAAATACAAATAACATTACAATCCCATTAAGTCCAATAAAGAAACGTCATTATGATGGACTTACATATAGATTCTTAATTTAACTCTATCTGGAATTTTTTTCTTCCAGATACATTACATATAAGCCATTACAGATTATATTGTTGTGTATGGGACTGTATTGGATGTTCTCAAGAGGGTAGCAACCCACACTTAGTAGTATGTATTCATCATCGAAATAAAAAACAGAACTACTACGTCGACAAAATGACCAAAATTGGCTTCCCGATAGTAATAGCATACGATATTGGCTTTGCTGATGTTCACCATGTGTCCTTATTCTTTCTCTTTCTGTAGTCAACAAGTGGTCTCATTTTTTCGTTTCGGTTAAGAAATAACGATTTCATTCAAAATTACGTTTAAAAAACATAATGATAAAGTCCTTTGTAATGGTGATTTTGATTTGATTCAAAAATATCACATATGTATATTCTCATTTACGTTTGTGCACATTGACCTATATAGGTCAATGTTTGTGCAAGAGCTGTGATGACACGAATGAACGTTTGTTCAATGTTATAGGTAATTCTTTTTTATTTGCTTTTCTATTTCGATGGTATTCGTCATGATCTCGTATGTGCAAGAAGTAAAACTCACAATAAGTGAATTATTAAAAAACGTCCCCTATAAATAGCATTAATATTTTTTTACAAATTGAGGATCCAAAAACTTCGCTGTAAAAAGTTTCGTTTCAATGGTAAGTAATCTGGAATTACGTAGTTGCTAAAATCTATACCAAAATTATTAGATAAATTTCATGAAATTAATCTGTAATTACAGATTATATTTGTTAGTTGCATAAGTAATAATTTTGTAGTGATTTTGGGGAAAAACCGGTCATAGACAAAAAAAAATATAACAAGTTTTGACTGACTTTAATTACTCTTTAGAAATATGTATCTTAGATTAATTTCGTCAAAACATCCCACATTCTTTAGCGAGATCACTAAACATTTGAAAATATTTAGCGACCTCGCAATTAATATTTACTAATCCACGTTATTAGACGCTTGCTTATGGCATTTTGGGCAATGATTTGGTTATGGTTTTATATTATTTTATTATTACCTATTTGTAATCAATGGACAATGCATAACAATGGCGGAAAAGCATAGCTTTTATCGACAGTCCCGCGACTGTTCACGTTTTTTATTTTTGATTTAAACAACAAAAATAATTTATTGTCGTTTGTAGAATACATACATCGTCAAAAAAATGTTTTAATTGAGTTGTTTACTGGATAGTACATTTTTCATCCGCTAGGCTGCGCTTTGTATTTCTGACCCATAACAAACATTTTGGAGGAATTACAAAGTTTTATTTTTTGGTTTTAATAAAAAATGCCTCGATGTGTGATAGTAGGGTGCAATGAGAATGGAAGATATACATTTCCAAACGATCCGAAATTAAAAAAGTTATGGGAAAAAGCTACAAAAATAAAAAAATTCAAAGCTTCAAAGAATTCGAGGTTATGCTCTAAACATTTTAAAGAATCCGATTATCAAGAAATTTGTGCTACGACAGGTAAGATTATCTTATTAGAAATCGTTCTATCATATATTTGTTTGTCAGTTTCTAGTAAACAGTTTATTATGCGTGTGTTTGTTGTCATTGAAATTAATAAGTGAAATTTATTTCCAGGACTGCCACCACTTTGTAGACATTTAAAAAGGTGTTCCTTCCATTTTCCCATGGACACCTAAACCTTCAACATCTGCTATAGAACGACAAAATCGATACATGGAAGGTCAAAGAAAGAATTATTTCCTCCACAGAACCCTATAGAAACACTTACTGGTAATTACTCCATGGAAGATAGAAATGAAGTCTCTGATAAAGAAGAAAATCTACGAAGTACAAATGGAAATTGAAATTAAAACACATGAGAGAAAAACACAGTTAGCGATGAACCGGAAAGATCAATCAGGCTTGTGAATTCATTTACCCAGACTCCAATTTTGAATTTGCTTTTTCAAACTATCAGCTTATGACAGATAATGAAACTATATATACTATACTGGACTAGAAAGCTATGAGAAGTTTAAGACTGTTTTATCAACTCTTTGCCGATGGCACACAGTATTTGTTATCGTAGGAATCATATTATGAATATGTCTATTGAAGATCAGTTTTACTTATGCTAATGAAACTCAGAAGGAACTTAGATGATTTCATTCTATCAAAACACTTTGATATCAGTAAATCAGAAGTAGGTAATGTATTTGTAACATGGATCAATTTTGTACACAATTGTGGTCAAAACTAAATATATGGCCAAGCAGAGAACTCGTTGATTATTTCATGCCATCACAGTTTAAAAGCCATAAAATTACCAGAGTAATTATAGATGGAACTGAAGTGCCTATCACAAGACCTAAAACCCAAAATCACAACAGGCGACTTTTAGTACTTACAAACATCACAACACAATTAAGTTTCTGGTTGGATCTACACCTGGTGGACTACTGTCATATTGTTCAGAAGGATATGGAGGATCAACTAGTGACAGGCAAATCATAGAGCTGTAATCTTATGCATAAATGTAATCCAGGTGATGGAATCATGGCAGATCGGGATTTAACATTCAAGATTTGTTAGCACCTAGAGATGTTACATTACTTGTGCCAAATTTTGAAAGGTTTATCTCAATTACCTGGGATCAAATTAAAACATGACCAGAAATTAGCTGCTAATCGAATACATATTAACGTTTAATAGGTCTGATAAAACATATAAAATTTTTAAAACTGATGTCAATGCATACTATGTTCCGTTAATGTCAAAAATATTTTTTTGTGCTTTATGTTATGTAACTTTAGGGAAAAATTGTAAATTAATAATTTTAGCATCTTATCTCAATGTCCAGAAACCTTTGGTCGAAGTGTTTCACTTTATAATATTTTGTTAATTCAAAGGTGAAATTTTAATGAGCAAGTTTGTTATACAAGCAAGAGTTATAAATAAAAGCCTTATTATAAAATATCTTTTATTTTTGTTTTCACAATACCTTGGCACAATAATCATCAAAAGTAACACATTTTATTTATGGTTATTCAGAAAAATCATGTTTTATAATTTCTAAATAATTCTTATAATAATATTTGTTAATTATAGCTTTCTTGAAATAAGAATGATAAAAGAGTCCAATTTGTATAGCATTTGCTTTATAAATTCATCATTCCTAATTACAAAACCACCTCTAAACTTTTATAGGTATAAACTATAAAATTACAATATTTTCTGTTACTGCAGTAAAGTTGCCCTGAACTTGGTAATAATATGGTGTTTCTGCTTTTAAACATAACATATTGTCAATGTAGATTAAATATGGTACTGTGGTTGGACTTATTACTTGATGTCTACTAGCATAAGGACACTTTATTTCAATTAATGTCTCTTCATTCAAAATACCATCAGGCGAAGCAGCCAAATAGGGCCTTTCTTCTGAAATATGCACTCCACTTTCTGTCACATCTAACTCAGATAAATCAATATACTGCTTTAAAACAACTTTTTCATTAATTATACCATGCATGATAGCTCTTGATAAAATATTTTCTTTTCTAGTATTTGCATGGCATAACCATTTTAGTGGTTTCCTTCATATGGCATATAGTATGAAATATACTAGCGGTCAGGCGACACTTTCTGTAAGTAAACCATTTAGGATTTTCTCGCTGCCACAAGTTTCACGTTCTATTTCTTGAATTCTATTTAAAGATAATGTATTTAATTCTAGTTGCTCAAAAATTTGGTTGGTCACAAGTCTACAGTAATCATGGTCATTTTCAATCGCATATGGATTTGCAGGCCCATATAGTTGTTTAAAGGGCATTTGGGATTTGCAGTTAAGAATAATATTCCTCACTTTTGGGTATATTCTTGAACATTAATTCTTTTTATATGGTTCGAAT
Organism: Eumeta japonica; assembly: GCA_005406025.1. Classification (NCBI taxonomy): domain Eukaryota; kingdom Metazoa; phylum Arthropoda; class Insecta; order Lepidoptera; family Psychidae; genus Eumeta; species Eumeta japonica. The sequence continues at coordinate 141,233 of BGZK01000563.1, forward strand.
ACAATATTCTCAATAGATTTTCTTTTGGATGGCAACTTGTGCTTTTAATGGACTGCCTGTAAAACTTTTTGGGCATATGGAAAGTTTGTAGTTTTTCTGTGGGTGCTTCTGTTTTCAGAAGAATTTTGTCATTTATAAAATTTTCAAGTCCACAAAGAACTACAGCCACATGTTGCAGTGAGCACTCACTCCACTACCAACACATTCACAGTTGCACTCCAAAATCTCACCTTTATACTTAATTTAACATTAGCTTCATACATAATTCTTTTCATTGAAGCTTTGACATATCCTTTAAAGTAGCATGAGTCACCAATAAATGCTGCTCTCAAAATATGTAGGAAGCGTGCTTCATATAATGATTACCATCATTTGGGTTCTTATGAAATCTGAAAGTGAAATTTTTTAAATTTATTTAGGTACACATCATTGTTAAATGATTTAGGTTATTATCAGAAGTAGTAAGAACTGTAGTAAAAATGAACTTACTGTAAGAAATAAAGGGTAATATGTTCCTTTGTAATTGGTGGTAGCTTCATACTGCTGTTGATGTCCAGATAAGCATCATTATCTGGTAAAACCATTTTTGGATCATCATTTTCTTCTGCTTGAACAGCATCAAAATTCTGATTCCTGTCATATGCCTCAAGTCTGTAAAATAAATGTTCACTTAATAAAGCCGCGAAGTACATTACATTTTGATGTCACCTAGGCTAATATAATATGATGAATAAACTTTATAACATGAAATTGAGGTTATGTTTACCTTTCAATTAGGTCTGCTTTTCTGCCTTTCAAAGATGCACCCGTTCTCTTAATTTAGCTTTTGGGCCTCTACATTCCATGTGCTATACATTATAAAACCTAAATACTTATTTAACTACTTGATTCACTTATTTAATCACGTCACACTTAAAGTTCAATTGTTATTCAAAACTAACATTTCACAGTCACAATAAATGATCACAACATATCGTCCTGTCGTATAAAACCTTCAAAAATCCTTTAGTCGTATTTGTTTACTACTAGACTATAAAATAAATGTAAAACGATGAGTAAAACTCTAACAATGCTAAAAGTTTATTGACAACTTTTTATGCAATTTTTTTATTATGGGGTCACACGTACACAGCGACATCTGTGTCAAGCTTTGCATAAACAACTCCATTGAATTATTTTTTACTTTTTAGTATTATACTCATATAAATCCGTTCTTAGTTTTTCTTTTTATAATTTCTTTTTACTTTTCATACATAGATTAACTAACTTTAATATTGTATTGAAGCAGACAAATTAATGATTGATTTAATTTAACCATTTTTGTACAATGTCATTCTGACATTTAAAAGTATTTACATTAATTAAACTATTGACATTTAAAATTATTTATATTAAATTACAATTAAATTATGTATTGCAATACTCAAGCAAATTTTTTCACTCTCAAAGCATGTGAATTTTTTTCCTATGCTTAATAAATTCTGATTCTATAAAGCGAAGGCCTTAACAGCCGAATTATTCACACGAAAAATCCGTGTGTTCTTATCCATATGAACATACGGGTGTAAGGGACAGCCTTCCGCAAACTTACAGAGTGAACTCAGTGTATTATACTAAGATGATCCGTGCATGAAATTATTTCAGGAAAGTTAAGGGAATCCAAGAAAACTGATTTGTTTTATCACCTCCTACGCAATGTATCGCTACCATTTTAAAATCACGCGGACGCGCAGCACAGCGAGCGAACTCTGTAGCTAGGCAGATGGTCGAACAGCTGATTCCATGCGTTGTTCGTTAAAGTAATTTAAAGACCCATTGCTGCTTTTTTTATTTTACCTGTTTTATTTACAAAAATGGAATGCTGCGTACAGAAAATGTGATTTTACATAGAAATAAAGTAGTTTTAATTGAAAAAAAAAACATTTTTTTTCCTGAGAAAATTTCCAGTAGATTTTGATTCAAAATAAGGGTCTGAATGCACCCTATCAGTTTTCGGAGGGCTGTCTCTTACATCCGGTATAGTTCAGTAAGAACATAAATAAAATTATAAGTTAAAAAAACTAAAATACACGCTTTAATGATAAATCGAACTAAAAAGTATAAAATAATTCTTAATATAGAAATAAAATTATGTACGAAAAATATTAGTATTATTTTGAAAAAAGCATAGGTCGCTTTGTACCTCGTATTATTTTTGAACTCATTGTATCGATCAAATATTTTCGAGAACTGATCTATCGAGCACCATCCACTCTTTCACAATAATACTAATATTTTTATTCATTATTTAATTCCTATATTAAGAATTATGTTTCACTATTTAATTTGATTTATTTTTAAAACGTGTTTTTTAGTTTATTTTTTATTATAAATTTTTAGTCTCAAAATGATAACAATAACATTTCCAAAAGTCTTGATTGTAGAATATCTAACATGTGGCCAATGAATTTAAGTTTATATCATTTTGTCTAAGTAATAGTTCTATTTGATTTAACCGTTGGATTTTAACACATCACTATTACAGTACAATGCACGAAACTTTGCCGCTGTGAAGTTCGTCACGAAAGCGTTACAATGGCGTAAAATAGGTAAGCAGCGGAGAAGAAAGAAGGGTTGGAGAGCGTAATACCTGCGCATTCGTATTATTTATAAGATTTCAAAATTTCGATTTTTCTAAATTATTATCATATTTTTATTTTTTCAAAATTTTTCAATTGTTAGATTTTGTAATATCACAAGTAACTAAATTTTATTTCTAATTTTCAATTTAAAATTTTGTAAAATTTCAGAAATTCATTTTTTTCCAAATTTTATTTTTCACAGCATGAAATTGTTGTATTGCCATCGCTGCTTGATAAATCTACAAAGCTTAAATGAAATCTGACCGTTCAAAGTGGGTCGAAATCGAGTCCAAAGGAGTTGTTTACAAACATACATAGATACAGGTGAAGCTGATAAAAGTATATCAAAATGGACGTGTACCATCACACACGTAACAGAAATGAAACTCCTTAAACTTAGAAACGTCATTATTCATAAAATTTTAATAGTTCGAATGTACTTACATCATAACTCTTTACGTATACAAACAAACAATCACAGGACACCAACATAAAAAAAAAACATTATAAATCATAAAACACAATGATAAATATTCCATCGGATTGTATCGTCGTATATGCGTTGCTCTTTTTTGCTTCCGCAGAGTCGAAATATTCGCTATTTGTCCTTTTTTTATGGAATACTTTTTTTCTCTCTCATAAAACGAAATGTGCTTAAACGTGACGCGTCCTTGAAATTTCAGCCTCAGTTTTTGCCTACTTTACTACATTTTCCTTATAGTACTGTATTTAGTTTTTTTTTTTATTTGGGTAAAGGTGTAGCGAAAACATTTTTGATAATTATAAAAATACCTGTATAGTGACTTTTTAAAATTGTTAATTAGAAAAAGAAAACACTAGTATCTAGAGATGTTATTGTTTGCTAGCACCATACAGAACAACGTTGAAAACCCGCTTAAAAAAAAGATGATGGATTTTTTGATAACTTTTACGTAGGGTAATGTTTTTTAAAGTATTTTAATTTTGATTTCACTTTTAGTTATCATGTCAAGTCAATTTACATAATTCATCAACAAATACAATATGTTAAATATCAGTAAATTACCATATCATCGATTACTGAATCGCCGTCTAAGAAATTTCACTTCAAAAAAGATTTGTGGAAAACTGTAAACAATAAATAATTGCACCTACATTGGAATTATGAACAAAAAAAAAGACAAGTCAAAGATAACGCAAAAAATCGGAAAACGATGACCTTATAGGCCATCCCTGCAACTTCCCGCTAATTTTAACCGCAAAGCTGTAGTAAAGTAGTTTGTTGAGACGTCTTTGAACTCTTAAAGCTCAAAAAATGTTTTATATGTAATATTGAGCTTTTTGAGCTCAAAAGTCTAGTATACATTAAACAAAGTAATTTTTTACACAAATTGTTCGATTTATGTTGTTTTATGGCATTTAACGTTGTTCTTTAGCTCCATTAGGCGAAAGTTATTTAAAAAAACTTATTTAACAAAATTTGAAAATGAATTGACAATAATTTTTCTCAAACAAATTAACTGTGTCTGATTTGTTTATTAGTGATTGATTCAATCATTTGAGGTTTTAAATAAATGAATTATTGAAATCGATCCGTAGGATCATTTGAAAGTTCTAGATAAAAAATTCATGTCCCAAAATTTCAAAGTTCGTTGAAAAACTTTTATTTTAATTTTTGAAATGCCATAATTTTGAAACTCGTTGTCCAATTTCAATGTTCAAGACGGCAATCAACGCAGTTTTTTAAGGCCTAAAAATATTATACTAAGAGCAAATTCGAATAGTTCTAAAGGTTTTAAGTTATCCTAAAATAAACGTTTGTCTTTTAATTTTTTCGCTTTTTTTTCGTTCACAATCTCTCACAAACGATTCAACCGATTTTGATTTCCAAAACGGTATTCGACGTCATTTTTTGAGGTTAAGAGCTGTTTAGGTTATGGAATTGATCAGTGCAATAGCCAAAAAGTTATTCTCAAAGATCATCGTTTTTTAATTTCTTTTTCCGTTTCTATTAAATTTTTCGGAATTTATTGGTTCAAATGAGCTTAAACTTACAGGAAGTCTAAGTTCAGTGGAACCCTTTCGAATGCTACAAGTCTCGTTTTGATCGGTCAAGCGGTTCAAAATTTATAAGAAGTTTACATACACAAACACACGCACACACGCACATACACATTCACACTGTCATACGGACACCATCATAAAAATAGTCAGGGAAGCTTCCTAGGGCTTCAAAACGTTGAGATCTGATGAAAACTCAATTTTCGAAAAAACGGGGTAAACCCAATAACTTCTCGATTTTCGAAAATTTTTAATTTTCTTAGCGGGATGTTAAGAAAATGGTAAATAAATGTTCAAAAAAAATGACGGCAAAAATTTTAATAGGACGTATATTAATAAATTATCTGAGTAATTTAATTATCTAAGAATATATTTATCTGAAACGAGACAAGCTACTTTAAAAAATAGAAACAATTTTAAGGATTTCTGTACACTACACCGTACGTACTGCGCGACGAACGAGATGCATTTCTGTATTCACATTGTTACCGGTTATCTTTCTTTCGTATTTCAAATTCAAAGTATTTCAATTTTACAATTTTACCTACTTTTCAAACATTTCAATTTAAAACAGCTGGTTATAAAGGGGCACTGACTAAGACTTTATTTAAAAGCTTTACACAACAGTGCAGTTCGCTTTTGCTTGAATTTCGTGATTTATTACAACACGCCTCAAACAAACGTATGACCGAAATTAAGCAGTAGAATGCAAAATATACAAATATGAAGTAGTATTCATAAACACTGTTGTTCAAACAGAAAAGAACCAGTACCGGCGACGAGTGAATTGGATGAGGCCGAGTTAACGTAACAACAAAATGTATAGCCCCTATGATTTGATGAAAGACTATTGCCTGACATTGGACGGTGTAGATGAGCTTAGTCATGCATGCAGATAAAGTGAAGAACTCATATTTACTAGTATAGAGTCAGATGCAGGAACAAATATCATGGTGGTAGTAATTTCAGAAAGTATATGCATAGAGAATATAAAACGTTGAAGCGTCGTAAGGTATTATTTACTCTATGTTAATATCTACGTTAGATCCTTGGTTCGGTCGTGCACATAGTGACATGAACCTTATGATAATTGAATATTGATCAATAACGTACATTGTATTTGACACATTGATGTTTGACAGTTGTGAACGTAAATAATTTGAATTGGATAAATCAATTTGAGTTAAAGAACTGTTATTCAATTTTTCCTTTTGAAAAAAGTTTAAATTTGAAAGGTCATTAATAGTGGGAAGTTCATCCATTAAACAATATAGAGGGTTTTAGTGCACTTGTTCAATAATTGAAATAAAGCTAACACTATCAAATTCAATTTGTGTGATTCAAGATGAACAAACATAATTTTGATTATTAGGAAGTCATGGCAAGTGCATAAGAGTGTGTAAACGAAGAATTGTAGTTTCCTTTATCATTTGTGTAGTGTAAACTGGTGCTACGTGTCTTTAATTTTGGGTGCTGTGGCGCCAATTGGTTCTAAACTCGCTTCGTACAATTGCAAATCTGGATGAAGATAAAATGATAGCTGCTTCGGAACCCGTGGTATTTTGTTTTTGGTTTTACCGAGTTTGTATTTTAATTTTACAAATTTCTTGATAGCAGAATACTATATTTTTTTTATATGACTTGTACTAGGGCAATTGAGGATTACATACTGTTTGTTGTACCCGTAATCAGAGCATCGTTTAAATAAAATAATAATTAAAATAGAGATTTTACTATTGATTAAAAATGGTTTTTTGTCCACATGCTGAACGTTATAATTTTCGAATTTAGTTAATATCTCAAAAATAAATAAACATGCCATTCATATAAAATGTGTTATTTTGATGGTTTAGAGCTCCTTAACCCACTGGTTTTGTTTGATACCAGCATTTTGAATCAAGCTGAATAAATTTTCTAATTTATGTCTTTTTTTGACAATAATTAGATTTGATTCTTCAAAGAAAATTAATAAAGTAGGATGTTATGGGTTGGCATAAAGTGATTCTTTTCTCTAAATTTATAGTAAATACTTGCTAGGAAAGTATATTTGCAAAAATATTGTCAAAAAAGACATTTTTTAATAGTAAAGTTTATTAATTAGTTATTATTTATTTTGTTTTTGGGCGATTGATGCCATTTTACATTACAAATTTTAATTAAAACTTAAAAAATCATATGAAACAATTATTGAAATTATGATTAAATGTTTCATTATTTGGTTATTATACTTATTGTCAGTGAGTTCATTATAGTAGTGTTTTTTTTATGTGAAGCATAACTGACGCGCTTAGACAGTGACTGTAACAGTGAACGGCATGATGCTCCCTTATGTCATCATGTCCCCTCTACAATGCCACTTTCTACTCCCTCGAGTATGCATAACACGTATAATGTTACTTCTTCATGTAGTATTTATGTTTTGTATATTAATTTAATAAGAAAAACTTATTTAAGAACAAAATTATATCTTTATTCAATTACTCAACGTTTATTTGATATTTTTTTTCAATTACAAATTCTTTCAGTAGCCATCGTTTTTGATGTTTCAAATCTGCTGTGCATTCCGTTCTGGCCTCCTATTTTTTCTAAATGGCATTTAATATAAAATAAATAATATAATAAAAAAGTACAAAACACGAATTACATAAAGTAAATAAATAGAAAGTTATATAAATACTACATACCTGGAATTTAAAAAGAATTAGAAAATTAAATACAAGAATATTATAAATATAACTATTCAATAAAAAAAAATATTTACACATTTAAAAAGAATATATATATATATATATATATATATATATATATATATATATTTTTAAAATCTTATTTTTCTTATAAACTTTTTATACTCCTACATTTCATTTATTATTCTATACATACTAAGAATATAAAGGAAACGTTACTTGTGAAATTATTAAATCTTTTATTACTTATGAAGCGGTCAAATACTCTACCGACAAGGGCTCTGAAAGAACTAAAAATTTCTGATAAAATTATGTCTATAATATTAATAAAAATATGACCTTATGAGCAGTCAGATTTTTCGGACATTAGCTTTCGATTTTGATCCTGGTACTGTCCCTGATCTTAATCTCAGTTACGTTCTTGATTTTAACTCCAATCCTGCACTCAATTTCGACCCCAGTCCCATCCTCATGTTTATTTCCAAACCCAGCTTTCGATTATTCTTCCCATACCAATTTCGAATTTGATATTGCTACCAATCATGGTTTAAATTTATACATAGTGGAGATAAATGCTACTATCAAAATAAAATACAGAGTATATTACTCGAGAATAGTGTAGTTTTCTATGAGTGAAAGAATGTTTTGAATTGATGTAATGGTTCGATCAAATAATATAAATACACATTAGAAACCATGTGCAAAAATACCTTCACCTTCAAAACAAACTTCATGTTTCAAGTTTGATGATGATTAGTCGGTGTGTAATTTTAGTGATATCCCATGTACAGGTCCGTTTTTATATATACAGATTATTTAGTTTTTGAGTATTATGTGACATTTCTTATATTACATATTTTTACAGAAATTGGTAGTAACAACATAAATTTGTTGAATTTGAATCTCTGAACATTTGAACATATTTTGCAGGAGTTCATCCCATATGGAAGAACAGTTGTAGGTCGCCATTGGGGAGGAAATGCGGGTGGTGCAGAGGGCTCGTTGTTGCATCGACTAACAGCATGCGCGATCCGCGACGATGGCCTACCCGACGACGACGCCGAGCAGTGGTTACTACGAGACGTGCGCCATCCGTCTACAAATGGTCTTTATTCTTTTTGTTTTTGCAGATTTGTTTTTATGCTTTTATCATCATTATCATCACCTACTACCTTCTCCTATATCTTTATTTGCAGCGTGAAAAAAGTTTAAATCTTAATGCATCCCTTTTTTAGCTCTCTCTCTCTAGCTCTCTTCATCTCTACATGGTACAATCCATCTCTGTTGCTTAATTTACAAGCTTAAAATGTCATTAATCAAATCTGCATAAGATTTTCTACGATGATCCTTCTTATGTATTATGAGTTAAACAGAATCATGGCTGTTATCAGATAACTTTATTTTTTAATAATTAAATGAATTGGATGCTAAATAAATGAGGTTATTATTTGCTAATATCTATTTAGAGTTTTAAATGACCAAATACTAATTATATTTTTGTATAAAAGTAATTTAAATTGTATTAATTGTAATAAGGATATTCATTTTAGAAACACTCAAAGAATATTTTTACGAGGGAACAAAAACAGGCCCCGGAACTCGCGCCATGGATGTTGATCCAAATCCCTGTGACTTCGAATGTAATGGAGCAAACCACGCCCATCATCCACAAAATTATCTGGGAATTAAATCCGCCACTATCTGTGTATTCACTCCCCTTAATCCTGAAACAGAATGTCATTATGAAGAGGAATTGTATGTTAAGGGACGTACTGTAGTTTGGTCAAAAGGTTTGTATCATATATCAAAACAGTTTTTAATATGATGATAAACTGAAACAATCATTATTTTACTTATTTGTATATAATTAATGCAGGGTTATTGTCAGGTGGTAGCGGGCGTACTGATGACCGTCATACATTGGCGTGTCTTACCTGCGACACGTCTATACGCCACGCGCTTTTTTGTGATTTCCACGACGGCGTCGAGAACGACATGCTGTTAGATGCTCTAGAAGCGCAACATGGACCCGCAACCCCATTCCGTATTCGTCGCACTCCTGAACGTGTTCCGGGTTGTCGACTGCCTTCGCTCGCCCTTATCACCGACGGAGGACTTCGCACGCTTGCTACTGATGGACGTGAATATGTCACTGCATTGCCATTTCGGGTTCGCCGCGCTTGGGCTTCTGCACACGGGTTACTCCTTGAAAAAGACGCTGCTCCTGCAGACGCACAACGTCTGTTCCCACTAGTACCTTCCGCATTGACCTCGAGAAATTATACAGCTGATCGTACTTTTTTCGGCGGGGATTCAGCCCGACTCACTTCCACTTCAACCGCTGTCGGCTGCGACCCGCCACTACCGATATGCTTTTCGCTCGCACATCCCCTCGACGAGGTGGTACCCGTCCTTATGAAATCGTCCGTCCGAGGTTTGCATTACTTCGACGACACCGATTTGCGCATCGTATTTGTCGCCTCCGATCCGAGTATAGCACTCGTGTACGACCGTCGGCTTAACGTTCATTCTTTATGGCGTATACGTCCTGCAACTAGAGAAGAATGCTTAGCCGTTTGTCCCGATGTGAATTCGTCGGTCACGCTCTTCAGTCATTCATGTGATACCGGAGTCGGCAGTCGCTTAGGTCGCTCAACTGGGCAGATGCGTGGGCTCGGAACACGTTTGGCCACCGAGACACTCTCGCCACGAACACGAACTGATAGTCCGTTGGCTCGCGCTTTTCGTCAACAAGGACTATCGCCTCACGCGTCCGTTGGGCAGGCTTCTTACATTTCGGAGACTGCACCATGCGGTCCACCTGCGTTACCGCTGTACCCGCGTGTATGCTTCGACCATGTGTGGACTGAGTCGCAGACAACTGCCCAGGACCCGCCCGAGTCGGGAGCTTTCTTACACACTGATCTCGTCGGACGAGAGTATCTATGCTACCCAACGAATGCAAGCCGGTTGCAAATGGTACAATTGCAGCGGATTCACGCTGACGGCGGAATAATGGTGGACATGACCGTATCGCTTCCTGCACGCCACGCGGTGTCGTTGTCGCGCCTCGCTATGTTTGCGCTCATTGACGAAGCTGGCAACATCATTCTGCGGTCGGGCTCTGAACTAGTAGGCAAGGTTGGTGCCAGAATGCTGACACGAAGAGCGTCGTGATTAAGGGGCGCAACAGTACAGCGAGGTCTATTCGTGTAAACAGATACACGTGGGTGGTGTGTTGGCGCGGCTCATCGATTCGCCTTATAGCCGTCGCGGTGTGCTCAGTTCGCCATTCCCGCGCCGTAGCAGCCTACTGCCGTCTCACGTTGCGGATGCTCCATCATTGGATGACTCTGCACTGCATCTCCTGTCACCGGTACCGCATGCGCCAGCCGCTCGTGTAGCACCTGAAGACAATCGTACCTCTGGTATACTAAGATTAAACTATTTAGATATGTAAGATGCAAAAGAATCACTGTGGTTATCGTTGTGTGACAATTTTACTTTTAGATAATAGAGATCAATTCATCTGCCACAGCATAAAATAAGTAAACGAATAACCAACCATATTTGATCAAACTTGCTGTCTAATTTTATTTTAATATCGATGTTAAAACAAAATTATAAGCTACAAAATAAAGTCTTTGCCAAAAGTCAACTTCTACAATGTGGATAAAAAAGGACACTGCCACATTCAGAATATGCAAATAATTTTATAATCATGTATCCCAATCGAGCATCAAACACAAAACTAACATGTCACTAACAAAAGCACTTTTTCTTATTCTTCATCAAAATTCAAAAGACCTTCATTTGAATATAAAACACCAATTATTTTATTTTATATCATCTGCGTGGTTGTTAAATATATATTTACTTCTGGTTCTATCTCAAATTTTGTCTCAGACAAAGGGAAAATTACATTTTATCATTGTAACTCATTTGTTAAAAATTGATTACATAGTTTATTATGTTTGCAAAAATTAAAAGAAAAATGCATGTCACACAAGTATTTGTATTCCTGGTTTATGATATTTGGATGTAATTTAATAATATACACACTAATATTATAAATGCAGGAATGATTCTGTCTTTCGGTCATTGAATTTTCACAGCTAAACCACTGAAGTGATTTTAATGGGTGATGTCTTCCTATGACTCAACAATAGATCAATCAATTTAAGTAATAGATAAGTTATTGCTGCAAAACAATGATGGTTCTTAACTTTTACAACAAACAACTTTTTATGATTAAACCACTGAACTGATGCAATAACGATTTTCGTTTTCTAAAAAAATATTTTGGTCGACCATTTTATAATTGACAATATTTGTCATAAGATATGTTTAGACATATTTGTAAAGTAGAATTATAAAGAAGCTATTTTACTGCGCCATTTAGCAAATTTCGTTGACATGCGTTAAGATTTTACGGAATAGTGTCAAGTGTTTTGAAAAAATATGTATCAATTAATTTACACGAATAACAGGACTGAGCCCTGGACTGGCAATGCTACGGGATGCAGCGGGTATGCGACTCACTCTGCGCGCTGATGGGGGGCCCTACTATCGTATCGCGTTGCCCGCGTGGGCTGGCGGTGCGCTGGTGCCGCGCTGTCTGGCAGCGTTAGCCGCTGTACTACCGGCCGACGTCGCGGTGCGCCTGCTCATCGAGTGGTACGGCGTACGCAACGCACCCGGCATGCGCGACGCTAGTTCATGTCGCGAATGGACTATGTTTGCTGAGCTGGTGTACTCGCGCCTCGGCCGAGACCCACGCCGACTCGTGGCCGTGCCACATCGGCATGCGCCGGCACCCCACATAGATACCCGCGCTCCCCCTAAAAAGCAACGCACCTCCGATGACGGCACCGATGATGACTGGCACCGTCTACTCGCGAGTCCGCTGCACACCACTTTCGGCGATCGACTGGCTGCCGGACTCCGCCTGACGCCCGTTCCTCCGCCGTCACCTACTGTCGACAGTCAGCCTCCGCACGCAGCCGCCACCGTCGACCACTCTGCCCCGCTTTACTTTCATACCATTCACATTTTGTATGCGTTCCACTTGTTGTATGAAGATATAAAATTGAACACACTACTAGCAGAAGAGCTACGACCGCTAGCCGTATTCTTACATAAAATAGCGTGTGACGTGGGCGCAGATGAGTATGCGTGGCACTATTGGACCGATTTCCCAGCAGAATGCGGGGACAGCACGCGCATCGAAGACACGGAGCGACCACCGTGGCCGAAGTTCGTGGAACGCCACCCACCCAGCATTTTCGCACAAATACGAGCGATATTGGATGACGCTTCACACCCTGCCTACCCATACCTTTTCACAGTCAACACATTGTCCCGAGATATTATTGAGGTAATTATGTTAAATTTAAAATTAACGGCTGCCTGTGTTTTTTATAACTAAAATTAAATATTCTATTTTATAACTAAAACTAAAATTATATATTTTACAATGGATTCATACAATATATATGAATCCATTGTAAAAATTTATTAGTATTATAATTGCTATAAATATGTTACAATATGCAACTTTACCTAACCTCTGATGGCTAAACAGTATTAAAAATATGAAAAGTATACTGTGTGTATATATATACATATACATATATATATACATACATATATATATATATATATATATATATATATATATATATATATATATATATATATATATATATATATATATATATGTATGTATGTATGTATGTATGTATGTATATATATATACACACACATGTATATATATACATGTATATATTACCCTTGACACATCTTCATTTTGCAGGAGGGTGCTAAGATGCCCTGTAATGGTATTTACAGACAAAATGCACATTTGCATTTAAAATTCACATAGATGGATTGCAGTTGTTTGTAGGTGAAAATAAGTATTGTAATGGCTCATATTCAACGTCGCTACATATTAAATTAGGTGAATTGGCCGTAGTTGTTGGTGAGTTGGCTACAATGATGGCATTTGCTACCATCAAAGTTGGGTGTAATTACCTACATTTGGGTTCAATTAAGGCATATGTAGCAGACTTGAAAGTTACGAAATTCTTTATAGAAAATAGGAAAACTTCTTATTCAAATATATTATGCTGTGGTTATATCACTATTCATTTTTTTATAATAGTTCTCATTGCTTTACAATTCTATTCATTATGGATTAGAAGTTTTGTTTGAAATGATTACTTGGTATCATAAAAGAGAGATGTTCAATAAATTTTTCAAGATACGTCAAAACAGTGAAACGCAGATGTAATTATTATTTATTTTAATATATTTTCTTTTTGTCTCTGTGTATTTATAAGATTTGCGAATTGGTTTCTTAAATTTATACAAAAATCGTTTTCCTCTTATTCATCAAAATGTCACATTTGTCTCCATCATCAATTATTGATTTGCTCAGACATCTTTTATCAGGTTCAAGAATAGGAAGTAATTATTGTCGGCTGGGTTTTGACTAATGGCAAGGGATACCTTTATAAGCCATAGCCACACCTGATAGCCTTTGTAATCCGACAGACATGAACTGAATCATTGTCATACTGACACAGAATATTTTTAACCAATTTCGCCTCCTCTTCCTTTAATGACTGTCTTTAATTGCCATAAAAAGATGCTATAATATGCTCCATAACTGTGATATTAATACCTCATAAATATCACGGGTGTCTATTTCATAGTCTATCAACAATATCCCCGATAAGCTTAAAAAATGGTGGCTGCGACCTTCTCAGCTAATGAAAAGGACTTGAATTTCTTGTATCTTCAATGAATTTTTTTTGTCGCCATAACTAATAAAAATTAGTTATGGTCGACAAAAAAATTCAATGTGAAACAAGAACGTGTGTAAAAACACACATTCTTGTTTTACATCAATATTCATGTCACCAACAGTTTCCCTTTTATTATACAAAGTTGGTCATGAATCATCCATTTCTTTTTTAATGCATATTTGATTTTCAGTTTGTCTTGCCTTCACATTGATATGTTATGTGTTCAATATTCCCTTGAAAACTTTTTTTTTGTGTTGCTTATAAATAAATACATTTTACCGGCAGATTATAAAAAGTATACAAAAAAAGGGAACAAGAGAGAACATATTCATAAAGAAAATTTAAAAAATGAACGTCACGGAAATGCCGACGAATGGAAGGATATCCTTATCCCTAATTCATACTAGGAAGTCTGCATACATACACTGACTGATAAAATCATATTCTACCTTTTTAGTCTTACCTTAATTACGTGAAAGTGAACTTGATGACTAAATTGCAGGCTGCATATTGTGCAACCCGTGGAGTGGCGGGCGGTGTACGATGCGCCTTCGAGTCCATGGCAGCCGATACAGCCGTTCCTATTGTCCTTGGTGACGCGGACGCTGTCGCCGCTGCCGCTGCCACCGTATTGCTTCTCTGTAATAGAGGTGAGCTAGCGTCTGAACCTTCACTCTTTCCTATTTGAACAGTAAATAATCACTGATCAATCACATTCCATAGGTATTACTCTGCGTCACATAGACGCTTTGCCTCCAGCTGTAGCACTGTTATTCGCTGAAGTCTTTGGCCGATGCCGCAGTGCACCGCCTCCGGACTGGCCCGCAGCCGCCTATCAGCTCGTGCAGCGCGACGACCTGGCACGCGCCGCTTCAGCAGCTTCCGACGACGAACTCGGTGCAGAAACCGCCTATACCATGTGTAAGGGCAGCGATAACGCACCCGCCGCACCGCCGGCACCTACTCCCGCTAGCGCTGCCCCCACAGCCACGGGTACCGCTCAGCCAGATGACAACGAGCGATACGCCGCTACCGGCATGGAACACCTCGACACACGATTATCGAGGTTGCTCTATCCTCGCGATCATAGGTACATTTTTCTATTTTTGGCTAATCATACAATTATTTAAAAACAAGCTGATATGAAAAATTAAAAAAAAAACTTTCAAATGATTTGACCCATTAACAGTCATTAAATCATAACTACTAGAATACTTTTATGCCAGTAATATAATCATTACTTTATTTCTCACCAATGTATTTGTAATTAGTTCTTAGTATATAAGCATTTCAATTTCAGTATTATTATTACCCGTAATATGAATTCAATTTTTTTTTCTATATTTTTATAAGTTAATTTTTGTCAGTTTTGCTTAGTAATATTTTTATACTAAAATATAGAAGAGTAGTTGAGTGTAATAATTCATGGAATTAAAAAAACTCAAAATTATCGTTTATCTAGATGCACCAGACAAATGGTAATATCCTGGTGCCTGGAGGCACCAGGGTGATGCCTGTAGATAGCATAACATTTCGATATTCTGGAAATCTCTTACACCATAAAAGTACTCTAATACATATGTATAATCTTTGAAATGAAAATACATTATAGAAATACAATTGGACAAGTTATCCAAAAATTACACAATATTTGTATATGAAAATATAGTAAATCATATGACTGATGTTTTGTGTAATATCATTTTCCGGTACTATAGAAGCCGTGAGGCGTTTGCTCTTCTGCAATCTTCCCAGCCTGTAACCATCGAATTGACCCAACGGCCTGAAGTCTCAGATCACGAATTCATTGAGGAACAAGAAAAACATTTGTATGCGGTGAGCACCCGCACGACGGCATTACCGCTAGGGCGTGGCATGGTGACGTTACGCACAGCGCCCGTCGTGCCTACTGAAAGCGCGCGCGTACCCGTTCTTTGTGTAGCGGGGCGAGGTCCGCCGCCGCGATGTAGCGCCGTGGAATTGCCCGCCGACGCCGCGCATGCCACTCGTTGGCCCGCCTTTCACAATGGTGTTGCAGCCGGACTTGCGTTAGTACCGCATCCCTCCGCTGCTTCCTCCTCCATCCGCGCTAGTTGGGTGCTTTATAATCGGCCCAAGAGCACGCCGGCCACGGCCGTAGTCCCTGACGTTTCCACCGAGCATGCAGGCTTTCTAATGGGCGTCGGCCTCAATGGTCATCTCAAAGACATGCCTTTCATGAATATTTACGAATATCTCGTGAAATGCCATGAGATGACGAGCGTTGGACTACTTCTCGGTCTCGCAGCTACCTACCGCGGCACAATGGATGCGCAAGCGACTAAAATGATGAGTATTCATCTCGAGCCAATGCTTCCACCAACTGCAGTCGAGTTGGACATTCAACATAACATCCTGGTGGCTGCATTGTTCGGGGTTGGTTTACTCTACGAGGGCACGGGGCATGCGCATTACGCTCATGTACTTCTTCACGAAATTGGAAAACCGCCCGGACCCGAAATGGAAAACTGCGTGGAACGTGAAGGATACGCATTGGCAGCAGGTCTTGCACTCGGGTTCGTGTGTGTGGGGGCACATGCCACAATGCCTTCACAGTTATCGCGCACTTTGCGTCATTATATGGTGGGAGGTGCTCGCCGGCCTTCGCCAGTGCGTAGACAGCCACGCGCTCCCGCTTGGGCTGTCCGTGAAGGTGGTGCTCTCAACGTGGACGTAACTGCGCCCGGTGCCACACTCGCACTCGGGCTGTTGCATCTCGGATCGGCCGACCCCGTCGTGGCCGCATGGCTGGCTCCACCATCTACCGCGCGATTACTCAACCATGTTCGGCCCGATCTGCTCATGCTACGCATCATCGCACGTGGACTAGTGCTCTGGGACCGCATCGAACCGGAAGAGGAATGGGTCGAGGCCCAAGTCCCGAACTACATTCGCGAGCACTGTTTCGTCGAACCAACAGATGAACGCATAGATTATGAAGCTGTCAATCAAGCGTATTGCAACATAATCGCTGGCGCCTGCTTCTGCATCGGATTACGGTACGCGGGATCCGGCAACGAGGAGGCTCGTGACGCTTTACTCCACTATGCGCGTCTTTTACTGCGGCTTGGTGGTCGAAGTGTGGCGGAGTTGGCCGGGCGGGCCACCCTCGAAAGCTGTCTTTGTGCGGTAGTTTTGGCCGCCGCCATGGTGATGGCGGGACGCGGTGACGTACCCGTAATGCGGCTTGTGCGACGATTACGAGCACGCTTGCCTCATACACCAGCACCGCACCATCCACTCACACACGGCGGCCAGATGGCGGTGCACTGCGCGTTGGGTTTGCTGTTTTTGGGTAACGGTCGATGCACGCTCGGCACTTCTCGTACTGCTATAGCCGCCTTACTCACGGCATTTTTCCCGAAGTTTCCGACCCATAGCGAGGACAATAGGTAAGTGACACAATAAAATAATTTAGCGTTAGACATTACAAGCTGTTGGAATAATTACTTAATGTACATATTGGACAGATATCACTTACAGGCATTACGACACATATACGTGCTAGCGACGGAGCCACGTTTACTATTGTTACGCGAAATACACACGGGTCGATTGTGTGCCGCAAAATTACAACTCGTGGAGTTGGACGGAGCGGTGCGTGAAGCGCGCGCCCCTTGCCTTTTACCCGAGTTGAGTCGGTTGCGGGAAGTGAGGCTACAAGACTCCCGTTATTGGTCACTCGTGTTCAAGCGGGGCTCCAACTGGCATTTATTGCGGTAAGTGCTTTGGAGAAAACGCTGACATAACATATAAACTCTTGCCTCTATTTCTTCAACAAAGGTTGAAGTATATTTCTGTAAACAGGTCGTTCCTGGAACAGTCGCGGTGTGTAGACGTAAAGCAGCGCGTCGGTTGCTTGTCGCACGCCGACGACCCAGACGGCTTGGTGTCACTGCGGAGACAGACGCTTACGGTACATACGGTGGGAGTGTGGGCGGCGGCGGCGCGTGACTTCCATCTACTGGCAGTGGATCCGTTGGCTCGCCGTATCGCGCGCCATTATCTATACACGACCGTTCCCGACCTGCGCGAACGTCGGCTGGCCGACCGGCTGGCGGCGCTTACATACGAATGCTTGGCGACCGAAGCGCCTGCTGTTCTGCCGGCTACACTGACCTTTATTAAAGTGAGTATTTTACCTACGTTATTTTGAATACAAAATACCAATACCGGAATATGGGCAATTGCGGCTCAGTAGATAAAATCGTTGTCTTCAAACCGAGAAACATACCTGGTTAGGTTAATTTAAGCAAAATCAAATCACTCGTTCTATACCTTGGTAATCATGTCATGTCCAGATGTTGTGTTCTCATTGGTGATAACACTCATTAGCAGCCCCCCGACCCGCACTCGGCCAACATTGTGGGCTTAAAAATTGAAATTTCTCAATCAAATAATATCGACATTTTGAGGTTCTAAAATAGCTCGAAAAAACATGAATAAAAAAATGCGATACATGACTGAATTATTTCTTTGTTTTTCGAAGTACTCTCCATTACAATTTATGCATTTTTGCATTTGATGAAACCAGCTATTGAAACAAAAAATTTCAGTCTGAAGTTGATGTTAACAAACTGGCCGATTTGTAAGCTTCTACTGCTGCTTCTGTATCTTCGAAATCGCTGACCACTTAATATGTGATCAGCAGTTTGTAAAACCATATAATGTAAAGAAACTATTAGGGCTCAGGTCAGACTGGACGGAGGATGAGTCAGCAATTCAATATTTTATTGCTCAAAAGGTCTTTTGTTTTATGAAGTGTGGGAGCTCGCGTTATCATGATGCTCACATCATCATGTAAGAATCAAGGTCATTACATGACGCAACGTGTCAGATTATCCGTACGCAATTCAGCTATCATTTCAGGCTAACAAACCATGGGTATACCAACCGGCGGTTACCGTTCTACATTCCTGTAATGGAATTGTGGCAACGTATCCTTTTTTCTATATAAACAAAGCGACCATTCTTTTAGACGCCTCGCAAAAACGCACTACTTTTGGCGTGAGCTCGTCTACGAAGACCCAAATTGTCGATTAGTGTTGTGTTTTCTTTCAGACTCATATGAATAAATCCATAATTCGTCACTTGACACAGTGTTATAAACGCCTTTGTATTTTCCTCCATTGAAGCGTTGCAGAGTAGACCGGAACCAATTAACATAAACTGCCTTTTACTTTTCAGGCAAATTATGGGGTACCTAACCGGAAATTAGTTTTTTTATAGCCCATTTCTTGTGAAAAATAGTATTCATTGTAGTGATTACAGTATCCATAGTTACCTAAATCTGTTCATATGGTGCTGAAAGTGGCACAACCTTCTCGGAACTCTGCATACCAGAGGTATATTGTCGTTTGATTAGGTGCTTTAACATCAAAAATAGAAACAAGCTCAGCGAAACACTTATCTGCAAACAACCTTCGGCGAAAGTTGTGATAAATTATGGCACAGAAATTTTCTTGAGTGAGCTCCATTTTGTTATTTACTTGTCAACTTTAAACTGAAATGTTTTTTCAACATTTTCTTATTAATTGCTTAAACATCATCAAGATCCTAAATGGCCAGTATTCAGGTAACCAAAAAAGGTTTTATTCTAATTCAATTCCAAGTACTCGATTCACAATCATTTAATTCACTGTAGCCCTCTTAATAACATTCGCAAGCTCTTTTAGCTTCAAAATAACTGGTAAATTGGGGGGTTACCTAGAAATCAACCGTTTTTGATATCTATAATATACTGTAATATTATTTGTAAATTAACTACCTGTTTAATCTATTATTGTTATCAAAACTTATTGAATTTTACTCTTGACTGTGACATGCAAAGAGTAAAAGCTTATCAGTCTATATATGTAAGTTTGGTCTTTTATAGAGCTACCCTCAACTACATCTTGATTTTAAACGCGTATTGATTGGCATCTAGTGAGCTGTTTCATCGGTGTTTAAAAATCAAATTGAGAGTAATTATTTATTGACAATTAAAATGAACAGGGAACATAAAACTACCCAATAGATCTTTTGCATTAATATTCTGCAAAAATAACATATAGGTAATCACCATCTATTAAAAAATTTATATTAAATCAGTGTTTATTTTAATGCAACTAATGCGTGCGCACAACTGATACATTAACTTTTGTACATAAACTTGATGTCTTATCACTCAATGTGATGTAAGAATATATATCGTACCTGTTGCATCAGCTTTTAATCAGCCTACACCTGAAGTCTCACAATCTCTTTATTTCAAATTGAGACACTTAAACTCTCTCTAGTGGCCTGGGACGCGTCAATAGCTGCCGCGGGCCGTTGTCGCCGACGCGATGATCGCATCGGGTCAGACAACTCAACTCGTTCTCTGAGTCGTGGAGCGAGTGATGTAATTTGACTTATTTTAAAAAACCATTGGTCATTTCGTTTATTATCAGGATCAATTCCGATACTTTCCGGTTCGAAGGCGACGCTCTACCGCCGACCCACCGCCGCCCTTTTCTTCTTATTTACCATTTAAGAGACAAAAATACAAAGTTAAGTAGGTCAATTAAGAAACTTGATTACGAAAAAGGAAAGTAAACATTGAAATACAAGCTGGACTATAAAAATCTCAACATTATACTATCCATATCATTAACAGTTAGGTGCATGCAATCTAAAGTCTCTAATAATGGAAAAATATAGTTTTAATGGACGGCCATTGACTGCATGCAGTCGCCATTTAAATATATGAGTTTATAAACTCAATGTTTTTAGCTTTTATATATGCATTACTTTTACTATCTTTTTACATTTTTTTAATAAGACAACACACTATTCAATTAAAACTAATTGTTTATCACGACACCTATATAGTAATAATCAGTAACATTAATAATTTATCGAATCTTAGATAATGGAAGCATTAGACACGCGACTATCGACGTACCAAGTATGGCAGTTGAAACTGTTGTTCGCGGCGGCCGAACGCCGGCGAGGTACATGCGCACCGGCCGCCGGCGACGAACTAGCGCTGTCGCTGCGTCAGGGGGCCTGCGCCCTCCTGGACCGCTGGGAGCGCGACTTGCAGCCTCTGCTCGACGAATGGGTGCGCGGCGGCGTGCCCGTGGCCCTCCCGCAACTGCTGCACCGGCTCAGCGCATACGCGTTGTACTACGACATACCGCGCGCCGCGTCCTCTCCCTCCCACCCTCTGGCCGCGTTGCTCGAAGCCAACATGCCAGCGCAACTCGTCAGCCTCGCTATGGCACGAGCCGCAATTTCTAGTCAATAACACTTATTTTTAAAATCATACTTTTATTTTTTATGCATGCTGAGTGCAACACCCAACGACACATCATCCAATTTGAAAACTAAAACTATATCAGACCCTACTGAAGCCGTCTGAAGTTGCTGTTTCAACACACCTTTAATAGACATATGGGGATACAAAATATTGCAATGATGCAGCCTGATACATACACACTTGTGTAAGAAATGAAGTATTTTTGGATTAAGTTCGGTCTTATAAATTCCAAGAAGTCAGCGGCCATTCGATTAATTTTTCTTTACATCGATATGAGAACTTTAGAAATGTTACATATTTCTTGAAATTCAATAAATTAACACTCCGTTTTCTATCTCAATATTCACATCGCTCTAGACATGCCGTTCACTGCCTGCCCGTGTTTGAGAGATGCCGCATCGTAGGCCCGAATATCAAATCTGAAAGTTTTTTCACGCATGTTTTTTTTCCATTTCGCTATATTTGTTTAAATAGATATATGACAACATAATGTTCGCTACTAGATCTCAATTTGCTTTTAATTACAAAACTAAGCACTTGTTGATAGCAATGATTACATAAATCTGTATATTTCAAAATTGCATCACATCATGGACCATAACGATGTAGTATTTGAAAAATATCCATTGAATTTCTTTACACCAACAGTAAATTAACAATGCAAAAATAAAAAAAAAATGTAGATTAGTTAAATGATGAACAAACAATATTTCATAACCAATGGTGAAATATTAATCTGGCGATCAATGGAGTGGTGCTGTGACATATTTATCTACTTTTTATAAGCAAATAATTTGGTGCTAATTTGAAGTTATTGTCCTTTGATCTTCAAGCGATATTGTAGTGTTATGTCCCGATTTTCCGAAAAAAGAAGCATTCACGTTTTTTACCAATGCTTCAACTTTTATAAATAAAAATATTAATACTTCCTTAGGTGTTCAATATCTGTTAATTCTCTCAAATCAACATTCGTTGGATGAGGATTCTTAGTGGAAGAACAGATTCAAGAGCGGTGGATTGCATGCTGCATGTCGCAGGCAAGCGTCGACTTTTTACTTCGTCGGAAATTCTTTAAATGATAATCATTCTACTGGTTGGCTATTTCTTTCAGGTTCAAAGTAGTAGACCCAGCTCTTACAGCCTACAATGTTATATATAATCAATCATTGTCCCTCGTTATATTAGAAGCAGTCGTTTCTAGTCATCCATTAAATTATGAGGTGTCCATTGAGTCCAAAGCTTTCGAATCTTCAGATGTATTATACATATAAAACCTTTTGCACTTGGCTTGTAGCAATACCTAATACAGTACGAATTTGTTCACAAGTAATTTTTTTATCAGTTTCAATTAGTTTTGGTAAGTAGTCGCTGTATAGATTTATTTTGTCAGTCTACTTTTATTCATTTTTTCCAGATGGTCAAACCACCGTAATGTACCTTTTTTCGAGTCTAGAAATTCTAGTACAATCCATATACAAACAATTATTACTACAAAATGATAAATAAATCTAATGAATATAAATCTTTTGATGTTGAACATTTTTAACCAGTGGTATAAAAAAAAGGAGGCTCTTAATTCAAAACATATATTTTTTATATGATCATGCTACTTTTCTGAATAATATGGTTTTATCAACTTTTATTAGGGTATACTTCAAAGGTGGTCTCTATTTCAATTTTAGCTAAAATTCTGTCTAAAGGGTGGGAGCAAAGTAGAAAAAATTAAATTAACTTTTATTACTGAGCTCCCTATCTTATGAAGTTAGTAATTTTGAGTTGATGTCAAACAAACAAACAACGATGCAATATATGGCCTAAGTTCATCCTGTAAAAGAACTCGATATACAGCCCCTGAACTAACTCTGTTTCTACTATTTGGATTATTTGTTGTTTGTTAGCACCAACTACAAATTTGTTAAATTCATTAAATAGGTAGATAACTTAGTTAAGATTAATACTATATTACGCTATTATTATTTCAGGAGTTCACAACACTCCTGATTGCCATTTCAAGCTAATTCAAATCTGAGTCAATATTGTATTATCATAAATGAATTGCTATTATGTATTTTTTTATACTCAAGAGTTTTATATAGCCTGCTCGCATGTGAACGAAGACAATATGTGAATAATTTTTCTCTTAGCTTGACACAGTAACAGTTGGAAGCAGTAGATTTCTCTAATTTATACCAATGTTGGATCTCATAAATATTTTGAGTCTCAAGGGGCCTTTGCCACATTTTCATACTTTAATATAATTTCATGAGCTCATTTATACTCCAATAGGTAGGGTATTTGTATGGACATAATTTTATTATACAATTATACATGTGGAAATTGACATACAATTTTCACACTAACCATGTAACTATTATGGATATATGGCTAATTAAAATGCTTCTCCTATGCTGATACTTACTAATCTGTAACTAGTGGTTATGCCATTTAATTACAGTTGAATCTCGATAAGTTAAAGTCTAAGGGAAACATAAAATATTTAAAGTTATACAGGTTTTAAGTTATCAAGGGTCTATGTTAGGGATAGGTTCATGTAAAGGTATGTATGTACCCTTGTTTCTACCCTTTATCAGCGTATGTGAGTGTTGTTAGTTTTCTTTTTAAACTCATTTTAAGCCAGTTTTATCACACAGTAAGTAAAGCGATGTTTCCAGGACAATGATCAAAAACTTATGATCCAAGGCTTATTTATGTCTTAAGGCTAACCGCCGCAAAGCTTTAAAGAATTCCCGAAGAAGCAAACAATAGGTGACATGTATTGTTTACGTTAACAATTTAACTAGTGAACACATGCAAGCAATAAATACTGAAACCTTTTTTTTTGCACACATTAACAATTTAACTAGTAAATACGTGCAATCAATAAATACCGAAACATTTTTTAAGTTACTGAGGGCTAATACAGAGATTACTTATTTAAGTTATAGAGGTTGCGTATTTTAAGTTATAGAGGTTTTGGGCTCTGATGGGAAGGGAACATATTATTATTTGAAGTTATAGAGGTTTTTAAGTTATCGAGGTTTGAGTTATCGAGGTTCAACTGTAGTAATACTACATCAAAACACAATTCATTCTTTACAATTGTTTTGACCATCCTATCAACCATCTCTTTCTACCCTCTCACCTGCGACATGAAAAAACTGAGCGCCAGTGATTGTTAGCGCTCTTAAGAAAAATCTCAAAATAGTGCTTTCTGCTTGTTCGTCGTTTTAATTGCGTTTAATTTAGTGCCAGACGTCAATAAGGGCTGTGAGAAGTATAATATACTTTTCTTCATTAAGTGGCAAATTCTAGAAGTATTTTCTGCCTGCTCATTCCTTAAATGTTCTGGTTGCATATTTATTTAAAATAACGTATTACAAATAACCAGCAAAATAATAGTCACCTACTTGTCTAAAAAACCAGCACAACCAATTGCCACAATCACAAATGGTGAAAATTCCCTCAACATGTGTAAATATTTTTCAGATGTTTGTAAAAATGAAAAGACACTCGTAGGAAAATAGTTTTATTGAAGTATAATATTCACAATATAAACATTGTTTCTCTTTTATCCTAGAAATATAAATTAACAAATATGTATGTAATAATTATACAATTTACTGGATGAACGTAAAAATGTCCATAAGCAAACGCTAAAAATTAAAATATTAATGAGAACTAGTTAGGAGAGAAACAAACCCACATATTGACGATTTCAAAGATTATATTTAAAAATAAACGACCAGATTATTAGCAGTTTACTCATTTCAGATTTAGAGAGCTAGTTAACAATTTACATATTTTCATCAGAAATCATATATGTCAAACTTTTTTTTTTTACATTATATACTCATAACAGACCTTATATTTCAAATTTTTTGGTTGATTCATTATATTCAAAAATTCAAAATAATTCAAATAGTTTTCACATTATTTGGTTTGAAATACTTAAGCAAGGGGATGATAGCATTTTTTCGCACATTATCAGCTATAAACAACAAATGCAGCTAAATCCTACTTTTCTATTTTTAAAACAAAGCTTTTGTAATAATACCCTAAAAACCATGAAATAAATATCTGAATGTTCCATATTGAAAAAAAACCAAATCGACTTCTTTAACTGATCAATATCATAGTAACATATTTATGAAAAATGGTCATAATGTAGACACACAATCTGAAGTCCCATCATAAAAGTCCAATTTTATTGCAAGGTACAAAACCTTAATTCAAATCGAACTTGATTGAAAAGGAGCTACTTCCTGAAAATGTAAACAAACATATTTAATATAGAATAAGATTGCCACCCGTAAATACCTAAGCAATGTCTGGATGATGGATGGAAAAATTAACAAATCATCGTAAATATGAGGTGACCAACAAATACATTAGCTCTGTTAATTCAAATTTTATCCTTTCTTTTCAATAACTCTATGACTGCTATAGACATATATCACTTGAAAATGAAGACCGCAATAGCGGTGCTTACATTTTATTTTATATACACATATACATTTTAAATACATAAAAACAAGGCATTCAATGAGATTTACTATTTTTATGAAGTCCAAAAGACCTTTACATTTTTACATTTAGATTAGATTTAAATGTGTGCAGTTCTAATGTAAAGTTAAAAAGTAAGTTCTCACATGGTAAAAGTGCAACCTTGTGTGTGAAAAGTAAATGAGAGAATGAGACAGATCTTATAATGGAAGTGGGATAATTATAGGGATTATCCATTGGTAGTGCAAAGTTTAAAAGTTATTTAACATTTTATTACTCAGACTTCATGTTTTTCATTTCAACAAATGACAATACACAGATGCACACAAGCACACACCTCTTTATATCGCATTCTTTCGAAGGCTAAATTGTAGGAATCATATATATATATATATGTTTATATTTTAGTGACGCTTTAGTTTCAAATCACAACTGTATTATAGGAATTTTCACTTCAAAAAAGGCTTCTTAACTTTATGGTACAATCTAAATGTAAACAAAAATAAATTAATACCTACATACTAAAAATTACTTGCAGTTATCTATTATAATTAAGTAAAGTATAATTAGGAGTATTATTACAGTGTGGGCGCCGCTGTTGTAATCGACCAAGATCATCGCAATCATACACATCTTCATACTCACAAATAGCATTCTTAATCAGTTGTTATATCATGTCAGATTTTTAATCATCTCACTACTGAGTGATATTCTGTCACAATATTTTTATTTCATAGTGAACAGCTTGGATGTAGAATCTTCAAGTGGGCCCAGCGTGTATTGAGGACTGCTCAACATATAATAAAACTGCAATCAAGGTGAACATATTTAACAGAAACTGATTGGCGCCAATGAGAGTAAAAAATTTTTAAGATTTCTGTCTATTTGGATGTTGAACTGTCCTTAACTTCTAAATGGATTTTTATGGGTACAGTCATGTAAAAATTTGGATAGAATCAGTATCAAATTTTTAGTAAAGTGATCTTAACAATTTACACACCATACAGTTATGTTCAATGTGTTAACTGTTCATCGAAGAGCTGCTGTCTAAAATCACGCAGGCCCCAGCATTGTCTGTAATATAATTTATACACATAAATAATTTGATAGATTATAATTTGATTTGTATTGTTCAAAAAAACAGGTGTTCAGTAATGTATAAAACCTTAAATATTGATCTGTAAGAGACAAGGATCAGGAGCTATGATTTTTCTATTAACGGGTTTATATGTTGATATACATAGGTTTACATTCTGATAGCTTTCCTCCGAGTGTTTTCTTCTTTTTTTTATAAAATATTACTTTAAAACGCATATCATAGTCTTTTTTGAACAATTGATTCTGTGGAAATCACATATGATAAAATCTAATCAATTTTGAAAAAAAATGTTTGTAATAAAAAAGATTTTTGTTTCTGAAACCATTGTCTATGATCAAGTGTGCTTTGTACCAAAATCAATTCTATCTTGGCCCCTCCTACAACAGATTGCACCAAAAGTAAAAATATAATCTGTAAAATTTGACAGATAATGTATGGACATTTGTCAATTCTTATGGGGTTACATTCGCAAATTAAATTTTTACTCATGGTGCAACCCATCATTAGGCTGTAAAGTTCAGGTTTTTGACCCTATTTTCATAGATCAAATTATCTATGAAGTCAGTTTTAAAAATATCAAAGTTTAAACTATGTTTTTGCCATTTTAAAATAGGTTTGGATCAATATTAGGATTCTATAGCCAAATATAGAAAAGAAAACCCTTACAATTTCGACATGTCCATCCATCCATCCACTCATTCACTCTTGTCACCGCCTTACAGGTGTGCAGGTATTTTGTCATTGATTTTGATGCAATTACACGATTCGCCTTACAATATTATAATGGAATTGTAGGGGAAAAAAATGGTGTAGCTTTTCATGCCTAAAAAACTATATGGTAAAATGAAAGTTGAGTCTAACCTTGACTGTTCTTCAGTGAAAGATTTCATTTTATATGTTTGTATGAAAATTTTAGAATGCGTATTTTCCTACTCATTTGATACCGCATGATATATACCTTATGGCATCTTTTTGAATGCCTGCCATTATTTTTCTACACAGCCTATCAATTTTTCATCCATTGCCCACTAAAACTAATGCAAACAGCAACTTTATAAATAAATTAACACCCTCATTTATAGTTCTGTGTTAAATAGCCTCTAAGAGAAAAGGATGTGTGATATTCTACCTTTTAGATTCTTATCAGCCTTTAATCCATTTTTACCAGCGTGAACAGCAAAATTGTAATTTTATAATTACAGACAGTATAATAGGTGTGACAATATATTCATAACTGATCTTAAAACCCCATGTGTCTTTGGTTATGACTATATTGTTGATCTATTGGATACAGAGCACCTGTATTTCTTTTTAAATGTAAACAAAACATAATAATCTGTGAAATCAATTTAAATAAATTGTTCTAAAGTGACATTGATGATAAAACAGCCTAAAAACATTAGAAACATATGTAAAAACACAAAACTTTGATCTCGCGCCTCGCTAAACATTATCCAGTTACATTTACACATTTCACACTGATTGATTTTCTGAACTTGTTTCCTATAAATATGTAAATTTTCATTTTTGTCCATTCTAATACAACACTAAAACTTGAACCTCTTGTGATTAATGGACTGAAAACTGAATTGGTTTTACATTTATTTTCATATGAAGCATAACCAACATCAGATATAACTAATCACATAAAATTAGTAAACGACCAATACAAAACATAGCCTTAAATATAACAAATACGCATTAACAATCCTAGCTTTTGTCATTACATATGCCTATAGTGATAGATGTAGGAAGGCCGTTTGCGGTATCAATTAAATTCCTATCAAATGTAATGGATATCTCGGGTTTGTTTGAGTCAGCTGGTATTATGATGCTTTGCTTCTGAACTGAACTGTTGTTCTTTTCTTCTGGAATTTCACCATCAACATAATGAGTTGGATAGTGTTGCTTCAATTCTGTGAGCAGTCGGAAACGTTTATCACATACTGTACACCTGAAAAAACAATTGTTGAACGAAACTAAAACAATTTGAATGATTAGTACCAAAACCAAAATAAGAGAAATTTTTAAGAATGTGTTCTATATCATAACTATCTGTAACATTGTCATATAGTTATCACCTGAAAAATAAAAATTATCAGATTCAAATCATAAAAGACATACCACAGAAAAAAAAAATTATAAAATATGTGGAAGCAAAATATTATGTAGAACAAAACTACAACAGTATTAGTACACTCTATTATTTTATTGTAATTCAATTCTTGTTTAAAAATATCTTTAACTATTATATAGAAAACAGATATCATATCTTTAGATAAATACATATAAAAACAACATTCAAAAATATATTTCTACCCAGCTGTGTTAAATTTTTAAAATCCTAAATCTATTCTAAAATAACTAGTGCAACTTATTATACTTTGAAACTCAATTTAATAGTCACAAATAATATGACAGGCCTTCTAGATCCATCGCGATATTAACAATTTTGCTTCTTTTGTTACTGCACATGACATCACATTTGTTTGAAACACCAGATCTTTCCCGATATGAATATCTGATATCGCAAAACTAAGCATCACCTGTGGCTTCACAATTCGGTATCCATTAGTTTTGAAAATAGTAACTTATTTTTAGCGTTTTTCCGAAGATAGGTTTTAATTTTTATTAACTGCTTTAAATATCGATTAAACACGGGACACACAAATAATCATTTGCTTACGTTTCAAACATCTACACAACAAGTCAATTTATAAAATTGTTAAATTGTCACTAATAATGATTGTACATGAAAGTGATGAAAGTCAATTCATGAAGCATCAATAAATGAACCATTATTCCGTTTATTTCTCCTTAACTACATTAACAAACTCCTAAAAAGCATTGAGCCAATGTAGGAACTAGGTCCTACTTGTCCACACTCCATTCCTTTTTAGTGGAGTCATGCTTCTGTGAGATATTTTGTACATCTATACAATCCAATACATCACATATAATGTGATGTGGATAAATTGTATATAACATGAACTGGACAAATTATATATGATATGAATCGGATAATATTTATGGCTTTACAAACTAATAAAAACATAGAAATACAAAGATTTAAGTAAAATCCATCTATCACAATTAGTTTGTATAAAAACATTTTAGATTTTATTTGAATATTATAAATCAATATTTACTGGTAAATGTTCTGTCCGATATGTGATCTTAAATGTTTCGCTAAATCGTTGCTCTGTGTGAAGGCGCGATCACAAAATTTGCACTTGTAAGGTTTTTCACCTGTATGTATTCTGTAGTGCCTCTTCAAATGGTCCTTGCAAGTGAAACTGAAAAATAATTAAATATTGTTCAATCATTGTATACAAAAATAATACTATTCAACAATAACAATTGTAATGATGGCATAAAAAGGTTTTATGAGCTAATGAACAAAACTAAATTAGTTTTTTGATATTAAAAAAAAAACTTATGAACTTTTAAAGCAACATTCTAAAGTATATATGTTGATGATTTTGTTTGCTTGTCATTTAAAAAAATCAACTATTCTATCTTAAATGGAATTTCTATACCAACCGCATAGGACAAGCATCACATTCAAATGGTCTAATCCCGAGGTGAATGAGTTTATGTTTCTTAAGGGAATTTGGTTTGGTTACAGAGACACCACACTCGTCGCATGTGTAGGGCCGCGCGCCCGTGTGGGTGCTCATGTGGCACGTCATCTGCCCTGAAATAAAACTAAATACTTCTAAAATGTTCAAATTTGATATTGTTTGATA
The DNA here is from genome assembly GCA_005406025.1 of Eumeta japonica. Lineage (NCBI taxonomy): Eukaryota > Metazoa > Arthropoda > Insecta > Lepidoptera > Psychidae > Eumeta > Eumeta japonica. The sequence continues at coordinate 172,062 of BGZK01000563.1, forward strand.
AACATTTAATAGAGTTTCTTATATATGTATTTTAATAATAATAATAAGCTTGCATAATGAAAACCAACCAACAAAACCTTTCTTATTTTTAGGGTGTTGAACCAAAATGGCAAAAACGGAACCCTTATAGTTTTGTCATATTCGTCCATCTGTCTGTCTGTCCCTCCGTCCGTCCGTCCATATGTCACAGGCAGTTAATTCAAAAACTACATAACGTAATATTGATGAAATTTATAGTGTAGATGTCTTGTATAAACCGCTACTTAGTTTGGTAGTTAAATATCACAAATAAATATTTCTAGGAGTGACAATCCATACATGTAACAGAAGCTGAAACAAAATATTTTCTACCAATATCAACGAGTGGCATATATTTAGAAGGCTCTTTTAAAAAATTTTAAGGGTTTTTTTTAACCAATTTTTCTGATTAAGTGGAAATAATCGCTCCGGAAATAGCAGAAATTGTGTCCCCCTTTTTATTTTCTAAACCATACGTCCAAAAAATATGAAACAAATAATGAAAATAATGTTTAATAAATAATTTCAATGAAAATTATTCTGAACATAATTATATATACTGTTTGAAAAACTGTGCTCCTCAACAAAAGGATGTAAATGCCATGAAGATGCACTCTTTTGCTGATGCACTTTAGTTTAACACTAGTTTAATAATAATAGTCGACGCACCTACTTGTTATTCTAGTTATAGGCAATTAAAGTACTTATAACTATTCTGTGCGGGAAACATGGAACAAGTGTAACAGCATACATTTATCATCTGTAGTACATTTATTTTGTAATAATGGCTTCGGAACCTTATAATGAGCATGGTCCGACATGCTCTCGGATAGTTTTCTTTATACTGTAAGTATAAATTTGATTATACTGAAAAAAAATTTTTATTGTGACACTACTTTCAAATTATATATGGATTCCTGTATTTAATTCAATTAATGTTTAAAACAAAGTAATGCACTTTGTATATACAATCTTTTTAAGAACCGAAAACTGACATGCTCGCGTGAAAACATTGATGGTTGTTAGTAAACTAACAGATATGCAAAGATCGTAACCATGTGGAAATCTATATCTTCTGCCTAACTTTCTGAAAAAGAGGTGTGAGTTTATATTACAATACTATTATATTATATTTTTATATAGATACAATGGTCTTTAGAAAATCTGAGAAATGTATGAAAAATAAAGTAATTTTTAAGAAAATTTGAAAAATAATAAATCAAAAACCAAGATAAAAATCAGATATTTCGAGATTCAATCTTTTTAGTATATAAACAATTATAAAGAATGAAAGTTTTCCAAACCTTTAGTACTAAATGTTTTTGGACAAAGACTGCATGCATACGGTTTCAATCCAGTGTGCCGTAACATATGCTGTCGAAGGTTACTGCTATTGTTGAAACCTCTTCCGCATTGTGAACACAAAAATGGTGTTTCACCTGTGTGAGTCCGAATGTGGTCTTTCAAATTGCATAATTGTGAAAATGCTGAAAACAAAAGGAAATTCTCACTGTTAAAGTGTGTAAATCTATGATGAATTATTTTATAACCTGTAAATGGATGCAAATACGCTTATTTATATAGCTACTTACATGAAATACTGATCCTATTTAGTTTATTTATTTATATTTTACAATAACATTATGGAATTTAGGGTTTTCGCATAGTTTACAGCATAATACTATTAAATGGATACTTTGATTTGAACAGCTGCTCTTGATTTGATAATTTTACATTTTTTAACTAGGGATTGCAATCCAGCAAAGTGGAATTTTAGGCCCTATGGGATCGCGCAACATCTTGCAGATCCGCAATGTGAATCTGCAGGCATCAGCCGGTGCAAATTTATTCAAATTGCTCGTAAAACGCGTTGCCGTTAATTTTTTTGTTTTGCATGTTAATTGTACGCACACACGCACATAGCCTGTCGCGCCACCACACAACACCGTGACATGTCAGTCAATTGTCATTAGACTCGTCAAGTTGTCATTGTCGACGTGGTTTTTAGGCGATCCGCAAGGTTAGTATACTGGTTCTTGAATTACTGTTTTTAATTAAAGATATCGTCCTTGTCCACTATTGTATTTTATTGTCATTATTATATGTGTATAATAATGACAATAAAATACAATAGTAGACTGCCATTTGTACGATTCAAATCATATTTATACCTACCATTTTACGCGAGAATATGAAATTTTTAAACACTGAGGTAATTCTGAATTTGATAGATTTTCGCTAACTGATTTGAATATGAGTTTTTATTTCAATTGCCAACTGTTTGTATTACCAAAGTCAGAAATTATTGCATTACAGGTACTATTAAAGGATATTTCTTTCAAAACCGTCACAGAAGGATGTTGGTGAGAAAAATGAAAAAAAACTTATGGCATTATTTAAAAAAGTATGAAGATGGAGGGAAAGCAAAATGTCTACTATGTTCTAATTTACAATAGTACAAAGTTCTACCAAATATTGATAATTTTTTACGTTTCTGGACCTATTATTAATAAATAAGTAGCCGAACTAGTGAAATAATTAACCATTTAATAGTAAGTGAGGAGTTGTTGATTTTTTTATTTTTAATAAAAAGTTTATTATAAACCATGATTAAGTCTATTATTTTGAATTCCATAAAAAAACTATAAGCTACATGGGATCCCACTGTAACAAAGTCAATCCAGCAAAAATCCCACAGGATTGGAAACAGTGCAAGATTGCTATCCTTATTTGTAACTCACCATGGTCCGAGAGGACAAGGCCCATGTTGTATTACAAATCATAAGTCATCAGTCAAGAGATTTAATAGAGGGATATCATTTGATTTCTAATATATAGAAAAAAAAATTTTAATGATGATAATCAAACACGTTTAGGTTTAGGAAGGTCGGCAATGGTCACTCTAGGAAATCCAATGCAGATCAAGTTTGGGGCATATTAAAAAAGGCCTAAATTTTAAGCATACGAAACCAACGAGCTTGCATGAAAAGTTTGATGAACGTCATTGTAGCAAGAGAGAAATGGAAAAATCATGCAATGTGGAAATCTAGTTTCTGTCTAGGAAATAGACATGAGTTTATATGAATAAAATATATTTCAGTGGCAATAATTTTTCGAATTAGTTCAGATTGAGATATTCATTTACAAACAATGAAGTAATGCATAAAAATAATAATATTGTAAAACAAACTTTTGCATTATGCTAATATTAATTAATATTTTCATTAAAAACCTAATACTAGGTGAAAGTCAGAGGCTTTAAGGATGTGGATATAAAAAATATTTTTACAAAACTAAAACAACAGTAACCTGAACTTAAATATCACTAGGAACCGCATCAGATTTACATAGTATTTTATTTAGTTCTTATGGACTATAAAATTATTGTTTTTGTAAAAAACTCTCAGAAAGGGTAGACAATTAGCATAGAACGGTAAGTCATATTGTAAAACACCCAAAAGAATAATTATTAAAAAACAGGTATGAAGTTCCTTAACCTTTTCCCGTTACATGTTCGGCACTCATCGCTGCGGTTCGGGCGGTAGGTGGCGTATGTGGCATGTTCAACAGTACCCGTACCGCATACTACAATTACCAAGTGACAATGTTCATTCCAAATATTACGACTGGCACCTGCCCCAAAAAAGTAATTGACTATTTATTTTAGATTTTTTAAAAGATAAAACTATTATTTCTCCCTTCTTAATTGTTAATTAAACAAATTAAAGTTTTCAACTCTGTTTAATTTTTTCAAATTACTTTTTTATTCCTCCACTTTTTAATTTCAATTGTAATATAAACTAATTACTTAATCATTTTTTCGATCAGCACCTTTACTCAATTATTTCTTTGTTTTTTTTACATGTAGTTTCCAATGAAATTATAGGTTAGTCTTGATACCTAATCAATTTATTAGGTACAAGTACCTACTTTTTCAGTTTTTTAATCATCTTTTAAATTTTTCATTTAATCAATAATTTCGTTTCATTGTACAGGCAGTTTTAGGTGAAATAATAGGTTAATTTTAATACCTAATTTATTTATAAAGTACGAGAACCTACTTTATCAGTAATTTAATGGTCTTTTTCATTGATTTATTACGTGTATTTATGGGTAAAGCTAGGTTAATTTTATTTAATTAGTTAAAATGGTAAGATCTTTATCAAAAGGAATGTGGCGATTACGTAATAATCCGATAATAATCAAATCATAACTTACAGTAAAAGTATAAGTATTTATCCTTCTATCATTATCTATTTTATATTTGCCAATCATTCCATGATTCATGATCGCTTTTTAAATTAGAAAACCACTTTTTTGAAATGTTCGAGATTGTTTAGTTAAAGCCTAACTGTATGCAAACATTGAAACAACATGCATAATAACCTGTTTTAAAATTACGCTGCTAAGCCATCAACACGTTTTCCTAGTGACTGATACCGATTTAACTTTCTATTTCAAAAAGTACTTAACCAATTTTGATTCAACTTGCACAGTTCCCTAAATTGGAGTATACTTAGTCCAACTAAAAAAGAATTTTGAATTCAGACTTATAGTTTTTGAGATATGTGTGAACAAACATACATGCATACACTTATAAAATTCGGCAGATATGTTTAGAAGCTGATAGAGGCTAACATATACAAAAACTTTGCAATTCTGACAATATGACATAAATATGGGTCGAATTGATAACCTCCTTTCATAAAAGTCAGTTATAAAAATGCACTCCAAACTATCTCCATCATTTTGGAACATATTTTAGTTTAAAACTTCTTAATATCTAAATTTTACAGTAAATTTTTACACTTCATAATTAAAATAATAATACCCTATTTCATCGATACCATGACCTACAAAGTTTTATGATTTCTGTCTATACATATAATAAAACAGAAGAACCCAGTGTAGCGGTACATTGAAGATATGGTGAAAAATTAAGAATTGACAATTGACGATACTGAAGAGAAAGGTAATATAGGAGAAGACAAAACAATTTTTTAATTTCTTGTTTGTCTGTTTGCCTGTCTGTTCAGACATCTCTGAAATTACTAAATTGGTAGATACGAGCTTGGCTTGAAGCAGAATATATGGTCTAAGATCTGAAGAGAGATTGATCTTCACCCATTCATTTACCAGATGAAACATATTTTTTATTAAATCGCATATATAGACAAATACATCCAGAAACCCTTGCTTATTAGACTATGTTCACGGCCATCTTCAATTAAAATTACTTTGATCAATTTTTTTTTATGTGCTTCATCCACTTGGTTACTGAACGAATTTAATTTGAACCAAGAGTTTAAAATGTTAAAAATATGCCTAGGTAGTATTGCCTAAGGTAATTGTTTTACTTAAAGATAACAATGAACATATTTTAATAGAAAAGTAATTCTGGGTGTGTTCATCTAAACCTTTATGTGATTTAAGAACACATGTTTCATCCAGTAAGCAAATGGATGAATGACGATCTCTCTTCAGATCCTGTACTGAAAGGTTTTACTTAATTTAAATCAATGTCAGGGAAAAAGGTAATCCTCATTTAATTATCTATCAGGAAAAAATTCAACGTAAATAATAATTGATAACCATTGAAGTCCTATAGTCATCACAACATGACTGAACAACATTGGAAAAAGCAAAACCTACTCTCAACCCTCTGATTAGGATGCGCTCAACTAACTGATAAATATAAGAGGGAAGAAGAATGACTGGAGGGTGAGTGGACTGGATAATGAGGGAGAAAGTTGAGTTGCTGTAAAATTTTATGTAATAGACCAAATCTCACACAAGTGAAGCCATGAATGGAAAGCTAGTTTAAATATATAAAAAAAAATGTCAAATAAAAGTAAGGATCTATGTCAAACACTGCTTAGATTTTGTATTCTGCAGCTACAAAAATACAGAAATCTATTTCTGTTTATAAAAATACAGAATATTTCTGTTATTATAGATGGTAAATATCAGTAGATGAAGAAATTAACTAAATGAAATAATGAAAATTCTACAGTTGCTTATGAAACCCTAACAATATTATAAAATAAGATATATCAGTTTACCTTTATTGCAGTATGGACATACATTTCGTTTCACCCCATTGTGTTTGTTTTCATGTATCATCAACTGATCATGTCGGGAATAACTTTTCGGACACTGTTTACATTTAAAAGGTTTATCGCTATCATGCAGTTTCATATGCCTCTTAAGTAATGTCATTAGAGAGAACTCCTTGCTACAAATGTCACACTTATATGAATGACACTTGTCTTTGATTTTGTTACTGTGTTTACGCATATGACTCGATAACGACTTTTGCCTTTGAAACACTAATCCACATTCTAAGCATTTAAATTCTTCTGGTTCTTCATTGTACTGTTCTTCTTTAACGTCCGACTGTCTTATTACTCTTTCCTTCAACAAATTCATTAAGTCGATTTGTTTTTCACATTTTTTAGATTGGAATGATTTAGATTTTTTATTATGTAAATTTATATGCATTTCTAATGATTTCTTTGTGTGAAACATTTTATCACATACTGAACATATAAAGAGATCTTCATGAGAGGCTAAATGTTTAAGAAATTTCTTTTCGTCTTTAAATTTCTTGTCACATTCATTGTTTTCATCATCCTTTCCCGGTTCCCCATTAATTTCAAAGTCATCATTAAAATCACAGCCATCATAATTATCACTATCTATTTCAACTTTAAATGGTATTTCGGCAGGTTCTGTCTTTAAAGCTGATGATGTTTGGTCTATTGACCGTTTCAAATTGTTCACATTTAACGATAGACTAATTTTTCTCAGTGTTTCATCAGATTTCATACTAATATCACGAAATGAATATGCAATTTGTAGTAATTTAATACATTCTTCACATAATTGTTGTGGTAAGCCATCTAGTAATGAAACCTACAAAATAGATTAAACTCGAAAATCAAATCTTAAAATTAAGCGATGAGTGATATAAAATTAGTTTAATTAAAAAAAATTAACACATTAACGTATATTGTGTCAATTTATATTTACCTCTACAGGAACACAAGCAGTCAAGGCTTCTGATAACAAAAGATTTTCGTATATTGTATTGTTCATTGGCTCAAATAGGGAACGCATATTATCTTTGTATTTCATACAACTTCTACACATATCTTTTAAATCCATAATATGTTACATAAACGTGTCATTAAAATTAAAATTCGTAAAGAAAAACTAAACAAAACAAATTGTAACAGATAGGATTTTAGTATATACCAGAAAACTATTAACGAGAATTGGAAAGAATGACAATTCACACAGACAGAACAGAATTATGATAAAATAAATAAATCATTGTCAATCTGTCAACTCAGTCAATCTCAACTATACTATCCCGTGTAAAAACCCTAATTCGAACATAACGTGGATATTCAATAAAATTATATAAAAATTTAATGTTATATGATATTGCATGCAGAGTTAGTATTAATCAAAATATGTTTGGTGGTGCTCTTTAAGTAAAAATCAGTTGTATTAAAAGAAATATGTTTTGCAGTCATTATTAAACCCATAATTTGTTTATAAAAGTCTAGCGCACGAGTCGTAGCACAGTGATTTCTATCACTGTGCTACTTGTAAATCAAGTTATGGCATTACCAAAGAACCATCAAATAGTTATCAATCAATCGTTTGTTTTTGGTATTTATGTGTACAAATTTTCAAAATTATTTTATACACACACGTTTAATATCGTAATTAATCAAAATTGGAAAGTTCCAGTTCACTATTATTTTCGAATGAAGGAACTATAAATCAGGTATAAGGTCAGATTTTGAGAAAAGAGCAGTACCCTGTTGAAAATATCCAATAGATTCCAATAAGAAATAATTGTATTGGGACCTAATGTGCTTTTGTCGCTGCAAATCCATATCAATACCCATAAAAACTTTCGAAGAAAAGAAACGGAAAGTTTAATGGAACTTATATGTCTACAGAGTTCTTATCTGGTTTTACATATAGAATACATTAATTTTTCTGATTGTGGAATTGTCATTTAAATGCATTAAATCATTTACTATTTCGTATTCGGAAATCCATATTGGTTTTTATGTCCAAATGGATTTACGATAAGAACAGATACAAACCTACAGCTAAAGTGCAGATAGGATCCATACAAATACAAATAACATTACAATCCCATTAAGTCCAATAAAGAAACGTCATTATGATGGACTTACATATAGATTCTTAATTTAACTCTATCTGGAAATTTTTTTTCCAGATACATTACATATAAGCCATTACAGATTATATTGTTGTGTATGGGATTGTATTGGTTCTCAAGAGGGAAACCTGCGCGTAACCATATGTGATAAACGTCCTTACTTTTACTTTGTTGATAGCTTTTTCTGCAAAATTTGAGAGATATTTACCAATCAACTTCATAATGTTGATTTAGATGTCGGTGTGCGCGAAAACTTGATTGCGTCGATTTATATGGCGGAGTTCGCGCGCATCGTAAAAATTTACTCTCATTATTTTTCTTTATCGCGCCAAAAGAAGTATAACTTCAACAAAAACAAATGCACTTAATAAAGATTGCACCAACACCAGCTTGGACAGAATGGGGTTTGAAACAGATCACGTTATTAAACTGTATAATATGCAAGAAATTAGATCAAAAGATATTTATTACCAATTCCAATGGCTTAATACCGTATTCATAAGGTATAATAATCCTTTCTTTCGCATCCCTTTTTGTCAAAAAAGCAATTTTTTAAATATTTCTGAATTACTTACATAGTTTGTTACCCACCACTAATACTTACTGTCGGCTATTTTTAAATGTTGAAGAAATATTTTATTGTGGAGATGACGTCGCTACAAAAATTCGTTTTGATGGATGGTTAACAATGATTAACCACTTATCTAAAAATTAATAAAGTTATCGTACTATTTCTCTTAATTTATGGTAGGCTTAAGAACCACAAGATAAGTAATCAATATTTATACAGATATATAAGTCCTACAAATTGGTCAAACCAGTGAAATATGTTTTCGAATATCAATGAGATCTTTGTTTTTCAAATTTAATTGTGAGTCACGCCTTCTCTACACACTGTTTCACTGTTTCTGCGCGCGGATTCGTCCATCATCAAATAGATGATGTTTCTCACTTCTAAACAAACTTATTTAAAATAAATTTCAAAGTGCATCACGTAATGATTGTCACTAGTGTCAGCCGTTGTCTGTTGTTTTCAGTTGTCAATTCTATCAATCTTATGCGTGAATTTCACTAATAAATGTGATCTGTGAGTGTGAGTTATTTTGAGTTTGTTAATTTATTTTATTTTATAACCAGTTTTGTTAAGAAAATGGAAGATATAGTGTTTTTAGGAGATTGGATAAAAGATAGGGTTTTAGGTTCCGGTAGTTTTGGTATCGTGACATTATGGAAACATAAAGAAACAGAGGAAAAAATAGCAATAAAAATGTGTAAATGGGGCGATGAACTCACGAGCAAACACAAAGAGAGGTGGACAAATGAAGTTGAAATGTTACAGAATTGTAGTAATCCTAATATAGTTGGCACTAAACCACTACCGCAAGAATTTATTTCTGGCCTGGAACAAGTAAATGTTTCGAAATTGCCTATCCTGTGTATGGAATACTGTAGCGGTGGTGACTTACGACAACTCTTAAATAAATGCGAATCTTCCTCTGGCCTCAGAGAAATTCAAATAAGACAGATACTCAGTGATGTTGGTAATGCTATGAAATTTCTTCACAGTAGCAAGATAACACATCGGGACCTTAAACCAGAAAATATTGTAATGCAAATTACAAATGAGCACTCATATGAGATTGGCTCTCAGCATCATAATAATGTGATTTATAAACTTATAGATTTGGGCTATGCAAAAGAAATTGGACCACATTCAGTATGTGCAAGTTTTGTAGGTACTTTACAATATCTAGCTCCGGAAATATTACACAGTAAAACATACAGCAATTCGGTGGATTACTGGTCTTTTGGTTTGTTAGCTTTTGAAATAATTTGTGGGGTTAGGCCGTTTCTACCTTTTATGGCCCCTGTGCAATGGATGCCACATGTGAAAAAAAAAGCATCTGAAAATATTTGTGTGTACGAGACTTACCATGGAGATATAGCATATTCTAATGAAGTTTTCCCAGAAAATTACATTTCTCTACCTTTCAAACAATTAATGGAAAAGTGGCTCAGAATCGCTTTAGAATGGGATCCAAAATTGAGGGGAAGAAATGTTCCTTTAAAAGGTGTAACTTTTGATTTGCCTTCTGATAAAATCAATCAAGATTTACGTATAAGTAATGTTGTTCTATATTCTATGCTTGAAAATATATTAGCTAAGAAAGTTATAAAAATATTCTGTGTGCCACTTGTGTTGGAATTGGCCTATGAAATAAGTAGTTCTACAACAATTTCAGAACTGAAAGCATTAATAGAAAAAGACACTAAAATGCCTTTACAAGAACAAATACTAATTTCACTACTAACTTATTCTGAAATTCAAGAGGGAGAGTTAGTGGAAAAATTCTGGAATAATCAATGCAACATTATGATTTTCCTTTACAACCGTATGTATGTGATTGCAGAGAATATAGAACCAAATGTACCAAAAGCTGTTCAACGATGTTTAGAACATCCCAGAGCACTTTATAATTTTAAAAATAGTAAAGAACTGTATAAATGTGGATTTTATTTTGTAATGACTCAAAAAGATTTGTACAACTATTTCATCACTGGATTGTCTGTTAGAGCCGAATCTTTAAAACAAGAAGGTAGACAGTTAGTACTAAAACACAATTGTGCAGATAAAACAATGGAGAAGCTTTTGTCAAAATTAGAAACCGTTCAACATATTGTTAATACTGGGAAAACTCATGTGAAATTATTGAAGGAGAATGATGCAGGTACCTATTTCTTAGGTGGTTTTGAAGAAATATTTAAGGAAGCAGATGAAATTGCTGATAAAGTAACCAAGTTGCAAAGTGCATGGTCCCAATTAACTACCAGATTGCATTCTGCTGCTAGAAGAAGCAATGAAATTTTATCTAGTGATCTCAACAATTTTGTTATCAAACACAATTATGAGACCATAGTAGTAGATGCTTATAAAGTGTACACAACTTACAGGAAAAATGAAAGAAGCTTCAGAACAGGAGAGAAACAATGTTCAGATATAGTCAAAATATGTTATAATTGCCTCAAAACACGCAGCAAGATTTTTATAGAAATCCAACATCAGCCTTTCATATTAAAAATTGTTGATCTAATTACAGAATTCAATAAAATAGCAGATATAATCAATAATGCATCTGAAAATGTAAATAAACTTACATCTGCATTGACAAATTTGGCCGAGAAACAAACTGATCGTATGTGGACAACAATAAGCCTGCTTAGTAATGCAGATATTTCCTTAAATGATCTTCCATATAGTGTGGTCTCATTCCAAAAACGAGAGTTTAAAATTGGAGAAAGTGTGACTACAAACTATGCCAAAATTAGCAAAGCCGCCGATGTAAATTCAGATTTGTCCTCACTTTTGCAGGACAGCATGAAAATAAAACAGAATTGGACATCTTTGAACAATAAAGTACAACAACAGAAGAACATGTTTAAAAATACATTATTTGATTTCAGTTTCTTGAAAGAAAATTAATATTATTTATATGAATGATAATAGTTACTTAAATTGTGCCTTATTTTTTTTGTTGTTTTTAGATTTTAAATAGTTAAGTGTTGCTTGGTAAAGAATATATGTATAAAAAATAAATATCAAATAGTGTAACATAAATTCTCTTTCATGTGTGATGTCATTGGTGCCAAATTAGTACTTTAGGAATACTTATACATTTGTTATATCTATTTAATTTAGTTTATGAAGAGGTTATTATGATATTTCTTTTTTTTTTCAGAAAAAATGTTTATGATATATGATAATTAAATAAGTCTAGTCCATAATGTCATTTTCTATGCTTTGTAAAAAAAATTGATGTGATAATTTAGGGTATTAAATATTATCTTTTTCATTTTTTAAAACAATATTGAAAATTTTTGGTTCATTGAAATTTCATTTGATTTTGCATATCTGATTTTTAAACTGCAAGTTTTACTACTAAATGTAAGGAAAAAGCAATGAATATTTTTATTTTGAATCAGCATTTAAAATGAAATCCATTTTTAATGTTCACATCTATTTTGGACTTTGTGTTATTTTGCAATTTATTAGAAAATAAAAACAAAATTCATTTTGTTTATTTAATTAACAACCAACTATTCTACCTTTTTTAATTTGTGTAAAATTTAGAAAAATCGTCAGTACTTGGTGGCTAATTCTCGGCAGTCATAGGAAATGCAATTTTTTTCCTAACACTATGCAAAATATATAAATACAGTAAAAATTCACTAATAAATATCTAATTATCTAAAATGTATTAAAAAGTTCTGCCTGTAAACCAAAAGTGCTATAATTACAAAAATACCATGCTCGCACATGTCAGAATCAATCGCCAGCTACTTAAGTGATGTGCTTCTATATTGTTAAAATGATAAACCAGTAAAGTTTTCCAGCCACATTTTAAACTCTATCATCATTTCATGAAACTTCTTTGTATCTCTCGGGGGCTCTATGTATTCATTGGGCACTGATTGCATGCCGGGTGTACTGGCTGCATGCAACCACACTGCGAAAATTGCATCGTCGACGGAAGCTACGTCGCGACGGCATAATTTAGCTGATGATGCGCATACACTCATTAACGTAATCATACCGCCAGCCCCAAGAATTTTAGGATTTACCATGCGGACAGTAACAAAATACCCTTTCAATATCTCTTTCGCTTTATCATTTAAATACACGTTAAATCCGATAACTAATTCGAGGTACAACTTAATCTGATAAGCGTTGTTAATCTGGCTAGATATTGAATTTTTGATTGTATTTTCGAGCATAAAATCGATCATTTCATCTTCGTAGTCCCCATAGTCACCTCTGCATATCGATCCAAAAACATTAGATACGTTAAAAAGTGACGTCTTTTTAAGATTCGTGCCTTGTGCCCAGACAGATGAATTTAGTTGCATAACGCCACTTTCTGTGGCCACTTCATTGCTTTCAATCGCTGACCTTATGAAGTTTATCTGTTTTTGACTGTACATATCGAAAGGAAAAGGCATAACGCACACACCTCCGGAACTATTAATTAGTGTAGCCGATACAGAGGTATTGTATGCACTGCCTAACAAAACTGATCTCTCTGCTAATTTCGCAGCTTCACATATCAAGGATCCTACAAAGCCAGTATCAATACCAGACACTAACACATGTATTATGTTTGTTTCTTTTGAAGTATTTTTCACACTGACAAGACTCATTAGCAAGTACATTTTGAGATGCATGAAACAACCTCGAGGACAAACGTTCGTTCCGATCATTGAAGCGAGACAATAAATAAAGTTCCACGGCGTTGATGCGTACGTTTTAAATAATCTATTTATTTCCCCCCGGAATAGGTGCTGTCAAAGGTGCAGCTAAAGTTTGTAGTTCTTCCACAGAGAATAAGTAAACTTTTTTCTTCACAACTGTACCTGTCAAAAAGTATTTATTGCCCAGTCGCAATTTTAAGATTAGATCATCGGTGATTGGGAGAGTTTTAGAAAGAAAATCGTTTTCTACTGTGAAAATCGCTTTAACTTCTTCGCCGCATCTTCTTAAAGCGCTGTTTTCAAATAAGACGCTTTTGCAAACACAACACTTCGGCGCACACTCAGGTAAATAGTGTAGTATTACTTCACTGTCTTCACATTCTTCAGGGCAAGACCACACAGTGTGGAACGCATAGTGTACGGGCTTAGTGATATCTATAAGCATTCCCTTGAAAGTAACAAGTCCATTATAATGATGTTGATTTGTTGGGACGAACAGCTCGGGAACACTCGACAATCGAAGGATTATTTTAACTTGTGAGTCACGTACGCTTTCTAATAAAGGATTTTGTTCATAAGTCCGAAGGCAAGCGTATAAAATATTATCAGCCATATTAATGAATTCCATTGGCTCCGCAAATAAAAGAGTCCCTAGGTTAGGATTTTCCTCAAGTAATTCCATTACATTTATTGAGCAAATATACCTCAATGGTGGAAATCTTCTAATCGTTTTTTCTGATAAGTCTTCTAAAAATTCGGAACATTTATTTCTCATATCAACTGTGTATCCTTTTTTTTCGAAATACACCAAAAGTTCGCACCGAACCTCCATTGCGCTTGTTTTAGATTATTTAATGCCAACGTTCAGCACAAAAGTTTCCCTCCAATTTATATTCATAAACCACCATTCGAATTTCGAATAATTGAAAGTTGATTTAAAAGACAATAGACATGTTTCACATTACATTAAACAGATAGTGTTATGAAATACCATGTTAATTCTTTTAGAAGTCTATAGTTCGCTTACTATTTAGCTTACAAAGAAGTATTCAAGAATGCTAATAGATATCGTTTATTAATTTCTAATAGAAGTTCAATTATTCTAGAATTGGTTGGATAATTACAATTACTGTGTCTACGATAAATTTTCGCAATTATATACTTATAACTAACTGTCCGTTTTTTTAGGGTTCCGTACCTAAAGGGTAAAAACGGGACCCTATTACTAAGATTCCACTGTCCGTCTGTCTGTCTGTCACCAGGTCTTTGAATTGTCATCTCATGAACCGTGATAGCTAAACAGTTGAAATATTCACAGAATGTTTAGTTGTATATTCACTACAAATATAAATAATTAAATTAAAATAAATTAAGGGGGCTCCCATACAACCCCTCTGATTTTTTGCCGTTTTTTTCCTCGATCTTAATAACGACAACAGGTAGAAACTTGAAATATGTACAGAATATTTAGATGTATATTCACTTTAAAAACAAATACCTACTTTATTCAAAGAAACCGGCCAAGTGCGAGTCGGATTCGCGCACGAAGGGTTCCGTACCATTATCAATACAATATTAGACACTATATTGTTACCCGATTTACATACGCATACAAAATTTCAGCACAATCGGAAACCGCGAAGTGGGTCAAATTTAACTTGCAAGATTTAGTTATAGACAGACACCGGGACAGGTGAAACTAAAAAAAGACTATAATATAGTGTCTAATGTCGTGTAAATAATGGTACGGAACCCTTCGTGCGCGAGTCCGACTCGCACTTAAGCGGTTTTATCTAATTTTACACGGTCCACTTTTATTGATAAAGGTACTTTAAGCAATATTTACTATTAGTTACAATTGTATATTACTATACTATATATTCAGCGCAATCGCTCAACTTTAAAAAGAACGAACAAAATTTAGTTGAATGTAATTAAGTAGGTAACTAACACACATAGATAATGATAAAAAATACTTGAGTAACATATATTAAATAACTTTTTAAAGTATTTTATAAAGGCAAACGAATATGCGAGCTACTGGAGAGTTGGTTAATCACCGCCGCCCATGAACACTCACCACCAGAAGTGATGGTACGTTACCGGGCTTTATAATAAGCTCTTTTTTCAATACTCCCTTAGTTGATTATATTATTTTTATAATAACAACATGCGATACATTGCGTCTAACAGTAGGTACAAATTTAAAGACTCGTAAAGATATAATTAATCCTAACTTCTCTGCACAAAGTACTTCATTTTACTATGTAGATCGAGGGGCGTTCACCATGAAGTGAGAATAAAGTACAAATCTTTGGAACCAAAAGAAAGAATGCTAGTGTTAAAGCAAGAATATTGATTAGATTAAAAAAAAAATTTAATATCTTTTGTTTTATAAAAATGGATGTCTTTTGTTTGCACTTTGTCGTATCGTGTTGTTGAATATAGAAACAAATGAATTGCACGCGGTTATTAAGTATCTGCCTCAAAATCTCACTACAGAAAGAATTGATCATGACATACAGGATACTTAGGAGCAAATGCTACACCGTATGCTTGTTGATGCACCGAATTTAAACGTGAAAGAACTTCTAAGGGTCAAATTCGACCCTCGCTCGGGTCGTCCAACAACGGTAGCGACTGAAGAAATAGTAAAAAGTGGCCGAGCATGTCAATGCTCATTATAGCGTTCCGAAACCATTATTACAAAGAAATATACTATAGATGAAAAAATTAAGTTGCTGACTTTTTTCCATACACACAGAATAGTTATAAGCACTTTAGTCGCTTACAATTATAGAAACAAGTAGGTATGTCAATTATTATTATTAAATCAGTGTAAACTAAAGAGCTTCTTTTGTTTTCTTTGAAAATATTTACTAAACCTGACCCACATTATTGTTTTCATATTTTTGAATATACAGTTTAGAAAATAATGTGGGGACACACAATTCTTGCTGTGATTATTTCCGAAATTATTGACGTATGAAAAATTGCTTAGAAACCGTAAAGTGTTTTTAAAAGAATTGTCGAAATATGTGTCAAACGTTGATCACTGCTGAAAATTTTTTTTAAACTTCTGTTAGTTATATGGAGTGCAAGATATATTTATTTTTGTTATTTAACCACCGAACTAAGTAGCGGTTTACAGAAGACATCTACATTATAAATTCTTGTACTTTTGAATAAAATTCCTGTGACATACAGATGGACGTAACGAAACTATAAGGGTTTCGTTTTTACCATTTTGGCTCGGAACCATAAGAACTCGCCAAGAGCATGTCAGACCTCGGTCATTATAGGGTTCCGAAGCCATTATTACATAAAAATGCACTACATATGAAAAAAGTACGTTGTTACATTTTTTTTCATGTTTTCTGCACAAAATAGTTATAAGCACTTTAGGCATCTATGACTAAAAAAACAAGTAGGTATTTCGACTATTACTATTAAATTAGTGTAAACTAAAGTGCATCAGCAACAGAGCGTATTTTCGTGGCACTTACGTTCTTTTGTAGAGAAGCGAAGTTTTTTCGGCAATAACTCAAAAAACAATTTATTCGATCATGTTCAAAATAACATTAGTTGAAAGTATTTATTAAGCGTTACCTTCGTTATATTTTTGATATTTTTTGGACATATTGTTTAGAAAATAGACGTGATTGTTAGACAAGATTTCTGCCACTTTCGGAGCAATTATTTCCGAAATTATTGACGTATCAGAAAAATGACTTAGAAACCCTAAAGTGTTTTTAAAAGAACTGTCGAAATATGTGCTATTCGTTGATGTTTGCTCACGAATTTTTTTTTTCAGATTCTGTTACATGTGTGGAGATTTCCCATAGAAATACCTATTTTTTTATATAGCCACTAAAATAAGTAGCGGCTTCTACAAGACGCCTACACTATAAATTTCATCAATGTACGTCTTGTAGTTTTTGAATAAAATGTCTGTGACATGCGAACGGTCGTACATGACGAAACTATAAGAGTTCCATTTTTGCTATGTTGACTCGGAACCCTAAAAATTCGAAACAATGTTTTAGCAGATCGTCTTGTTGATTAATAAAAATTACCGGCTATGTCACTAGTAATTTTATTTAATAACAATTATTTATTATAAAAAAAATGTAAATAAAATCTATTTTTACGCTGGCGAATGTCGCAAATATCGTTATAATCGATTAGATCTATCAAAATATATTGATGTTGGAGATTTCACAAAATATTTTGTTTCAGAATAACTTTTACATTTTTTTTTATCGATAGATTTTTAAAATAAATAAATACTTTTAGGGTTCCGTACTTCTAAAGGAAAAAGGAACCATTATAAAATCACTTCATTGACGGTCTGTTCGTCAGTCTGCAAAGACTCTGTTTCTAAGAAAGACATGGAGATATTAAGTTGAAATTAGCATCAAATACTTATGTCTGCGGTCCCTTGAAGCTGTAAAAAAAATCAAGCTTCTAAGTCAACGTAATTAAAAAAAAATAGGGCCATTCATGTCTCATATTTTGAAACTAGCCAATAAATCAAAACCTATAAGTTACTTGTCATTGACTTAGAAACATAAAATTTGCAAAAAAGAAAAGACTTACAGCATAAATTAAGGAAAAACCAAAAATCGATAATTTGTAATCATATTACATGCAAAAAAAATTTATATGAATACCAGCTTACACTTGTAATTGGATTGTGTACCGTGATGTAGAACAATATATGCGAAAACATTTTTGAACCTTGCGCTATGAAAACTTAAGATTTTCATTAATTTAGATATTATAAAGAACATTCGTACCATTGCTTTTGTACGGTACTAGATTTTTCGTCATTTTTGTAATGATCTATCAACTATAAGAAAAGTGTACAAAAAAATTAGTCGTAATACCTCATTTGCACCCGGAAAATTCAATTTTCTTCTATACTCATCCGTACCACACAAATGTGACGGCATAGTAGTCTAGTCAACAAGTGTTTTTTAGGTAAAAATTTTTTCGAATTCTCCAAAAATTATGATTGAGGTGTCATTCGATTCGAAATGGTATTTAGATAGTTTTTGAGAAAATGCTAAGGCCGCTCACAAAAATTGCAATAGTTATAAATAATAAAGTGAAAAAAAAGGGAGGTTTAGTTTTTCGCCAATATCTGAAAAGCTCTTTAAGATAATTTGAATTTGAAAAAAGATTCAAAAAGAGGAGGAAATTTCCTAAAAATGGTTTATCTTTCAGAATTGTAGGGCTAATATTTATAATTTTCCGAGAGGGTTGAAAATACGCCCGAACACGGGTACTCCGGCTTTCTTAAGCCACGCCCCCTTCGGACCTTTAATGAATAAATATTATTTAAACTTATTAAATATGAAAATTAAAAATTGAAAAAATTCAGACGCCTGCAGGATAGATCAATGAACAATAATCCGTGGTCCAAAAATTTTTATCAATATTTTTCAATAAGTTATCCATTAGTTAATTAACAATTTTTTGTAGCACGAACATTAACATTGCGAGTGCGATAATTGTTAAACTATTAATCTGAAATTTTTTTCTTTTCTTGGAGCTATTTTTCAAAGGTCTTAGAATAGACTCCTGTTGGAAAAATTGAAATTATGTTAATTTTCGTTTTGTTATGAACAATTTACTAAGGTGAAAAAAGATAAAGCTTCATTAAACATTGAAAAAAACTTTTTTTTTTTATAATATTATTATTAATCCCTTTCTTATGATCAGAAGCTTCTTAAACATAATTTTTAATCATTTTTATCTTCTATTGTTTAAAAAAATTGTTATAAAAAATGCGTTGTTTATGAGATACTTTAAATTTTTTTTAATAACATTATCTTTGATGACAATTATGATTTAAAAGAAAAGGCGTTTTTAAAAATAAATTATTGTTTAAAACACATTTGTTAAATAACAATTTTTTTTACCACTTCTTATGAAAATGAAGGAACCATTTTTTTTTCAAATCATTATTTATCTTGGTCTTTGATATAAAAAAAATTCGAATATCATTTAAATTTACATTGTTTATTTAATAAACAATTTGCTATGAACAAATGAATTGTCTCTTTGTATTTTTTTTTATTCTACTTAAGAAACGTTTTTTTTTCAAATCGTATTTGTCATCAAAGATTATGTTACCAAAAAAAAAATTAAATTATCTCATAAACAACGCATTTGTTTATAAGAATTTTTTAAACAATAGAAGAAAAAATTATTAAAAATTATTTTTAAGTAGCTTCTGATCATAAGAAAACGGATCAATTAACATTTGCGAGTGCGATAACTATTGTTATTTCGATACTATAAAAATTGTTAATTAACTAATGGATAACTTATTGAAAATATTGATAAAAATTTTTGGACCACGGATTATTGTTCATTGATCTATCCTGCAGGCGTCTGAATTTTTCCAATTTTTAATTTTCATATTTAATAAGTTTAAATAATATTTATTCATTAAAGGTCCGAAGGGGCGAGGCTTAAGAAAGCTGGAGTACCCGTTTTCGGACGTATTTTCAACCCTCTCGGAAAATTATAAATATTGACCCTACAATTCCGAAAGATAAATAATTTTTTAGGAAATTTCCTCCTCTTTTTAAATCTTTTTTTCAAATTTAAATTATCCTAAATAGTTTTTAAGATATTGGCGAAAAACTAAACCTCCCTTTTTTTTCACTTAATTGTTCATAACTATTGCAATTTTTGCGAGCGGCCTTAGCATTTTCTCAAAAACAATCTAGATGCCATTCTGAATGGAATGATACCTCAATCATAATTTTCGGAGAATTCAAAAAAAGTTTGACCTAAAAAGCACTAGTTGAATAGACTATAGGGCTTAGAGTTATTTTCTAGTATAGTAGCACCCTTCTAAACATAATTCGCGGTGGATCATTGCACAGGGTAATTTTTTCCATTGGCCTATACTTTACTGTATACAATGCCGCAAGCCCTGTTCAAATGAGTTTCTCCATTCAAAAGATAGATTTATCTAAGTATTCGAAAAATAATAATGAAGTCATACATTTACAGCTTTTAAATTTTTTATAGATTACGCTGATAATTTTGAACTAGAAAATGTGAGGAATCACGTCTTGAACAATGCGTAAAGGTTTGGGGCTGGCCTGCAGGGTTCAAGGTTGCCCTAGACTTTTTAAATCGCTCAATAGCGGAGGCCAAAATTTCAAACTTGAAATGAGACATATTCAATTATATTTGTAGCATACAGAATTCTCTACGACATTATTGAACACCTACTTAAGAAATAAGACTTTATGGTCTGCCTACACGCTCTTACGAACGACGAAGGATTTCCTCGAATAAGGTTAGCAAACAATTATTATTATCCATCCTCCGCTGCGCCGACGCGGCGGAAACGTTACCTCGAATATGCAAATCAGTTCTAAACGTTAACTGCCCAATGAACCAATGACTTACCGCCTTGTTCATTCATTACAAATTTTACAGTCACGTTGAAAAGTGTTACAAATAATTAATAGCCCCAAAATGAGGCTGTCAGAATTTAAAAAACTTATTAGTTAGATCTGTGCGAATGTAGGTATAGATATAATATAACATATAATTTAGTTTTTACTTACTGTTGGACGTGTAAAAAATTTGAAATTTGGCAGACTATTAAAAACTAATGACAATAGATTTTTCGAGTATAAAATTTAGGAAAAAATGGGAAAAGAAAAATTTTCTAATCAAAGATCTCGATCATAAAATTAAAATAAAAAGTGTAATTATATCTCTTGTGATGCAGTAGATAGGTGATTTTATAAAATTCCGATTGCCCTATTGATGAGATTTTTAAAAAAAAATTGAAATTTCTAGAGGCAATTTAATGAAATGGCTAATCTGATAATGTGCGCCTGGATATGCGGCTATAAAAGCCAGTTTTTTAAAGAAATTTTAGTATATAAATTTATTCATGACGGCTCTAACGCTTTCGATGGAATTTTAATTTTAATGAGGGTTTACTTTTAATAAGGTTTCAAGTTTATCCATATACTCGTAGGTGTTTCCCTTGGAAATACGTAATTTTTAGACGTTACTTTATTTAGCGCCATTCGTGAATTTTTTACATTGATTCTGTGTCATTGTTTCTCAATAAGAAATTGCATTACATAAGTTAAACTACAGATGGTACTATACTCAATATTATGGAATTGAATATTTATTATTGGAAATGAACTTAGCAATTTTTCCCGAGGGAAGTTATTATATTCCCACAACCGGTAATTCAAAATATACTGAGTAAAATTCGATTGCTCGTGCTCTAGAAACAAAACATAATAGAACTAAGAATTGCAATAAGAAAATCTGAATTTCGTCAAATAGAATTGTTATTTTAAATTCTGTGTCAATTTGTATCTACTAAGGATATTTTTAACAATTATAAAATATTCACCTTTTTTTTCATTTTTGTTATGATATTGCTTTTTTGTTTGTTTAAGCTCAAATTGAAATCATAATTGCTTCGATCGAGTAACATCTATTTCAGTAATGATTAGAAAATGCAGCTTAAGAGATGTTTATGTTATGATAGTATATACATGCTGATGCTAAATAAACATGACCCAGTCAGAAAGTGAAAAAGCGCCGTATAAATGAAGTATTCTCATAATTTATATTGAATTTATTATTATTATTATTCACATTTAATTTATTATTACAATTTATATTGAATTTATTAGTCTTATTATTTTTTAGATATAGAATATGTGTTTTGTTAATCAAAATTAAACGATCTGTGATCCTCTGTAGGCATCTTAAAAGAATTACCATCCATCCAACTGTGTTTCAACACAAAATTTATTTATGTCGGAACACAGTCGGACACATATTGTTCTAAGCTCGAGCTTCAGGCGCATAACAAAAGATCAATTTAATGACATCGTTTTGATGACATCGGCCGTTCGTCCGATCCACTTGTGTAGATCAATGGCCGTCTCACATGTTGTATCGCTGAGATTTTTCATTTCAGAAGAAGGTAATTTCAATAGTATGACATAAGTGTTATAATAACCATTATTATATATATTTTACTTTTTATTTTTTTTTTGATTAAAGCACACATCTTTCCTCAAATTGTGTACATTTGATTGGTAATAACGCTTTATGAAAAATCTGAAAAACGGTTGACAATGCAAGCCATCTACAAAACTTCCGGTTATGATATTTAGCAATGTGTTTATGAGCGCCTCAAGTTCAAAAATATAGGTGTCTATAAGTTTTTGAATTTTTTGAACTCAAAAATTGGAAAGACTTGATAATGATATAAATCTACAAGAAATTAAGGTTTTAAAACAATTTTCATGTTGCAGCTGTAGTCTAAATAATGTACTACATTAAAGGCTTTTTCTCAAAATATTTAATGAATTGTTCATATTTCTGAAAAATATGAGCTTATATTACGTTTCTCCTAAAGAAAAGCAAAACAATTTAATGTCGAAATTAGGAAATCAACAGCGGTAAAAAAAACCGATAAAAAAATTGGTTGCCTGTAAAGTCGGTATACGGGCGAAAGTTTTACGTGACAACGACTTTGAGTGGTAAAATCATTTTAATGTGAATATTCATTCGTATAGTAGGAAGAAGGATGAAATAATAGTAACAATTTAAAACATTTATTTATACAAAGAATTATATTTAAAACATTAATTTATACAAAAGAATCTCACTGAATTTCATATTAACAAAATTTTATTTTACCTTTACACATACATACGTATTTATATACAAATATACATACAATAACTTGCAATACATTTGCGTACAATGAAACAGCGTTTACTACAACAACTTGTTCCTATCTGAGTGGAAGGGACGAGTGCCTTTCACTTTTATGTCTGTCTCTCTCGCTCTTAGGCGGGCTAACCATGCCAGGTGGAAGGGACGTGCCTCTCCTCGCTCTCATTGTGAGCGCATAACGTGAGCGGGCGTAACACAGTTTCTTGAAGTGTCACCCGGCAAACCAATTTATAAGACGTTGTCACGTCAAAATTTTAATACTATTCAGTACAAATTTTTGAAATGATGAGAATTAATTTTTAACTGACACAATATAACATAACACTTAACATATAAGTCCTTGAAAAATTACAAGACTTAAATTTACGTTTATTCTAAAATTCAAAAAATTTTTATACTAAATTTTGTACTAAAGGCTGTACTAAATTTTATACTAATTTAAGTAAATTAATTGATTTAACCATAAAAATCTAATAAACAGATCATCTATTGTATTATGTCTAGTTAATATTTCACCTTAGTTCATTATGCATGGGAAACATCTTTTTTTTGAGTGAAACTTCTTTAGGGACATAAGGGTAAAATTTAGTACCTAGCATATTAAAAAAAATCCTATCCACCCGTCATATTTTTCCGTCACGATGCTCGTAGATTATGTCGAATGTTAAACATATATTATGTTAACAAACAGCACTGCATCACTTATTACTCTTTTAAAACATCATAGTCTAATTGCGATAACCATAATAGAATTAACAATAAATATAAACAGAAAGATAAATGACTCTCATTAATTATAAATGAACCGACCTGTATAATTTGTTTACTTTTTTGTGTGATGTTGCTGTTGCCGCTGCTAACACCACTGCTAACTTGTTTCCGACTTCCGTTTCTCGCGTGCCTTTAGAACAACCAGTAGCGACGTAAGGAGTGCCTACTCGTTTCGTTTACGAAAAATCTTGCGACGGAACGTGTATGATGAGTTTGTTTAGCGCCAGCGAGTATTTAGTAAGATATAATGTTATTTACGCTTAGTGTGGATAAGACACCGGTCGTATATGACATGAATCTTAGTACTTACGTCGCATTTTCGTTGTAACTTGACATCAATGGTCATTAACATACATGTGACTTAGTTACGTGTTGTTGCCAAAACGCGAGCAATCGGGTTGCATTGATGACATAGGATGCTCGACTTATTTATCATACTAATTTATTTATGTAACATTATACTAACCAGACTACCTCTTTAAAAAATAAAAATAGAATTGAATAGGAATATTATGTTTTATTGCGGTGACGAGTGACGCGGTGCATTATTAATTTCCATGCTGAATATTTATTATTAACCGACTTCAAAAAAGGAGGAGGTTCTCAATTAGTTTGCATTTCTTTTTGCGTATATGACACAATATCTTCGCTAATTATGAACCGATTATAAAATATTATTTGTTGGAAATGATCAGCTTGTACCAACTCCAAAAAATAATTGAATTTGTATGTATTGTTAATATTTAATTAAGAATAGCTTAATATACTAAAATTTCTTTTTGTAAGTTTGAAAAAAGCATATTTATAATTTTTTAGTTTAAGGATTTTTTGAAGATAGTATTTTGTGTTAGTTATAAAGCTTTAAATGTAAAAATGTATGTTAATAATTCCATCATAATTATAAACGATGTTGAATAATATTTTCAATAATAATACCTAACATTAAGCTTAATTGTACTCATTGTATTTGTCTCTCCAATAAAATATATTTTATTCAAAATGAAAAAATCTTTTGTTCAAACTTTATTTATTCTAATTATTGTAAACATCAAATGAAATACAACGTAATGAACTTTGGTTCGTACGCGTAATACTTAGAAGTGATTACCATTACTAATATTTATTGTGTTATGTACTTTTTGTGGCTTGGTGAGTTATAGAAAATATCGGCAGATTGCACCAAAAGAAAAAACGTAAATATTAACCGTAAAATTTAATAGATTGTCCGTACATTGTCAAATCTTTCGTTATATTTTAAATATAGCGTTCTTATCTTTTGATGCGAATGGCTATATATGATTTCTCTTATAAATATTTTGAAACTCACAATATAGCAAACGTTATGTTTCCATAAGCTCGCGTACATAAGCTATGAGTCGCTTTTGGCCTTTGGCTTTGGACTGCGGCGTAGTCCAATACAAGTGTCATTATAACTTTTGTACGCGACCGTACATGAACGGAATCACGCCGTGGGCGGAGTGAGCGTATTTTTCAAGCGGTGTGGCGCGCGTGGGGCGGCGCGCGTTGGCAATGTGCGGCGTCGGCGACGGCACGCGAATCGCACTCGATGCCCGAGCACGACAAGTACCAGCTGCGGCCGCGCGCCGGCGCCGCGGCCGTCCGCGAGCCGCGCGCCCGCCGCCACGTGCAGCCGCTGAGCAAGTACCGGCGCAAGACGGCCAACGCCCGCGAACGCAGCCGAATGAGGGAGATCAACCGCGCCTTCGAGACGCTCCGGCGGGCGGTCCCGGCCGCTCCCGCTCCGTCTGAAAAACTGACAAAAATCACGACCCTACGACTGGCGATGCGCTACATCGCTGCGCTCAGCGCCGCTCTGCGGGACCATACCCCGGTTCATAATTCGCCACCCAGATCCGACCTGTCGGATCTGTCGGTCGACCTCGATCTGGACCTGGACTCGGGACTGAGAAGCGATGCCGACTTCAATTCGGACCTCGCCGAGGACTCGCTTTCGCCGTTCGATTCCTTCTTCGCCGAATTCGAATGTGAATACACGGACAGGACTTTCGCGTGATGTCTCGTTAAATGTGTTTTGTAGATCGTAATTTAAAATAGTGATGGACTTGCAGTGGACGGTTCGTAATTCCTATTGCCATATAATAATAATTATTATAACTAATATTATGTCGTTATAAATACTATACGTTAAATTAATTTTAATTTTGAAAGTAATAAAATTTAATTTTGTTGAATTTATATATGCCTTTTGATTTATGTTCACGTTGCCTTTTGGTCGTTGTTTTCGTTGACAAATAAACATCTTAGTTCTTAGCATAAAATACGAATCAGTTTTTATATTTAATTTTGATAGATAGATTGATTTTATTACACAAAATTATAACTCGACAACACCTTTTTAAAGCGGTTAAACTAGAAGAGTTTTTCTTACAGTGGTCAATAAGAAAGACAAAAATTAATTAGGTGCATTTGAAGTGAAAAAAATATTCAATGTTCTGATTTGGAAAGCTTTCAAAATTGATAATTGATCGATGAAATGATTTTTTAAGTATCCATGATTTTTATGATAAATCATGGATATCCAAAAAACTATAGTATAGCCACTTAAACAATGAAAACGCAAATAATATGTCAATTATTGAAACTTTACATTCAATAAAAATACTTTAAATCTCCCGACGACAACAATTTAACGACTTTATGATAAAATCAACAAAACAATTTAACTTCTATCGAAACGACTTATAAACTTATTAATACAGCGTAATAGAATTTGATAATATTAAAATGTGATAACATTTTCAGGTTAACGTTGTAGTACTTCTTTGCGATTTCTGAGTATTAAAAGAGTATAGTTAGAATCGAATTTTTGATATCGTTTTTTAGATGATGTTCTCCAAAAACATCAATGTCTTTAAACCTTTTTAAAACAACCATGGAAACGTTAAACATTTTTTACGTTTAACTAAAACGTATTAATTTTTTAACGAGTACTCACACCTCGTCCGAGCGGGACGAGGATTTCTCATTTCTCTCCCATAGGACTCGTATCAGAGAGGTGCAAACGGAATAGCTGGTCTAGCAACCAAATATTATATTAATATGTCGACGGTGGCGACAAAATACATATATTAATGTGTCTATGGTGGTAACCATCCATCCGTCTGTTAGATATTGTTTCTGACCCTGTGTATTTGTTGCAAAACTATTTTTTTCTATAAAAATTGTATTCTATGTGATATTCATATTATAGAAAGAAAAATATGCAAACAAAAATTGTGTCCGCTGTAAAAAGCTAAGCAAGTATCTAAAATTTTATGTTGTAATTAATTTGCGAGCTATAAAATTTAATTAATTACTTTGCAATTATTTGAAATAAATTTGTACGACTATACGATTTGGACGACTGTTTATTAAAATTTATATATTTATAATAAGTAATGTAATACACTTTTAAATAGCCAAATTTACAAATGTTGTTTCGTCTCGTCTGCTGCTACGGATCTATGAATGTTAAAGTGCGATTTCTACTTTAACCGATTTTTCATGTATTTTTTCCTTTTTCTTTAATCTCAAAACATTTTTGTACTCGTCAGCTAAATTTAAAATGTGCTTTATAAGGCACGTATTTTTCTTTCCGAAAACAGAAATAGAAGGGGATTTAAGACATTTACAATTTTCTTTATTTCCCAAAATAAAAAAAAATAAGAAAACAGTAAGTCCACCAATTTATATGGCAATCACAAAACTAGTTGCAGATTGAAATGTCAATAATCATGTTTTTTAAAATAATCTCTATACGAAATCAAACCTCACCGGTTTCACTTATTTATCTCAAGATTGATCTTGAGAGGATCTCAAGCGATTGCCTTTGAAACTGTTAATTTTTGCATACTGAAGGCAAAGTGTGGAAAACCCACAGCATGTAGCCCCATACGTTTGCCTCGGATCGGCGATGCGGAATAATCGGCTGTTATGTAAATGTACGGGACCGGAAGCCGTGGGCCCGACTCCGCCGTTGCTCAACGCCGAAAGGTCCCATCTTAATGGTCCACCGCTGGAAGATAACGCCTTGTGTAATAACGCCGTTTCTCAAGTCGGGACCGCCTCTGCCGTGCCCACGCGCCGTGACGTTTCCGATTGTTCTATAGTTGAGGTGAAAATCGATACCGCCGCGAAGGTAAGAGCATACGAGTCCGCAGTAAGTGGTGGTAGATGTTTTCTTTGTCTTTAGGCTAACTTAATGCGAGGATACAAAAAAAAAGATTTTAAGGAAGGAAATGTTCCTTGAGCGCTTTTTAGACGAACATTGTGGAGGATCTTTTTGAAATACCATTCTTGAAGAGGGCGAAGAGAGATGGCAGTTAGTATAATGATAAGTTTTTTAACTTCCCGCTAAGAAAATTGAACATTTTCTAAAATTTTCGGGAAGTTATTGGTTTCACCCCATTTTGCAAAAATCGAGTTCTCATCAGATCTCGACGTTCTGAGGATCTAGGAAGCTTCCCTGATCATCCCTGAGAAGATGTCCGTATGTCTGTGTGGATGTGTGGGTGTGTGTGCGTGTGTGTGTGTGTGAGTGTGTGTGTGTATGTGGATGTATGTAAACCTCTTATAACTTTTAAACGACTTGACCGAATCGAGCCCACTAAACGGCGTTCCAAAGAGTTTCATCAAACTTACATTTCCTGAAAGTTTAAGTCGATTTGGACCGGTTGATTTTGAGAAATTTTCAAAAATCTAAGAAAAAAAATATTCTAAAAGTGTTTTTTTTCAAAATAACTTTAAAATGGCTGGACCGATCAATTCCAAAATCTAATCAGCTCTTAACCTATTAAAAACACTTCGATTGCCGCAAACCGGGTCAAAATCAGTTGATTCGTTTGTGAAAAATCGTTGTCGAAAGAAATCGAAAAAAACAGTTTTTTTTGGAATAACTACGAAACGGCTTGACCGATAGATTTCAAATTCTTACCAGCTATTGAACGTGTAAAAACACGTCGATTGCCGCAAACCTAGTCAAAATCGGTTGATTCGTTTGCGACAAATCGTTGTCGAAAGAAATCGAAACAAACCTTTTTTTTACTCAAAAAATCCCATCAAATCCCGTATATTTTCGAATGCTTTGAACTCGAAAATAGCAGGAAGTTTCAGGGTTGGCCTACAAGGTTAATCTATTTTTTTCTATAAGCTGTTAGGATTCGAGGTTGTAAATATACTTTTCAAAGTTAATAAAATAAGGGAATGAACGCTCGCGGTAAAATTTGTATGGTTCAAAATTTTTTGAAAACGTAATAATTTGTTTCAAGAATTTTGTAATTTTTAAAACAAATTATTTCTCTTACCTAGATAATTTGCAAAATGTAAAAAATGATTATTTAAGAAATAGTTCTTCAGTTTTTATGATTTTATATTAAATTTTCCTTATTTGGAAAGAACGACAATTTACTAAAATTTTAATATATCTTCTAATTAATGAGCCCCAAAAATATTACTATTAAAAATTAATCATATATTCGAAACATCGGTTTTACATTTCCTTAGAACAACCGTTTTAAAACAATATTTGATTATATTTTGAATATTAACTTACGTTTCAAATTTGAATTGAGTATTGTACAAAAAATCCTTATTATATATGTAAATACATTGGGTAGATAAATACACATAAATTTATTTTCAATTTTATGTAACTTGTTATCGTTCTATCTTAAGACGCTTAACAAGTAAGTAAAGCATTATTTTTATATTTGAGATTTACACCTCGATGCTCTGTGTCAAAATGTCAATACATATCACCATCAAATGTGCAAATACATTTGATGTTGGTATCTAGACAGTTTTAGTGCTGTGTAAATAACATTTATAACCAAGAAGTAAATTCGTCGATCAAGTTGTGTGTCACTTGTTTATAGAATCGTGTTCTAATTAAAACAATGTTTATAAGAGAATTTACAAGTAATAAATGAATCAGTTCTCAGCTATGTGTTGTAAATATTTTCCTGCTGAACGTTACGCAATGCCTTTGTTATAATTTTAAAACAGGAAATTGCCTCAAGTTAAAGTTAATAGACGTAGGACCGATACACCGCACATTGTTAAATTTTAATTTCAACAGGCTGTCGAGCGCTCATCGTCCGGCGACTTAGATATATAAACGTTCCAAAAAATCGGCGACATCCATGACATTAAAACTAGACAAAAACGATCTCGTTGTTCATAAAACCCGTCTAAGCAAATTTAGCAAACCATGTAAGAGACAAGGTGTGCGCTTTTACAATAAGATACCGGCTGAAATTCAAAATTTGCAACTTTTATTAATTTAAAGTTCTCATTAAAAAAAGTTATATGGCAAAGGCTACTACTATACCGTGTATGAATATCTTAATGGATAAAACCCGTGGGATTGAACTGCTCGGCTATATAAGGTTGTTTCATGTCAGCTCTAATTGTTGTTCTTAATTTATTAGTTATTTAATATTTAGTAGTGATGAGCAAAAAAAAACATCCTTTGAGTTTCTTATCCGTTCTTTTCAAGGAAAATCAGCATTTGGAATGGATGGTTATGTTAATGCCAAAAGAGTTCGTTAATGACGCATTTCAAGCGTAATTCTATTACCTAGGAAATGAAAATGTTTTGGATATTTTTGATTTGATTTTAATGACAACATAAAAATTGGGCAGAAAATAATTATTAATCGTTTAAAAATAATGTATTTACTTAATACATATTTTATTATAACAAATATAATTACATATTTTAATAATTATATAGGGGTCCTACATATTTGTCATGTAATTTCAAGTTAAATGTCACTTATTTGCTTATCAAATTACATCAACTTAAACTTGTAAACTGTACAATTTCGAAAGTGTCCACACAGTTTAATATAATTTTCATTATTACAAGCGTTGAACGCGTGTTAAGTATTAAAGTCGGAACGCTGCCATGTACGGTCGCCGATGTTAAACAATCGACGTCGGGCCCGACTTCCATGACAAATGTAAAGCGGCCGCAATTTAAAAATGTAACGCAATCTTAGATTTATCAACGCGCGCGTCAATGTCGACGCGCACCGCCATTTTTATAAGGAAGGCGTACGTAAGCCGCGGAAAGTGGGTCGCGCGCCCGTAGCCGAGGATCAAAAGAACTCCCTACATAGCGACGCGAATGTCTAATCAATGCATCGTTTACTCTGACGGACACGTTCGCCGCCGTAAGCGGGGTGAGGCAGACGGGCCGTCTCCCGGGCTATTGTGCTCGATTTAGTTTTTAGGGTTGCGAGTCGAATGGCGAAAAAGGAACCCTTATAGTTTCGTCATCTCAGTCCGTCCGTCCGGATGTCACAGGCAATTAATTCTAAAATTACAGGACATATATTGATGAAATTTATAGTGTAGGTGTATTGTGTGAGCGGCTACTTAGCTTGGTGGTTAAATAACAAAAATAAATATCTCTAGGGGGGGCTCTTTATACATGTAACAGAAGCTGAAAAAAGAGAGTTCTTTTAAAAACATTTTAAGGGTTTCTAAGCGGTTTTTCTGTTTACGTGAATAATTTCGGAATAATCACACAGAAAGTTGCAGGAATTGAGTTCCCGTCCCTCTATTTTCCAAACGTATGTCCAAAAAATATCAAAAAATTAAAAAGGTAACACTTAATAAATACTTTCACGTAAATTATTTTTGAACATCGAGAGATATATTATTTTTCAGTTATTGCCGAAAAACTGAGCTTCTTAATAAAAGGACGTAAGTGCCATGAAGATACGCTCTTTTGCTGATGTACTTTAGTTTACACTAGTTTACCTGTCATAGTCGACATGCTTACTGGTTTTTGTAGTTATAGGCGAAACATGGAAACATGGAAAAAATTTAGCAACGTATTTTCTTCATCTGTAATGCCTTTCTTTGTAATAACGGCTTCGGAACCCTACAATGAACGTGATTCGACATGCTCTTGGCCAGTTTTTTTATCAGAGTCCCTCAGTCCGCATGTTGGTTTCGGGACGGACGAAATAAGATCGAAGACACGTAACTGCGAGAATACATCGCGTGTCGAGGTTCCCGTACAACACTAATATACGGGTCGGATAATAGTCCCGTGTTTTTTCGCAAATAAACGCACTTCACCTATTTCTTTTTTTGGTCAGTTATAGATAAATATTTATTGTTAGATTAGAAGCTAGAATCCGAAATAGATTTCGAAAAGAAAACCGTAATATGTAGGGTTTCATTCATAGTTTACAGGAAAACCTAATCTCAAGTTCCCACGGGAAATGCGATGTCTCTGCGCAAACAGAATATCCTTAAAAGGTTTTCTTCAATCTAGGGCTAATGCGATGATTATAATACGAAACACCATTCACTTGCGCCCTTATTGGCAGGCTCTTTGCCGATTTAAAAAGAAAGGCATATGTATCTCATAAACTTGAGATTTAAGGACTTGTTTGACAAAATAGATCTTAAGAAGTTTAGGCCAATTCGCAAAAAAAGGTATAATCATATCGACAATGTATATAAAATTGTGCTGTTTTGTAGTCTGTAAGATAAAAATGTAGAAAAGATAATACAGTAATTGATTTATTTATTTTATATATGTTTGGAACTTTTCACTTTGGTCATAAATCAAATATCGATGAAAATATAACAAATGAAAATAACTTATACATTTTTTGTATTTCCAAGTAAACACTTTCCATTGTCATTGTTCCGAAATGAAAACAAACAAAAATATTTGCATAACTAATTTGCCGTAGACGTGAATTTAATAATTAAAAAATATATATTTTCCCCGGGTATATTTATCAGTGACTGTTTTCTTTTTCTGTGCAAAACTTTAAGTCGATAGCAAGAGTTGTTACTGACATATATATAAACCTAAAGACAGACAGACACCGAAGTCTTACTATAAAGAGTCCTTTTTGACATTTAAGTGTCGAAACCTGAAAGTAAGATGTTTGTAAAAATACAATTCAGCTTTAATTAGTTTAAGAATCAAACGTTTTACGTATTCCAATAGCTAGGGTCTTTGTACAGAATTTTTATCTTAAAATTATTAATTTACCAGTTCAAATATAGCTAACGATTTTATAAGTCATCAATTTGAAATGTCCAATTAAAAATCCTTTTTTGCTATGTATAAAAATCTTTTAGGTGCTATCAATAATTTAGAATTTTCGATCAAAAATATCTTAATAATATATGCTGTAGAATAAGAAATATGTGTTTGTATATTAGGTCGGGGAAAACATTTTTGTCATATTTTATAAGTATGTAAAATGTTGCAGTATATTATATCACTATCTACAAAATAACAACAAGTTGTTCAACAAAACGGAATATATATATGTAAAATCGAATGTGAATAAAATGTTATAAAAATTATCTTGAATTTGTATATAAAAACGAAAAATCTTTTTCTCCGATCTAATACAATCCAAGCGGTCACTGGCTTCATTATGTGCGTCTGAAACGTGAACTATTTGTAAATAACATATTTTTACAATGAATTGTATTGCAGTAAAAACTACTTAGTTGATATATGTTTATAACTCACTACAAGCACTACATTTATTAAAACCTGGAATCTTAATTTAAAGTAGAATATCAAAAACTGAATACGCCCGCTTCTAAGTTACATAGATTGTGTTCCGTTTTATAGTTACGTCAGAAAAGCTTAAAAAATTTCAATATCGATCTTGTTAAGCATGTATAAAAAAAGGACTCCACGAAGCGAAAAACTTTTATATCAATTATTTGAACAATTTTTTTAATGTACAATGAAGACGAAAGTTGGAAAAAATTTTGTTTATTAACTTGTTATAAATTGACATTAAGTTAAATTTCCAAAGAGAATAAATTTTTTGAAGTGTACTAAATACACCTTAGTTTATTCAAGTTTTTAAATTAATACATAATACCTTAAAAAAATTATTTAATATGACGTATTCAATTTTAACGCCGCGCGCGCTACCTTAAAATTTCGCGCGGAGAACCATTTATAGCGTTAAATTAAAATTATAAATAATGGAGGTAGAGTTCCGCAAATTAGGGATTTTTATAGGAAATTTCCTTTTCATTAGGATCTTTTTTCAAATTTCTTAAATATTAATAGTTTACGAGATACCGGCGAAAAACGAAACACCTTTTTTTTCATCTTTAATTATTTATAAGTTTTGCCATTTTTTATATGCTAATGAACGTTGTATAAAATATGTATCTATTTTTTTAGACGCTATTCCGGAACGAATGAGGTATCGCACGTAGTTTTAGGACCGGTATCTCTATTTTTCACCATTTTCAACTTGTTACCTAGACTAATAACCAATCGGCATAAGTAAAGAATTCGTTCGACGATCACGCAAGCAAAGTCGTGAACAAAAGTTATTACTTATCCTTATAAATTATAATCTATATGTTATACTAATGTAGAAACTATATTACTGTACAGAATTATATTCAGCCATTAAATCGTGATTGATTAACAGACATACAAGCATACAAACTTTCACATAAACAATAATAACACGATAGGTGCCTATTCAACAACTCTCGTACGTTACCCAAATCCGCGAGAGCTGTCAGAGCTTAATTTTTATTACGTTAGCGATAGCGGCTCATTTATATCCGCCGCTATATGCGGCCCGGGTCTCGCCGTGCCGTATAATCACATAACTCCCGACCCGTCCGTCCGAATTTGGCGCGAAAGCAATCTCAACCAAAAAGGGCATACGCACAGTACCACTTTTTGGTTGTTTATTGCGTGACACGCACACCGCTTGCATACATTTTTGTAATTTGCTGCATTACCGGCCGTGTACCGCGCGCCGATAAAGTGAAGTAACAGTTTTATATCGCGCGGATTTATTTTTATTATGATATCTATGGAGAGTGTTTACGATCGAGAAGAAGCCAATCGCCTTTGTCCAAATGCAAAATGGAGGATGTGACGTCTTACAATGATTCCCTTAATTGGAAAAAATCCCTTTGAGATTTTTCATGAAATGTTTTAAATTTGCGGCTTTAAATTTTTTTTTTTCAAAGCTATATTTTAATTTACCTAATAACTATAACATTAATTACAAATTTAAATAGACGGTAATATCATTTCATATGAAGTTTTAAATATATAGTATTATTTAAAACTCATTATCATTATCATCAATAAATACAAATGTTTCAAAATAGAAAATAGAGTATAAATATTCTCTAAAGAGAATGTTTAATATGAAGTTTTAAATATATACTATTATTTAAAACTCATTATTATATACATTAATAAATACAAATGTTTCAAAATAGAAAATAGAGTATAAATATTCTCTAAAGAGGACTAAATAACTTACAAATTAGTAGTAAATTTAAAATAAATTTTAATTTCAAATAATCATAATATATATAAATACATCAAATATGCCCTGGGCTCTTGTCTGACTTAAAAGTCCGTAGAATACTGGCGGCGGTATTGTCGCAATTCTTAGTATTTCTTGCTTGGATATATATATATATATATATATATATATATATATATATATATATGTAACTAAAAGTACTGTCTTATTAAATTTTCATAGTATCCTAATCCTTGAAGATTATTTTTGTAAAACTGTCTTAAACAGAAGACAATATACTTTTATATATGATTTTACATGGTAATTTATTTTTCTAAGTCGTTAACGAATACCAAGACAAGGAACAGTTGAATGGTAGAAACTGAAATGTTACAAAAAAACTTGCCCCTTTCCGGTGATCATTATTCACGCAAATATGAGCCACATTTTTAGTACCTACAAAATATAAGTTTAAAGCATCTCTATAGCACAGAGTGAGCCACGTATACCTATATGATGTTTCTTTACAATCTATTCAATTACAAACTCTTTATCATCAGCGACTTCAGTCAGAAGGGGGGTGAAGTGGTTATGTATCATTGCCGACCAGCTCACATACAAACTATAGCCAGAAAAGGAAGACAGGAGACATGAATATGTGGATACATCTTGTAAATATTATATACTACGAAGGGATTAAGCTCCGTTATGTTGTTGCTCAACACTTGGAGGCTACGTTTCGTTGTTAGTTTCAGGAATTTGAAATATTTCAACTGCTGTTTCTTTCATGCTTTGCCTTCTTTTCCTAGCCTAATCCAGTTTAGATGACTGCGCCCTTAATATTGTATGTTATGGTTTTTAATGAATATAAGTCTGTCTGTCTACTTTATTTTCCGGTGAATACTTGTAAGTCAAAGTTTTACCGACTGTCTACAATATTTACGCTATATATCTGACTATTCTATTTGGGATGTGGTTTCTTTGCAACAGTAACATGATACACAAACACGTACATCAAGTGTTGCAGCGTCTTCTGACGTTTAGATGTTTGGTTATAGTTAGGCCTTGTAGTATATGCTGAACATTTCTCGTTGGTGCATTTTTTTAGAAACATAACTAAGTTTTTTAATATATCCCTCATATTTTCATTAAATTTTGTCCGATTTGTTGCAGTAGGAGCTAATGCATTTAACCAGCGAATCAAGAACAAAGAGCAATCAAGAGCAATTACCATTTTTTATATAAGCCTGATGGCCTTTCAGTTTATTTTATATTTGTCTTTTATGATATTTTCCCTAAAAATGGGGTTAAAATTTTTGGCCTAACTCCATTTTGCATCTTACCATATTTGTATCATTATAGCATAGTATAACATACTTAGGTGTTTTATTTTATTAAATGGTAATTTGTTTCTTATCAATGAAAATAAGTATGCAAATATTAACTCAGGAACGCTCTCCTTCGATTTATATGGAATAGGTATTATAATGATCCATTAGTAAGAGACGGATTTGTTCTTTGTCTTTATTTTCCTCGATATATTTAGCCAAATCCCTTTTAATAAAAGAATAAGTGAATTTGATCACAAATAATTTATTAATTTAACGCGCTATTGCTCTGATTAAACAGTTTATTTTGCATGGATCTCTATTATTTTCAGTTTTATGTTTTCTTATCTTTATAAAACTTCATCCTTTTACGGGTCATATTTCAAAATAAGAAAAAAATTAAATACATATTTCTCATTTGTAACAAAGGCCTCAAACAACATTTTTAGGCTTGCGTACCTTTAAAGACATAAGAAACCCTTATAAGATCACTTCGTTGTCTGTGAAGGCTCCTTTTTTTAGGAATGCGTGAAGATATCACATTGAAATTAAGATCAAATACTTATAGTATATTATGCTTTGAAGCTACAAAAATCAAGCTTGTAAGTTAATCTAATAAAAAAATAGGGCCATTTATGCCTTATGTAATATCGAGGAAAAAGTTTTTTTGTATTGTATATACATATTCAAGACAATTTTTTATTATACTTTATTTACATTCAATTATAGTATAAAGCCATTTTGTTCAACAACTCGTTGCCATTTTGTAAGTACTGATATAATTCTATCGCTGTAAAAAATTTGGGACTTCTGACCAAAAAACTGCGACAAGAAGTTTTGACAATTCTCTCTCAATGTTAACCTAACACTACCTAAAGAATTCTGAAGAGACCGAACAATTAAAACTTTGAGGGTGCAAGGTCAGGTCTATATAGTGGATGCAATAACAGTTCCCGGCTAAATTCTCTCAATACTTGCTGAGTGGCTAAAGATGTGTCTGGTCTGGCGTTATCATGGTGAAAAACCACACCCTTTCTATTGATCAATTCCGGTCGTTTTGTCTCTACTTTTTGCTTGAGTGTCATGAGCTGTTGGCATTAGAGATCCGAATTGATGGTTTTGCCGGGCGGTAAAAGCTCATAATCAATAATGCGCTTCCAATCGCACCACACACATAGGATTCATTTATTGCGAGTTAATCCGGGTTTTGCTATAGTCTGTTGAGCTTGCTTGCCTTTTAACTATGATCGTTTTCGTACATCCTTGTCCGTAGTAATCCATTTTGCATCACCAGTGATC
The DNA here is from genome assembly GCA_005406025.1 of Eumeta japonica. Classification (NCBI taxonomy): domain Eukaryota; kingdom Metazoa; phylum Arthropoda; class Insecta; order Lepidoptera; family Psychidae; genus Eumeta; species Eumeta japonica. The sequence continues at coordinate 209,999 of BGZK01000563.1, forward strand.
AATCTCGTTTCAATAGCCAATCGCAAATAAGTACATAATTCATTAGATTTCTTTCAGTGAGTTCGTCTGTGCCCCAAGTATCAAGCTTTTCTCTGTATCCAATTTTCAAATGCGTCAAAACTGTTTTGTGGTCAATCTCCAGCTCTCCATCTATGTCGCAAGAACTAATATGCTGATCTTGCTATATTTTTCCAAAATAGCATCGACTTTGTCCGCAACAAGCGAGGTTCAACTTTGACATTGACATCAAAATTACCGGACTGAAAAAGCTTCATCCAGTTTTGTGGTCTTCTTATCGACACTGCATTAGGTCCACAAATGTCACATTTTTTTTGCGGCTTGTGATGCATCTTCCGTTTTTTTTTTTTAATAATACTTCTAAATGCATCGAATTTCTACCTCAGATTTACTCATTTTGATGGACAGAAAAACAATGGAGAAATGGCAGGTCACCGTTTACACTTTTTAATTTTCTCTTTTTAAAATGCCATCTATTTAATGGTATTAAAACTAGCCAGATACAAACAGCACAGCCAAAGATATTTTGCTGCAATATTTTACATAAGAAATACGAAAAACTCTTTCCTCGACCTAATATTTTGAAACTCATGAGTAAAACCTATAGGATACTTGTCATTGACCAAGAATAATTAAGTTTGGCAAGAGAAAACGTCTCACCACACAAATACACGGAAAAAATAGAAAATTGACAATTTATAGTTATGTATTATGTTACAATATTTTTTTGTGGTTATCAATTTACAATTGTAATTTGAGTACGGACCGTGATGTAGATCAATATATGGGAGAACTTTTCGAATTTTGTGCTATGGAAATTTAAAACTTTCTAAAAAATTTGGATAATTTTAGAAAATTTTAAAAATTAAAAAAAAAATAGAAAATTTGGCATTCCTAAAATCAATATCTGGCCAGTATCAAGATCGTGCACAGACAAAAACCATCTAGATTCAGGCGGATGAAGTATCTACATATATGTATAATTAAATTTGTTTGGAACCCTCGGGGTGCGAGTCCTATTCGCACTTATCCGGTTATTGTTTTATCTGTACTTAAAGACTTACAGTACTATATAATATATTCTCAACTTCCGGTTTTGGCTCTTTTAGGGACGAATTTTCAAGAACTCTGCATGAAAGATGTACTTCTTTATTTGAAAAGAAGAACCCAAATACTAAATTTCCATGTCTTTACCTTAATAATTAACATTACTCCCTAAAAGTTTTTACTCCCTTTTCATCACTTTAGGGATCGAATATCCAAAAACCTTTTTACAGCACTCGTCTTCATTATAACGCAATGAGTAACCATTGAGCTCCCAAATAATTTTTTGCCTTGTTATACCATTGTTTAAAAATAATATACAACTTCAAGTATGCCGTTCTGTTTAAAATATATGTCGTGCTGTAAATTAAGACAGTGGGTGTTTCTGTGTAAAAGGATATTTTATCATAAATCCTCTTTCTTTAGGTACCGTTATAGACATTAAGATTTCATACGTGGGTTGGGTCAGACACTATGTAGTGTCCGAGTGCACTGTAAAAACCCGCATTATGCATTAAGTTATAGCCTCATTATATTTTATCACCCTGTCAGTTAGTGATCGAATAATAAAGGCGTTGGTCGAGTGGTTAGCGTATTGCTACGGAATCAGAAAGTACCGGATTCGTTTTATGGCCAGTCGCGACTTTACTAACTGTTTATGTTTTAATTCAAATTAGATCAGATACTCCGCGTCTCGCAGTACAAGTTAAGCCAGGGCGTCGGTGCCAGGCATTGCAACCAAGTTAGAGGCAATAGCCAACGGAATAATTTGGGGAGCTTATTTTATTTTTTCATTAGTTATGAAATACCACGTCAATATTTTGCGAATTTACACACTTTACCGCTCGTTCGGAAGGCAGTTTTCCCTCAAGAAGAACGAGCATAAAACTTAAGGGTAGCTCTTTTCTAATTTCATCGTGTATAGCCAAAACAAATACAAAACAATTAATGAACGAAGCAGCCCGATAAGAAGTGGAGTCGCTTATGCCCATGGAAGTTTGTCTTCTAAATATTCGGGAATTGTATAATAACCCTTTTTTACCGAGTGATTGTTTAATAATACTCTTAAATTTATATAAGGGTAAATTTTATATAAATACCGGAACCCTATTGAATATGCGCACACAGAGCGCTCTGAAGGAATACGACTACATAGTCGACCTAACATGTAAACTCAGTTTATTTTTATTTCTGGTTTTGAGTTTATGTCGATCACTATTTCTTTTAAACATTTCTAAATGTTTAAAAGTTTCTAAGTTACATATGTAAAATTTCCATAAATTAATTAGGAGGCCAGAGTTAAGATTCCCATTTCCTTAAACTTATTTCTAAGATATACACAAGGTCCGAGTTTGAAAGTCGCGCGAACGGCCCGCTTCTGCAGCACGAAGATTCTATGAATGCGGAATTCTGCGGCATGTTCCCAGAGCAAGATGCCGTCCTACATCAGGCTATGGAAACAGGCAAAATGCACTGATCTAGTAGTTTCAACATCTGATAAATTTCTTATTTTTTGACTCCTTAAGCGGCAGAGCTAAGCCTTTTCGTCAACTTTGAAGTCTGTTGTCTTAAGTCATTCCCGGGATCGTGGTAGCATTAACAAACTTCAATTCTTCGTTACATACTGAAATAGTTCCGGATCATATCGTACATTAGGAAGTGAACATTTTAAACATTTTTTTTTTTGCATTTGATGCACTGCCGACTATAAAAAATGGAATTACTTTTCTTTACGATTGCAGCTCCCAATCCTCGCTTAGCCAGCGTGGACGGCTTAAAATCTAAAGCCCTGTGACATTGGGTCGTACTAATAAACGTCACTCAAATGATGCGCCATCTCAAGAAGTAACTCGAGAGCGAGACATATATTATTTCAATTCCAGTATTCAGAGTATTCTTGGGCGAAACACTACAACTGTCTTGCTCTTTCCACACTCAAGATGGTACGCCGCACTTGAGTACGCTTTACTAATACAACCCTAGAATAAAAAATTTGGGGTCGATGATCATCAGCAGTGCAGCGTTTGATAAAACCTGACACAACAACATATTCGGTTATACACTGTGTTGATACACGGTTTGCCTCCTCTTTAAGTGACTTGTATAAGTCTTTAAAATTAAGTCCGTGTGCAAAAATTTCCGAATACAGCAGTATACAACACATTTTACCATATTATATTCGTGCGTTCGCGGAGGCAAGGCCGCATGACGTCACGGCACTCGCTGACTACATTTTTGTGGGGGCGCGGGCGGCGCCGTGGGCCGGCCGGCTCGACGAGCGTGACATTCTTTTATTCTCTAAAGTTCGAATTCATGACTACTCCGCTACCATAACTATCTATTGAAGTAGAATCTTGCCGATTATCGGCACTGATAATCGCCACTATTGAATACTTATCACAATAGTAGCTAGATGTTTTCTTCATTATGATCGTATGAAAAAAAATATTTAATATAATTGTTAGTTCTTATACTACGTTTACTATTACTTGCCATGGGTCCTTGTTTCTTTGGATTCCTTAGGAAATTTTAATTAAAATACCTAATAATGCTGTCTGGTTAAAAGATTGTTTAACCGACTTCAAAAAAAGGAAGTTATCAATTCAACCTGTATGTATATAATATTGTCAGAATTGCACAGTTTTTGTATATGCTAGCGTATATTAACTTCTAAATACGTGTGCTGGACTAAGTATAGATCAAATTAGGGGACTGTGCAAGTTTTGTCAAGATTAGTTAAGTAGTTTTTTTTTAGCGGCATCTTTTTATCAAGATTTTACCGTCGTAACTATTTGAGTAAAACTAATCTAGCTTTACTTGTATCTACACATAACAAATCTATGAAAAAGACGAATTAATTACCGATAAATTAAGTACACTTGGTTTCGTATAGAACTTAATGGCAATCCAGAAGTTTTTTAGTTTCATTCCTACTGTGTAAATATACAGTAGTAACTCAGATAAATATTTTTTTTAAAGCTGACACCGACCTCAACAAAATAATTGGCATATTCGCTTTAGATTTTGTACAAGATGAAAATATTATTTCTTTTTTTATTTATTAATTAAATGAATTACAGTTTTGAAGTTAATTTATTTTCTTTAATTACTTTTTTATGAAGTATCTCAATCGATAGTTGAAAATAATAAAATCATTTTGACCAATCTGCTCTTTATTGCTAGTATTTAAATTAAAGATTTCATTACTTGATATTGCAATATTTGATTTTTAGTAAAACTTGAATTATAATATTTGACGCGGCATGCCGCTCCTTTAACCCTGCAATTTGGTTCAAATCTCTGGTGGCGGTTCTCCGGATTCACGCCGTAATGGAAGGTCCGCTTCTAGTCCCCGACATCATACCCAGATTGTTGGCACCCGACCCGAAACTGAGGGTGATATGAGCACGGAAAGCGAACTTTCCATCCCATTGGGAGGGAATATAGCATTTTCCACCCCAATATCGGGGACGGTAAGCGAACGTTTCATCAAGGTGTAAAAATAATTCTATTCTTTGAATTAAATAGAAAAAATCACTTAATTTTTGATAAAAGTATATTTTCAACAGTTACCATTCTCAATAGTAACAAACTATATAACTTAGAAGAATTAAAGAAAATCTAGAAGAAAACATCACATAAAATATCTATACTCGTATTATTCTTGTTTTGCATGTTCGAGCGCTTTTAGTCGCATATATTTAGGTACTCTAATTTTGCATGATCGTGGTCAAGCAAAATGGCGTCGTTCATCATGGCGAATGTCGTGTTAAGTAGGTGAGGGCTAGCGCCGCGTTATCTCGGATTTTTCTCACGCGACGCGCGTCGTTTGCGCCGCTCCCCTCCCTGACTGGCCGACGACGGCGACCTGCAAACGCATATATTGACGTTTCAATCCTCCTTCGATTTTGCGATTGAATTTGTACAGTATTCACCTTTCAATCAATTCAATGTCAATTTTCACCTGCGGTATAATCTCGTAAATCTAAGAAACGTGCGTCAATCCATTGCATTTATTTGTATTAGAACTGTGTCACGGCTTGTCGTGGTTGTAACCAAGCTTCATAACGTAGATTTTGGCACGACGCATACACGAGTACCTAAAAAAAATCAAGCGCATATCACACCGCTCCGTCACGTCATGGTCCTTCTCACTTCTATAGCCCTAAAAGGTCTTTTCCCCTCACGCTGCCACAGTAACAGTAAAAATATAGATTTCTACTTTTATTCTATAATTTTGACTTGTTCTGTAAAGAAACCAATCCATACGAATATTATACATAAGAAAGTGTGTCCGTCTATTCGTTTGTGTTTTTTTTTTTATTGCTCAACAATAGTTAACCTGGTTTTCGTAAACTTTGCAGCCGTGTGCTTTAAGCTCTCATTTGAAATAATTAACTGTTAACTATTAAGGTTAGAAACTAAGCGCATCGAAATACGATGATTTAACTTCACAATTGGCTGTTGACTACATTAGGCTCAAAGATATTGACTTTTGTGACATTAAATTAATGTTACAAATACCAATGTCTCTAAGATTATCGATATTTTAACATGTTTTGTTCTTAACTTTAACAGTTAGCAATTAACTATTGCAAATGAGTTTAAGGTGTTTGTAATAGTTAATTATAATATAGGTATGTGCAATATTCAATATTAGTACGATATAATTGTATATTTATTGTTTATTTTCATGATTCTTGAATATGTCATAAATCTATTCGACATCAAGAAAGATATTTCAATTCCAGAAAAATTGATCATTGAATTGAATTATAAATACTATTACTTTAAACCTCGACTGATATGTGAGATACGGTATGATAGGGTGTGATTCATTGTAGATCATTTATAATACAGAATACCTACATATGACTGTTATCGTTTCTTTTCTATATTTCTAGAAGTAAACAATTAGATCCTAATATTGATTCTTAATATTTGACTCGTTAACTACAATACATTTTTTTAATCGGTGCAGTGCGTCACGTGGTTATGTAGTATTCTAAATTATAATGCCCATTTAAAATTTCTATTCTTATATGTGATATTTTTTAGAATTACCTAAACAATAATATATTGAATAAAGCGCGGACACTCTATGTCCGACTATTTATTTTGTAAGTTGTCTAATTATTTGGAATTATTTAAATTTTTGATTTTCTATTAAAGACGTTTGAAAGTAGGTATACCTTCAGCCGTGTTTGAGAATAAAACTTATATTTCAGAATAAAAACTTGACTACGATAAAAATCGTAACTAAAAACGCTTAAACCAAAAAAAAAGGAATATTTATTTATTATTGGAAATAAGTTAGCATTTTTTTAGTTTACATCTTAACCTTAATTTCCAACACTTATAAGCCTCTGAATACTTGAATGGGCCAAGTGTATTTTAATTTGTTAACTTGTTAAAAATATAAGCTGATGAAATTGCAGGTAGTCCTTTATCTTTTTGTCCCTTTGTATCCCTTTTACATTGACTGGGTTTTTTACAAGATCGGTATAAAAAAAATGAAGGAATTTATTGTATCCATGTGGACGAAATTGACGCATTAAATTAAGAAAAAAAAACAATAAGTGCTAAATTTTTTAAACTAAACGTAACATAGCGGTAAAAGCTGACGTGACTATAATTTATAATAAAATTATTTTCAAATAACTTAATTAAAGAAAAATGTACAAATTTACTTTAAATAGTCTGAACAATTAATTTCTAAGTTTCCGGGCAACTGATACACGCAAACAAACCATTGAAAAGCAAACCATTATCAAAATAAAAATGTTTGTCGCAATTGTTACGGCTATTCGCGACATCATTGTGATATATAATATATACAGAAATGATTCGTTTAACAGAATGATTAAAAAATTCTAATTATTAACGAACTAACAATATCGTTTTCCTTGTAAACTGTGTCAAGCTGTATTAATACAAGTCCACTGCACAGATACATCCTTCCACAATATTATTTCAGATTAAAGATCTTTGTTAATATTTTTATTCACAAAAATGAAATTAATATTTATTCCGACGTACATATATTTTTTGTATTGGCTTCCTTTTTCTATAGAAGCACAATGGAAGAAAACGAAATTAACTATTTAACATATCATTTCATATCAATAAAGTAAATACAATTAATTCATTAAATTCACTTACACATGTTAGATATTATATTGAACGTACACAACAATTATAAAGTATTTTTAGTGTCCATTTATGGATGTAAAACGCGTCAGTATCTCAACTAACTCGATTTCTAAATCTAGGTTGTCCATCGACATTTATACGCAATACCTATACCGGCTCATACTGGATGATTCTTACGTTGAATGAATGAGTGTTATTCTTAGTTCATATTATAAATATAAAACGCGAATCAATCACATGAATCATTTAAATAAAGCTACTAAATGGAAAAGATGTGTGCATATTATTAAAATATAAAGAATATATGCGTGGAGACCTTTAAAAAGATTTTTATTGATATCACGACTTGATGTTCGATATTATTAAAAAAATAAATATGGAAATAAGGAAAGAGTGTGTCAAAACGTATATTAGGGATTGGTTGTTTTAATCCACCTTTAAATTGTGGTGGAGCTAGCTATACTACGGCCAACTTGGTTGCAGCACGAAGATATGCTGATTAGATCAGTGTGATAACACACTCAAATAATACAGGCGTGAAGCAGCAACTTTCGCTGTTGCGTTTCTTCCAGTGTGTGCAAGTTCCGGTTTACCACTCCATCAGATATCCTATTCCTTCCCCAAAGGCCGGTAACACACTAGCGACTCTAGAGTTCCGAGTGTCCGTGGGCGGTGGTGGTCACCTGCTAACTCGTATGCTTGTTTGCCCTTAAAAAGCTACATAAAATAATCTGGACATATCTAGTTCTTTTTTTCAATTTTATTTTGCAATGTATTATTTTTCAATCATAAAAATAATACAGCGAAATTGTAGTTCAAAAATCTCTTTATTTAATAGATTATACATAACTCTCAAAATACATCCATTATAGTATGAATTCACTTCTCGTTCGGAAAGCAGTAGTTGTCCCTGAAGATGAACCTGCAGGAAACTTAAAAGTAGCTCTTTTCCATATAAATACAGTGAAAAGGGCTATCCTGCAAAAGTTGCGCGGGTCTTTAAAGTAAAAAAATAACAAAGTTGCGCATTATCAGATTTATCTTCTAATATCCTGTATCATGCCTGTACATACATATCACACCTAAACGTACTTTTTAAAAATGGATAAATAGTTCTTACGATTTTTCCTGCTATTCTTGACGCTCTGTCGATCTTCAAAACTCTTAGTTAACAAGCAATTATTTTTACCTTTTCCCTGTTAGCGAGAGATGTGAATTCTCATACGCACATCGCTCGCGGATTCGCCCGTTTTGGACATAACATGAATTCTTTCATCTCTTACGTCAATCGATTTTACTGTCGGTCTCGAGTCGCTCTCGATTTCGATTTTAATTCTGATCCGGCTCTCGAATACAAAATGAAATATTGGTTATTTTACTTGGGTATTGTGTAGCTTTATATGAAGTGAAACAAGAGGTCTCTAATTATAATTTTTTTGGAATTCGCACATAAATAATTTAAATTTCCTGCTATGAAAACTTATAAATTTTCATATATCAGGAAGACACTGGTAATGTTTTTGGTCCGATTTTCGAAAATCGGGTTTTCATCAGATCTTGACGTTATTCGGTCGCACGATACTATTTTGACCATTTTGCGAGTGATGTCTGTATGTCTATATATATGTGTGTGTGTGTGTCTACGTATACACTCAGGTGCGTATGTAAACTTATAACTTTCGATTCAACTGATAACCGATCAAAATACAATTTGTGACATTCGAAAGCGGTCCACTTGTTGGTCCATAAGTTGGATCCAATCAACTTGACTTTCTGAAAATTTGAACGGATTTATTCTAAATGGATTAATGTTCGGTCATCGTTTTCTGCTTAAAAAACTGCCTCATTTGCCGGAAAAAGGATCAAAATCCAACAAGGCGTTCGAAATATTTCGTAATTGAAATATAAAAATAGCGTTTTTTAAAATAAGTTTAGGTTGTTGTACTTGTAGAGCTCAAAACTATAATGTATAACTAAATTTTAAAACCCCTAGAATACGAAAAACAACCATAATTTAGTGCTGTTTTTATTTTTGAACTCTTAAAACTTGAATGCAGCAAGAAATATTAAGGATGGCCTCCAGGGTTAACAGTCTTTTCAATTTTAGGGTATCGAAAAGCTCAAACACATATAGACAACTATATTTTTGAAGTCAAGAGCACAAAACACATGGATAAATATAATAGCGGAAAAAATTTACGGAGAGGCTGCAGGGTCAAGCGTTTTACAGATTTTTTTATATGAAGTTCCTTATATCCTGATCTAAGATATAATCTATCTCTGTGCAAATTTTTATCAAAAACGGTTAAAGCGTTTGAGTGTGATTGATTGACAAACGATCCGACAAACTTTTACATTTACAATTATGTAGAATTATAGATAAATGCATATAAGTTCAATTTCACAGATAAGGAGTAGTCGATCAATCTGATAAGATTTTGTGGATAGCTAATGAGTGGACAAGTATCATTGGCTGCTTTTAAAATATGAGTCACACCGAAACCAATAGAAATGAGGCTCGTACAAATGAGGCTACAACATCTTAGTTTTCATCGTACTTTTAATACATTTAAATCCAGCAGCAAATATTACATCAATAAATGATGAAACAGCTCTAATTTCGGCATCATGTTTCCTAACAAATTAAAAATATTGTGCGTGACAGTACATTTATGTGCTCACATACATTTCAGAGGGAAAAGCTTTTATCCGATCTGCCCCTCGGTATATGGGAACATCGATAGCCGAGGAGGCGCGCCGGTGTCGTTTCTCATGCGTAGTCGTCACAGATCGAATATACAGGTAGCTGACAATGTCGTATAATTTTAACGATGTGCATCACTTTTAACCTGTGACGCAAAAAGAGGGTCATTATAAGTTTGGCATGTATATCTGTGTGTCCGTCTGTGGCATAGTAGGTTCCCGAACGGATGAACCGATTTCCATTGAGTGTTTTTTTTTTGTATGAAAAGTGACTTGATCGAGAGTGATCTCAGCTATTATTCAAGAAAATATCTTCAGCCGTTTAAGGATTATCGGCTCGTTTCTAATCGGTGAATGGATGTAAGCATCCTACGCAGGTCTAATCGAGTCTAAATTCGGTATTTTGTTACTTCAATGATTGTAGAGGAACATAGTTATATTGAACTAATGCTGCAGAGTCACCTGTAATTTGCAGGACATCCAAATCCCCCATAAACTTACAGCAGAGGTGTTGTGTATGAGCTCATCGGAATGGTCTCAGTGGATAGAATACAGATAGACTAACTTCTGCCTGTGGAAATAGAATGAATGCCTTCGTCTTCGTATTGATCACGCTCTAAATCATGATCCCGACCGCTAAACCGTTCTCGATACTGGCCCGATTCTGCTCCCCATGCCAATTTGCCCCAGTCTAGGTTCCGAATGAGGTACCGCTTTTGATTCCGAACCAAGTCTAGATATAAGAAGATTCCGAATCTGCTCCTCGCTCTGAGTATAATAAGGCGTGGTGGTGCGCCATACGGAGGACGGACTACGAAGGTAGAAGGTGGTTTAAAGGAATCAAGTTAATGAATACTTATTATTTGTTTTAAGATAGAGTAGCGTGCTGAATACAGTGTAGTGGAATGGTTGTAGTACGATACAAATTACAATAAAAAACAATGGTAAAATAGGATGAAACTGTTTAATGCATTTTAATCGCTGATAGTACCTTCGAGTTAGATTGCCAAAGTATTTTTGATCTTGAAATATTTTTAAATGATAAAGTACAACACTTATTACAAGTATTAAAGTAACGAAAGTCTTCTCTCAGTCTTTGCTGTTCTGATAAAGCCGATCTGTCATGAGGATTATTAAACAACTTTCTTTGGTTGAATTCACAAATAGCAAAACAACAGTTTTTTTTATGGAATCGAAGGCCACGCAAACTTGGTCTCGAATCAGCTTTTTCTATTATGGTCCCTCGTAAGTTATGGACCGTTGTCGATCATAACGTGTTTACCAGTAATACATGGAATATTAAAAAAAAGGAATAAAAATTTAATTTGAAAATCTGACGCAAACAATACCCCCAAAAAAAATGAAAACAATAATAACACGTATTGGTCCTCTAAGTGTAAAATAAGTCGTAGGTAATATTTAGATATATCTATTATATGCATCGTCGTCTCGGTAGACCGCTAAGTTGATAATTAAAATAACAGAATATAACTAAAAACGATTAAGTATGAATTTCAAATACATAAGTAAGCTACCTAAATATCACAAGTAAATATAAAAACATCAGTAGCTGATTGTTGAGTCAAGTTTTAAATGGCGGTCCTTCGACACCACGACGCTCGGATCAATATATTACCTATTATTTATATTAAACTTAAAGGGCCAATACGTGTTATCTTTTTACTTTTTACAATTATTGTTTGTATCGGGAGCTTTTTAAATTTTTAAGTTAACTTTTATCTTACATATTTAGCAAAATATTATTACTAAACGTTAGTAACAACATGGATCACCAATCACTAACATCTAATGCCATTTTCGCGGTTCGTTTAAATAATAATTTGAGATATATAAACGTCAGACAGATATGGGTTCACATTGCCAAAGTCACTGCCAGGGTTGCCATATTTGCGGGCATCGATTATACATCAGAATGTGTGCGTGATGATAGAAAACAGGACAAGTGCGAATTCAATCCGTATGGAGAGGGCTCCGTAGGTACGTTGAATATCTATAATGTATTTCTTAAATCTGACCTAAATTTGTTTGTGGTATTTAAAAAAAATATGCATGGTGCCTGATTGTAAAGAGAAATTTTTGAGTGCATTGTTTATTATTGAATTCGGCCTCACCACATACATATTCTAGAATGCGTGGACTAAAACCAAGTGATAGAAGGTATTCTAATATTTCATTTGTCCTTAAAATTAAAAATGGACAGTAATAGCGCAAAGTCCACTATAAACTGACACTCATTAATTAAGGAAATTAACGAAACGAGACTACAGACTTTTTATAGGTTTTCCTTTAATCTGTAAATAAATAGTTACTTTTTATATTTTCTTCAAAGTTTTAGGCACAGTAGTTTCGGAGATAGAGAAGGAATAGTCAATTTTCGTATATTTTCTTAAATAATTTTAAAACTATTTACTTAAAAATTATGAAAAAAAAATTATTGTAAAAATTATGTATTAAAGACGTCCACAATAAGCGCTTTCGTTTGATGTCACACAGTTTACAAAATCTTTTTTTTAGTTTACTAATTTATCTCCCAAAAGTGATCTTCATATTTACAATTTATTTATTAACGTTATATGTCCATATTTAGATCACAGACACAGATCACAGATGGATATTTAGTACATATATATATGTACAACATGTACATACATATAAGTACTAAATATCCACTTAGTTAGTCCAGTAGATTCAGAGAAAATGGTTTGTGACAGACGAACAGATGACAAACACACGAATGATCTTGTAAGACTTCCGTTATTTTCATTTAGAGGTACCGAACCCTAAAAATCCTTTCAAATATCACCGAAAAAATAAACCATTTGTGTACTTAAAAACTTTACATCCACTAATGGGATCATAAAGAATGAAGAAATTTATTTTGTATCCATACGGCCTAAGGCATTGATAAATGCCAGTCAGAGTTTAAGTGAATATTTCAAAAGATTCTGTATCGTATATTATGTAACAAAAATGCGATAAGTTACCTTGATTTAAATTCGGTTATGTATATATCACAGTTATTATCAGCACTTGACAACTAAAATCTGTAAATCTGTCACATACTAGAGATAACCGAGATTACACATATGCTTTTTAGGACGAAGAAAAAACAGAATAAGGGTTTTGTCTAAATGTTCTAAGACATTATCAGATTTTATTAAAATCACTAAAATACAATAACTTTTTAATGTCATTTTCTTTAATTGAAAACGATATGACTAGATGGCGTAGTAATCACAAAAAAAAATGATCACACAAAGCAACGTGAGGAGCCATCTTTACTTTTACATAACTGATTTTAAAATGTAGTTTGTTTTATAGGATATGATTCTTTCTATACGTTGTGAAATTGGCAGGTTAGTCAAACTGCCAAAGTAGTTTTGAATCAATTTTTTTGTTATGTTAAGGAAAGATTTCATTGAATGAATCACTTCATGTGAAAATGACGTTTCTATTTTTTAATGTACTCTATGATATTTATCGTAATCTAACAAGGCCAAATTAAAAAAAGTACCTGATTGATATATGGCAATTAAAAAAATGAATTTTCACATTATTCATTATCGAAGTCTGATGAATAAAATAATTATTTTCATGTAGATCTACTTACTTCGATCAATAGAATATTCCATGAACGTGTTCATGTGTGTAAATATAACTGAAAGAAAAAATATATTTAAAAACTGCTTTTAAAATTTTTAATGTTTGAGACACTGCATTTAAAAATGCATCCATGAATTTAAAAATGCATGCATCTACATTTAAAGAAAAAATAGACTTTATGTAAACTTGATTATTTTTGCAAACTATTATATATTTCATGATTATATATTTATATAAATTATGTTCATTAAATTTCATAAAAAAAAAACTAATTTTGGTTATCGTCTCCCCCCTTAGGAGGATGCCTGAATTTATTTAATTTTTTGCAGTGACGTCATTCTAGTCTCGATTCTGCAATATCGTTTTTAATCCCAATTTCGTTGCCGGTATCTGTATAAGCTTCCATCACATTTTAATAGCTCACGTCATTTTTTATTCTAAACTCAATTTTTTCTGGATACCATCACGTCTTTTCTCGATTTCAATGCTGATTTGTCTTTTAATGCCAGTCGCGGTTTCATTCTCGTATAGATCTGTTATAGTCCGCTTCTAATCGTGATCTCGGTCTTATTACAAATCTTAATCCTAGTTCAGATCTTGCATTCATCAATAACCCTGATTATGATACAGATCCCTATAACTTTGTACGTCGCCTATGCCGATCGGTTCAATATCCTCATATATAAAGGAAAAATAAACAACTTTTCGCTTTTATACTATTCAGAAAAAAGGTAAGTACAGAAAATCGGTTTTTATTGATTATTTTAGTAGATTTCGCATGAAGAGACAAACGGACAAACGTACAAGCATGCCTTAGTAGCTTTTACATATAGGCCATCTTTTGATCAGAAAAACAATCACTCTCTGTGTAAAATTTCACGTGAATTGTTTCATATAAAAAATAAAATAAAACGGCAGTTTTTTGCTTTTGTGTATATATTTCTTATATAGAAAATACTTGCTCTATGTTATGATCTGAGGTTAGTGCAGGCTGTAGTCAGTTCATAATAGTATTGAAGTATTTTTCGGTTGCAAACATAATATGTAAACGAGGTACGTGTAGGTAATGATGCATTTGTATTTACAAACAAAATTAACATTGCAATAGTCGAAAATTACCACTTAGTAAGTCGTATCAGGCAACATATGATACATACATTGTATGGTACCTACAAAAAGTTTAAAAACCGTCATACACCTACGTGACAAAATTTAAAACTCACGTGCAAACGCATTACTCCGAGTCAAAGTGGTGTCGGGTCTTTTTAAATTTGCGATGGCTTTAACCGGCAAAAGACACCAAATCCATAAAGGAACGCCACGTGACGTCATCGGTTGAATCACTCGCTCGCTAGTAAACAAGCTTGAGGTTACTGAGCATTTTAATGCATCGTCTAATTTACCAAGAAATTCATTGCTTGTTATTCCTTAATATAAAAAATAATAATAGAATTGTTGCTAATAATTACTTAACATGTTTATAGACAAAAACAATAGGATTATATTACTGCTAGGAGCACATTTGGTGGATTTTCAACGAAAAGTACAGTACAACGCACGAAACTTAGCCGCTATGAAATTAGTCACGAAAGCTTCGCAATAGCATAAAATGGCATGCGGACGAGAAGGAGTGAGGGTCGGGGTGTGTTAAATTTGCACATTACTTAATTAGCACGCAGTTCAGAGCGCCAAATTTTCGTGCTTTGTACAGTAGTACATATTAGATAAATAATTTATATCAGTGAAAAGAATCAGTTGAACGATTGATTACAAGAAACGATTACTTACTATGAAGATTAAATAAAATTTTATTGTCTGATTATCGTAGAATATATTAAAACTCTATATTATAAAGTAATTCAAAAAATAAATATTAAACTATGCAAAAGAAAGTACTCATCAGTTCTTTAAATTCAATGAGAAGACAACGGAATTAATGAGATTAAATCGATGAGGAAACCGCAATAAAACGACGAAACATCCGACATAACTCAATATTAAATTCTGAAGTTTTAATACTATCGTCCTTTTTCCTGAAATAAATAATTTATATTTAATACATGGGACACGGGGAAAAATAGTATATACTACATACACTTTAAAAATTTGTGAGCAATTTTTACAGCACATTGGACACAGAAATGGGGTCAAATGCTCAGGTATTGGAATTTTCATAATCTTCCAAGAAAAAGTAATATAGCCCATGAACCTCAATTACACCAAAATCTAATGAAAAAATTTCGTCGATAGACATTAAAAACATTAGAACTTCGACAGCCATATTTAATGAATCATCACGATACGTGTCCCCGTAGGTCGCATCAGAATCGTAGAATAGAACGCACAACCACCATATTTGTCAGACATTGAAGCACATTATGAGTCAATACAGCCTGATTTATGTGTTGCGTTGCCTTTCCAGCACGCTTTAAAGAACCGAGATGTGGGTCAATCGATGGTGTCCTTGACAAGCTGACAGGTGACAGGTAGACCCTAATTTGACAAGCGACAGAGAGATCGTGGTCGCATTGAATTGGTACACGCAAATAGCTCAATGTTTCGAATGTAAAGATTTAGTGACGAGTACAAAGGACACATTTTAGTACCTATTACTTGTAACACTGCCGACATTACATAAGAGTTCGATTAAGTAATACTTTTTTTTCGTGATTTTGAGATCATAAGAATTGCAAAGAGGAATTCATTCTCATCACTCAACCAAACAACGCGGAATTTATGGTTAGGGTCGTTTTAGGTTATACACAGGGTTGCCACCTTTTATTTGAACAAATAAAGTACATTAGTTATTAAAGGTAGGAAAAAAAGAACATTGTATCAAAATAAAGTATTATTTATTTAAATTTATTATTTTGGTTAAAAACATGTTTTTTATTAATTTTAGCAATTTTAAACATGTAATTGTCACTGCCAAACAACTTCACAGTATCTTTACAGTCTATATTTAAGTTAAAATAAATAAATAATTCATTTTTTATCAAATTCAGGGACGCTTTTTTCTTTCATCTCGTCACTTAATATTCATTACGAAAAAAACAAACTCTCTCTGTGAATGTTGAAGTGGCGGGATTCGATAGTAAAAACAAAATTAATTTGTACAAATTTGTAAAATTATCATCCGTCTTATTAAATTTTTGCTGCCATTTTTGTACTGTAGATAATTCTGCAAAATCTTCAGAACTATATATTTGATTATATAGTTTATTTAATAAAGAAATTTCTCCATAAAGATCATTCGTATTTATATTGAGTTTTTGTAACTTTAAAGTGTTAACAAAATGATTAAAATCAACATTGCTTTTTAAATTTCTATTGCTCAGTGTAAATAACGAGTTTGTATCGTTATAATCGAACTATGCGAAATAAAGTATTTTCGCGTACTTTAGTGTTCTCATAAAGTATAGAGCATAATTACCCAAAATAACGTACAATACTTTATAATAAAGTACGAGTGGCAACCCTAGTTATACCTTTAGCACACAGAGACCGAATCCGTGGGCACACAAAGAAGGGACGCTTAAGCACAGAGCCAGGGTCCTTAGACACACAGAATTTGGCCTTTGGGTACACACAGATTGGAAGCCTTTTAAAAAATGTGAATGAAAATAGAATAATATTTTACATTCAAGTTATAACGACGATGACGCCATTTCGGGGCACCCATCGGACCTGTGGCCCACGTGCCCATATAAAAAAGACAGTACTGCTTATGACCAAAAGTTTATGTGTTATCCGATTTATGAGAGGAGTTTCACAGTTTTGTACCTACTTTGCAATCATAAATTGAATACTTACTATAAATTAGCAAAATTTTATTTTGCCATTTTTACAGCAAAGAAATGCATATAATTCAGGAGGGTTATTAATTTCATTCTATTCTAACAGACCTTACTTTAGTTTTCATTTTTTTCACTGTATCTACACAGTCTACATACATATTTGATCAAGATATATGACCCTAAGAGTCAAGTCAAGAATGATATTAGTTGTCACTTTTGTTAATAAATACATAATAATGCCACTTTGACGAAACTTTTCTCCGTAGTCCACTGCCGAAGGTTGTTGATGATACATAAACTTATTCGGAGGGCGTATTACGCCTTCTCAAATTATATATACTTTCTGCTGCATATCAATGCATATGCAGTCAAAAAAATTCGGCCGTTTACGCATGAAAGCCTCCCGAGATTAATTTATTTTAGATCCTATCATAGTCCCATGGTCTATGGAATTTTATTATGGGGTCATACAGCCTACATTAACACTAATTTTGTGCTGCAGAAGAGTTCGTGCCGTTTCTAATTTTGGACCTTAGTTATCTTTCAAAGAGAAACTGAAATAAATTTAAATTTTAACTGTACCTTCACAATACATGCACGAAAATCTTAGTATAGGTCACGAGAAATGTAGAATCGTTCCAAAAAGATGAGCGACATCCATAACGTTAACACTAGACATAAGAATGATCTTGTTGCTCATAAAATTCGATTCAGGAAAGTTTACAAATTATTAAAGCTGAAATGGGTGCACTTTTATAATAAGTTTTCAGATGAAATTCACAATGTGCCATTTCATGAATTTAAAATCTTCAAAAGATTTACATGCCCAGCGCTATTTATAGTATATCTCAATATATATTATTAAAAAAAAACCCTATGGGATTGAACTGCTTATCTGTCAGGTTGTTTCATATTATTTCTATAGTTCTATTAACTATTTAATATTTTGGGCCTTTAAGGAAAAAAAAGGAAACCCTTGGTGTATCAGCGTTTAGAATGGCTGATAACGTCAACGTGAAAAGAATCATTACGTATTTGAAGTATAATTCTAATACCTACGATTTAAAAATTATTTTGATTTGATTCGATTTATGAGCTCTCATACAATAATCGACCTCAAATACCGAATGATTCTATAAATGTTCGGTCAAGTCGTAATAGAACATTAGAATCCAGCCAATTGCGAGTCGAAGTCGCGCACTAAGGATTCCGTGGCACCACATAACATATTTGTGATATTTATTTACTAAAGAAAATGGTTCGCTTAGTTCGAAATCCTTAGCGAGAGCCATTTGGTCAGTTTCACACTTAATCGATTTTTATTCTTCGTTGTTTAGATTTCACTTTGATTTGCACTATGATAACACCAAGTTTGACACTTGAATGTACTACAGCTTTTTTTTTATGATAGAGAAAATACAGGAAAGAAAAAATTGAAAAATACGCATAATTTATTGTTCTTATTTTTTTTTTATTAATGTATGTTAGGATATCCGTAATAATAACACAGTTTCTGCGAATATTTTAATAGGGCACCTATTACGCTCCAAATGATACAGCCCTTTAAATGTAGGACAGACGAACGGGTGGAAGAAGGGACGGACATACCACGTAGGCTTACTATATACAGACTCGTTGGCCCTATTTAATTGTTGTAGCCTAAAAATTTACAAACCAAAGAGCAAAATATTATACCCTACAAGAGGCGAAGGCCGTACGAAACTGTTCCTTGCTGACTCCTAGTTACATGTCAAACGATGCTGAATGCCCGTAAACAGGTAGACCGCTGGTCGGCCGCGATTCTTCGCTAAGCGACCACCTACTTCTACAAAATGGACATCGTGCCTAGATCAGTTCTTTTGTGATCCATTAAAATGAAGTGTAAAATAATAAGACTGTATTTATCATTCCATAAAAAAAATTAAGTTGATCAATAATCATTAATTTTACACTGAAAAATAATACAATTAAAAAAATGACCAAAGAAAACCATTCAAAATTCTATTTAAATAATTGTTTTAACAGACTTCAAAACCAACTAACTACTTTGTTTTTGGATTCGATTCCAGCTTACGATAAATTAGACAAAGCTCTGTCTCCTTAGGTCTCTTTTTTATTTGATTCCATATTTAATGTTTTATATTCATGTTTATGAATTATACGTTCCTTTCCCATGCTTTTGCTGGAAAATGGAAGCTTCTATCATCAGCTCAGCAACATGAAATGATAACTACCATAGGCAAAAACTTGAATAAATAAAAAAAGAACTCGAATCCACTGTACATGCCTATAATACTTGACAGTTTTCCTCGACTTCATTGGAGTCCCATTATCAGATCCTGACTTGGTGACTATGGGACCACCTCGAGAGTATACTTTTTCGAACAAAAAAAAATCAGAATCTGTCAACAATTGACGATATTGTCGCTATACAAAAATACTTGTAAACCATAGATGTACAAAAAAGATATTTTTTATAGATCAATTTCACAGACGAACATAGAACCTCTTCCTTTTTTGAAATCGGTTAATAATAGTAATGACATGTTGCTTCATGTCATATTTGAAAGCAATTGGATGAAACATTAATTTAATATATATTCTTCCAGTAGTGACTAATAATCTAATAAATATTGTAATCGAAGTAAATATTTGTTATGTTCCAAATTTTTTTTTGACGACGTATCTTTTTTACTTAAAAAAATTAAATTATGTACGAATTTTAAATCACTTGTTTTAGTTTGTTTCTGTTTTTTCACTTTCTTTTTTATTTTAATTTCATTTTAGGCTTGTCAGTGTGTCGTTACTTTAATAACTTTTTTGCTATTACATTATGTTTTATTGCTATAAAAAGAGACTTAGGATGAACGATTAATAAAATTGATCAAGAAAAAAAATACACTTATTTCTATCTATAAGCCACAATAATGGCATATTAATGTACTTACTTAATTCAGAATTCTTAATATATAGAATGTGTATGAAAGTGTGTGAGAGAATCATAAAAATCATTCGTTCAAAGCCTAAAAAAATTGCGAATATACAAAGATACACCGATGACACAGAACCTTTTTTTTTAAACGGTTTAAAATCATATAAAAAGCTATAGTATTTCTTATAACATACAAAATACTTTACTTACAGAAAAACCGATTTCAAACTCTAGCTAACAATTATAAATTAAGGTTGTTGCGCAGACAAAACAATTACAGACCCTGAACTTCACGAAAACTCGATTTGGGTAATTCAATTCTAAAACCTTATAAGTTCATAATTAAGCCGTTTCAGATAAGAAAGTTGCTGCACAAAAAAGTAACAGTTAATAACTTGATTCGTATTTACGACAACAAATTGTTATTTGTCAAGGTAAGGCATTACAAAAGGATAAGATAACGCCTCACGCTTCTAGATTTACATTAAGCGATATTATGAGACAGGTATTTTTTTTTATTTAATAGTCCAATGTGACAAGGTCATTCTTTTTAAAAAAAAATAACCTTATAACTCAAATATTTCGTTTTTCGATTGTCACTGAAAGGAATCACTCGAATACCTGATACTATCTCTTCGCTTGCATCAGAGATTGGAATACTGTCTAATTAAATTTTCCTAATAACGAGCAATAAAAAAAACTGTACTACACAATCCTGCAACAGCAAAACAAGATAATGCTTTTCGCACGTCTATGCGACATTGTTTATTTGCTTTTGGCAGTTGGAAAGCTGAACTGATTTCGATGAATCAAAATTTATTAAATTACTAGCTTTCCACCCATGGCTTCGCCTGCCTGAACATAGAATGTATTCCATCATTTTTTATTAGAAAAGATTTTACTGTCAATACAAATCTCGTTCCTGCTTTCAATTTTGGTTCCGGTGCTAATTTTAATTTCGATTCCAGTCATGGAATCTTTCTCTATATCACTTTGCGATAGTGTAATTTTTATAGGTGAAAGAACTTTTACACATTATACAACCCTATTTCCTCGCACCGAGGATAACTTTATTTTCTGACATCAGATTTAAATGAAGCAAAGCGTATGTTCTGCTTCAAGCTAAGCTCTATCTACTTGATGAAATTGCATTGAAATCTGTTCAGGAATTTCAGAGACATGTGCGAAAAACAGACAAACAAAAAAATTTAACAATTGCTGTTTTCTCTTATATTACATTTCTGTTGTCATCCCTTCTTCATTTTGATACATACCTTCAATGTACAGACACACTGGGTTCTACTGTGTTATTACATAGGTCTAAAGACTAGCTTTTCGACCACGGTTTCGCCCTTGTGAACATATTGGGTAGGGGAAAAATATATTTCGTATTTCATATACAAATTCAAGATAATTTTTCATCACGTTTTATTTGCATTTAATTATAATGTGTATATGCCGTTTTATCAACAATTTGTTGTCATTTTGTAGGTAGTGACACAATTACATTGCTGTAAAAATTTTGAGACTTCTGATCAAAAAAACTGCGTCAAGTAGTTTTGACAATTCTCTCTCGATGTTAACCTGACACTACCTAAAGAAATCTGAAGGGGCCGAAACAATCGAAACTATGAGGGTATAAGGTAGAACTATATGGTGGATGCAATAACACTTCCCAGCCAAATTCTCTCAATATTTGCTGAGTGGCTAAAGATGTGTCTGGTCTGGCGTTATCATGGTGAAAAACCACACCCTTTCTGTTGATCAATTCCGGTCGCTTTTTTTCCACTTTTTGTTTGAGTGTCATGAGGTGTTGGTACTAGAGATCCGAATTGATGGTATTATCGGGCGGTAAAAGCTCATAATCAATAATGCGCTTCCAATCCCACCATACACATAGGATCCACTTATTGCGAGTTAATCCGGGTTTTGCTATAGTCTGTGAAGCTTGCTTGCCATGATCTTTTTCGCACGTCCTTGTCCGTAGGTAATCCATTTTACATCACCAGTGATCAGTCTTTTAAAAAATGTGGAGTGTCATTTCGTTTCAACAGCCAATCGCAAATAAGTACACAATTCGTTAGATTTTTTTTCAGTGAGCTCGTCTGAGTTCCAAGTATCGAGCTTTATTCTGTATCCAACTGTTTTCAAGTGCGTCCAAACTGTCTGTGGTCAATCCCCAGCTCTACAATTATGTTGTAGGAAGTAATATGCCGATCTTGATCTACTTAGTCCAAAATGGCATCGATTTTATTCGTAACAGGTCGACCAGAGCGAGGTTCATATTTGACATCAAAATTAACGAACTGAAAAATCTTGAAGCAGTTTCGTGCTACTCTTACCATTAAAATGCATTAGGTCTATTAACGTCACAAATTTTTTTCGCGGCTTGTATCGAATTTTTTTTTTTGTGTAAAAATACTTCGAAATGTATCGATTTTCTAGGTTAGATTCACTCATTTTGGTAGACAGAAAAACTATAGAAATATTTCGGGACAGTTTTTAATTATTATTCTTATTTTTTAAAATGTCATCTATTTAGTGTTATTAAAACTAGTCAGATACAAACAGAACAACCAAAAAGATCTTACTACAACTTTTTACTTATGAAATACGAAAGAACTTTTTCCCTGACCTAATATTAATATGTTCTTTCATCTTTTATATGAAAAGACCTTGCTATAAATCCCAATATCGCCCCTGCTTTTAATTATAGTTCCGTAATTGTTCTTCATTTCGGTCCCGACCACGCACTCGGTTCTAATTCCAATTCGACACTCGGTTTCGACCCCAGTTTTGCTCTCATTTTTTTCGACTTTATTCCTAAATATCATCATACTGGTAGCTTATTTTCCAGTTCATTCATATTTTATAGCCTACAGCCTTCCTAGATGAGTACTCTTTCTATTGATGAAAACTGAATTAAAATCCGTACAATATACCGATCACTATTATTATACCGATGGATCTAAGATTACATTCCAAAAAAATACATACCGGGGGACTTTAATTCATAGTGTGTAGTGAACTTTTCAAAATTTCGCCAATTTTCCATACATTCATATGAGACCAAAATAGAAATGTGTTAAGAGAAATTAAAAAAATATAAATATAAACACTCACTTCTGTTATAAGTAAATTAAAAACAGTTTTGGCCTTGCTTGTGTTTCCAAGTTTCTAACATTAGTCTATGATGTTCGAAACTTCAGGCTTTAAATATTAATTAGAATTATTTATATAGATTTTACATTAATTAGTGACTTTATTAAATAGCATACAAAATATAATTAACACAATTATTATAATATTTACGTATAAGATATGTATGAAACCTAAATTAGAATTAACTAGATAGATTTTACATTAATTAATAGACTTTATTAAATAGCATACAAAATATAATTAACACAATTATTAAAATATTTACATATAAGATAAGTATGAAACCTAAATGCTTACATTTTTGTACGAAATTCAGGTGAGAATTATTTAAGGAAAATCTGTAGAATCTTGCTAATTGATAGGCACTACTATTGTGGCTTTTCGTATATGAAATTACGGAACCCTAGACATATCAAAATGTTGAATGAAGCAATCCTCTCCTAGGTCTATCCTCGGCCGATGAGTAGGCGCGCACTAATTGGGCTGCCACTCAGTGCTGGCGCCCGCTCTGTCGACTCGTTTCATTCAGAAAATCCTAACAAGAACTCGGCGCCTGCGTTCGTTACAATTTTTTCCCCCGTTCCATAATTCATATTTCTAGAGAGGTCTAATGGCGCATTTGTCTCGACTGGTTCCAATGTATTTGACGATATCTAATACAGAATATTGTTGCCTCGATTGCTTTTTCTTGCTGCAGGTACAGCCATCGCTTCTAACTGTACCTACCTACTTGCAAATCGTTAAAATGTTAACAATTAAATATCGTTAGTAATATTTTTTGTGCGAAACATGATTTCATGCATATCTGTGATATCCTAAGACTATTACTATAGAGAAAATGCCTGCATTACATACACGAAAGTGGGTATTAAAAACATTATAAATTCTGGAAAGGATCTGGGGGGGCTAATAGGGGTTATGAGTAAGTAAACTCTTTGGGTAAGTTTTCGTTTTATTATTGTAATCGAATTAGGCTGTCTTAACTGAACCACTATTATGTGACCCTTCTCTTATTCGAAACCTTCTTTTATAAGTATGGGTGATATAATTATGATTTCTTGCATAAATATGATAGCTAGATATAAAAGATGAAATAATTCATGTATATATACACGCAGGTTGTACTGTTATCGAAAGCTAGTACACAAGCTAGTACAATGTTCATTAAAAGTACTTCCTAAATCTGTATTATTTCATTTTTAGGGATCCATCGTAAATCTGAACAAACATAATACTTTAAGATCACGCATATTATTTTATTTATGTGTTCGTTCGTATCTAAAAACGTTTTTTTCCATAAACCTTTGATACCTAAATTAAACTTTCGGCATAAACATATACGAGTCGCACATCATTCGCTTTGACTATCACCTACGAGTAAAATACGAGGGCCATTCTGAAATCATAGATAGTGTCAAAAGCCGGTTTTCCCTCGGCTATGATTGCGCATGCGTGCAAGTCCGCTTCACTACAAAAGCGTGGGCAGTAGTCACTTCCTGCGTTTTTAAACAAAGGTATCGTAAAGTGTGTTCCGGTGAAACAAGTAATGTATTTGAAACGTGAGCGCTAACGAGCAATGATAGACTATGATTTTAAGGTAGGTCTATCCGAAGAGCAATGTGTGCAGCGGTTACAGTCGGCGTTTGATGATGAAGAGCCATCTCGAGCCACTGTGTTTCGATGGTTTGAAGAATTTCGTAATGGACTCTGTTCAGTTGAAGATGAAGAACATACGGGAAGGTCTTATTTGACATTCAGATAATGTCATTCGTGTTCGCAAAACGATAAAAGATGACAATCGGTATTCACCTACCACATAATTTAGAATACTCTTGGGATTGGATCTGCAGTAGTGTATAAGATATGAGATAATGATTTAAAAATGAAAAAAATTCTTTCTTGTCAGGTTCCATATAATCTTACACAACACCAGAAATCCGAGCGTGTAAGGATCGACCGACAGATATTAATATTATTGAATAAAAAACTGGCCAAGAGCATGTCGGACCATGCTCATTATAGGGTTCCGAAGTCATTATTACAAAGAAATACACTACAGAAGAAAAAAGTACGTTGTTACACTTCCTCCAAGTTTACCGCACAAAATAGTTATAAGCACTTTATAGTATTTCAACTATTGCTATTAAACCAATGTAAACTAAAGTACATCAGCAAAAGAGCGTATTTTCATGGCACTTACGTCCTTTTGTTGAAAAGCGCAGTTTTTCGGCAATAACTGAAAAACGGTATATTAGATCATGTTCAAAATAATTTTCGTTGAAATTATTTATTAATCGTTACTATTGTTTCTTTTTCATATATTTTGAACATACGGTTTAGAAAATAAAGGGGGGGACAATATCTGCAATTTTCTGAGCGATTATTTCCGAAATTATTCACGTAATCAGAAACTTCGCTTAGAAACCTTAAAGTGTTTTTAAAAGATCTGTCGAAATATGTGTTACACGTTGATGTTTGCTGAAATTTTTTTTTTTTCAGTTTCTATTCTTACCAACCTAAGTAGCGGCTTATACAAGACACCTACACTATCAATTTCATCAATATATGTCCTGTAATTTTAGAATAAATTACCTGTAACACTCGTGTGTTACAAGGACATGTTACGAACGGACGGACGGAGATGACGAAACTACAAGGGTTCCAATTTTGTTATTTTGGCTCGGAACCCTAAAAAAGTCGCCATATAATATTTAGAGTAGTAACAGGTGATGAAACGTGAATTCCATTTTACGATTGCCTACACATCAGGAAATTTGGAAACCAACAATCAGAAAAACGTCAGGTAATCGTCAACCACCCAACTATCGTGCAAAAAGTACGTACAATGAAAAAAGTTGTGTACGCCGTGTTTTTCAGAAATATAAACTTGATCAAAACTGTTAAATTAAAAGGACAGACAACTGTCACGGTATCCCAGTACACAGAACACTGCTCGCCAGAACTTCTCGAGACTTTTAAAAACAATGTGCGACTTTTGGTTATTCTCTAATAAAAAAAAATCGCGTAGTCACCGTTTTACGTAAGAAGAAGAAATCGACTCCGCTATTGATGAATATTTTGACTGTGTTTCTGTAAACGTCTGCCGCGATGCTTTCCGTTTGTGGAAACTTTTTCTACACTGAAAAAAATATTTCTAACCAAGTTCGAATTTGGCTTGGTTAAATATATTTTGTTGTAATAACTGAATAATTCGTTGTATTAACAAATAATATGTGTGATTTAACCAATCGGATCAATCGTACCAACATACAGGTTGGTTATGACAACCAAAATATTAATTTGCTCAAAATCAACAATCAAAATTCATTATGTTATTCAAACTTATGGTTGGAATGACCAATTTTTTTTCAGTGTAGTATTCTCTTGTAGTTCTGCAGCAATTTCGATTTGTTTTTCTTCACAGGTGCTAGGTAGATCAGTTCTGGAACGTTACGATCATCGGTCTCAATGCCGATTCCGATGTACTCGGGCTAGCGATCGTAATTCAGTCGATTATTTTAGAAAAAGATTCCTGAACTTCGATTATAATAATAATAATATCTTCGGACATATATACACAGCACCGTCTGGTCCCAAACCAAGCAACAAGGTTTGTACTATGGGTATCAGACAGTTGATATACTACAAATATAGTTTTTTTTTTGTATGTAGTATATATACATACTTTTTTTTTGTAAATATATACGTATAATACATAGAAACACCCAGACTCAAGACAAACATTAACTTTTGATCAAATAAATAAATATTTGTCTTATGCGGGAATCGAACCCACGACCCCAGCGCATCAGGTAGGGTCACTACCACTGCGCCAATCAGACAGTCAAAGGTATAATGAACTCGTGTCGGACATTACTTTGTTAGCATCAAAAGCTGACTGCCCTATTTTTTTTTCGATATCGATATCTGATACATTACAACGAACGACACGACAGTAATAACAAGGGAAAAATACTTTTACGACAGTAAATTGTATCAGCCTCATGCGATGATAGTCCATTTGCGGTAATCGTACTTCGCATCTATTGTCCCCAATTAAATAAATACCCTGTCTCTCTAATATCACCGTGCAGTCCATTCGGTTTGAGCTATTTTCTAATTTATTGTCATTTATAGCCCATTTCAAGCGGAGCGAAGGCGTTTTTTTTTTTTATATACATATAAAAAAATTATTATCTGCTTACTAAAAATAAACTCCAAATTATAATAGTTTGACAAAGAGGATCAACATTCTTTAGGAGAGCAAGGAAATAGCATTGTTTTAAATTATATCCAATATTAAAAAAATGTTAATCGATTTAAGATTAATTAAAACATGTTATTAGGGAATAATATGAAACTTCGAGGAATATAGTCATCAAAAAGGAGTGTGAATAAAGTTTAAAATAAATAATTAATGAGAAAGAAATGCACGCTTGCAAGAAAATTACCTGCTACCGAAAATTTATAAACTTTCTTTCGTCAAACTTTCTTTCTTTCTTTCTTCCTTTCTTTCTTTCGTCATTCAAAATTAAATTTTAAGGTGAATGCGATGAAGTTAATTTTCTCTGTGCAGAATTTATTAGCATTTTTAAACAAGGTGTTTTATCTCACTTATATTTGTGCGAGTTTGTTAGGCCATGAAGTTGTGTCTATTTGTAGCGCGTTATAATTCTGTGCTTTTATATTTCAATGCTACAATCGCTAAGTAATATTGTACATACATTAGTACACATGCATTCAAATTTATTCGTTTTCTATTCGATCCAAAAGCGTTGAAAATGGATGTTCCATTAAAGGTCAGATGATATATTACCAATCGCTTTTGCATTCAAATCAATCTGTTAGCGGATTGCTTCGGTGTATGCAATTTGGAGACTTATATGGTGTTGAAAACGTTGCAACTCGTTGCAGGCGTTCAGTATCACAAATTAACAATAATTTAATGCACTTATCGGCATTTATAAAGAAATATTTATTAATATGAAAACTTTGACTAATTACGTTTTCAATAATAAATTGTCCTGTAAAAATATAGTAAAAGAATGGTATTTTCACGGAATTTCAAAATAAATCCATTATTCCTAATGACCGTAAGTGTTAAAATTTAATTTATAAAACGTCTTCCTTTTCATCCGTCTAAGTAACTAATGGACCAGCCCCTAGTGGATTATTTTAAATTACCCCTCTAGTGAATGATTGGGAATTACCCCTCTAGTGAATGATTGGGAATTACCCCTTTAGAAACGTACAACTCTGTTGTACATTTAATTCTCTGTACACTTGAAGAATTTAAACCGCTTACTATAAATAGAAACGATTCTATTCGTAGTAATGATAAATTAAAATAGATAGAATTTAATATAAAAATTCGCAAATGGTGCAATAATACAAAGATCACGCCCGTTGTTATTCTGATTGATATCAGGGTGTAATACCACTTAAGTAGTGTTTAATTTTAACGCTTGGTTCTTTTCGCCTATATATATACACACACACACATATATATATATTCGTTTTAATCTAAATTTTTCTACTTAAATGCGTGTGTTTTATAAGCACCACCTATGAGCATTGATACGCAAAGTATAAAATTTAATTTGGGTATTAACAAAAAATCAAAGAATCGCTTTTATGTGTAGGATATTACTGTACAAAATTATATGAAAGCCAGTGGAATAGATGCAAATAAGAGGTCCCCTTTTTTTAATTTGATATTATTATTTCATTCCAAATAAAAGGTTGTTTCGTTATAACATTAGCATTTAATCAAATTTAAATGTAATATTTAAATGCAAATATTGTCTTCCAGAAATATATTAATCTTTGAACAATACTGACTGTGTCCCAGTTTTATTAAATACTAGCTTCCGCCGACGGCTCTACTCGAGTGGACATACAATTAATTCCCTCATTTTGTATATCCGATACGATCACGCTCTAACTCATGATCCCGCCATCCCATTCCTGACTTTAAACCCGGTCGTAACTCCGTCTCGATCTAAGTAAGTTCCGATTCTGGCCCCACTCCCCGCATCCGGCCCTGGCTTCGATTCTAATCTCGGTACTGCTCCTTGTTCATATTCCGGTCACACTCTAATTTTAGCCCTACCGATTGCGTCCTTAGTCCCGTTCTCATTTTCAAACCCTTCTGCTCCCCGTCGCGCTTTCGATTTCGATTCCACTACCGGACAAGGTTCCGATTTGAACTAAGCCGGGTTAATTCTAGTATCAAAATAAAATTTAGGCTATATTACTCGGGGATAATGTTATGAGTGAAAGATTTTTTAAAATCGTTTCTATAGTTCGTACCAATAGAAAAATTATGCAGGCGCTGGGTTTCTTCACGCCACAAATGCAAGCAATAAGTTAACAGAGTTTTGTCGCAAGTGCGAAAACGATATGGCAGCGCAAGACATGGAAGAAGAAATATATCCCGATGTCGAATCCATTCTCGATTCTGTTCCTGGTCCCGCTTTTGTACGTAGACACGGTTCCGTCTTTGCTACGTCCACGCGAACGAAACGTCGAGAAAAAGCCCGTTATTAGAGCATTTGTCTAGAGAATGTGTCTAATACTGTGGAAGTTTCATCAAAATTTGTCCAGCAATTTTTGCGTGAAAGTATTGCAAACGTTCATCTATTCTCACAAACTTTCGCTTTTATAGTAGTAGAATAAATTGAAGATTCCAGGAAAGTGCTCGCCTCCACCGGGCATAATTGTATACAAGAACGGATAAATCATTTGATCAAGATTGTTTTATATTTGAAAGTTTATAATTCCCATTATGTAATTAAGTAGATGTTGTTGCATACAAAAAAAAAATCTTTCGTATCTAGTGTACATCTGTGTACATGTATGCAGACTGGCATTAACAGAATTAGTCTGGTCGAGAAGTAAGTTTTCTGCGAAAAAATAGTTAGCACAATTTAAAAAATATGGGGTTTGGTTTTTTGGATTCAGAATTTTATTCTGAAAAAGGGGAATTTTTTTATAAACAAATGCTCATAATAATAGAACCGTTTTAAATAATGAGCAGGTAAAATACAATTTGAATAGATTAATTAATTGTTTAAAAGATCGTCCTGAATGTCTAAGACCATATAATCAATAGTTAAGAAGTTATAACAATTTATAAGTTAATAAAATCGGTGACCGCTTCCAGGTTGATGTAGTGAAATATTTAAAAATGCCAAAAAAAATATAGAAAAATTTTTTTCATTACTTTGATATATATAACTATATTTATAATTTTTCTAAGTAACGAAAAAAAAAATTATATAAAAGTCAGAATTTGTTTATAACAAATTGTCTATAAATTAAACAATGAAAATATTGTTGAAAAAAATTGTTTTTTTTTTAATTCTATTTGAAATAAGAAATTATGATTTTTAGAAAAAAACCGATTTCTTAATTAATAATTTAAAGGTCAGATAAATAAAAAAAAAACGGAAAACTCACTTCTCGACCAGACTAAATTTAAATATGTTGAGAAATTCATGAACATGTTCAAATAACAAAGATTGAGATTTTGCATATCCTTGTTTTTTTTTTTAATACAGTCAAACTCGACAATGTAATAAACGCGATATCGACAACGATTTGCTGCAACATATGGCCGTGTGACATTCTTAAAAACATTAAATAAGAATAAATAAATTAATTTCTCAGATTATTTATATTCCTTGCACTTGCGCAACATGATTTTATCTCTGGGCGATCTTGACGGGTTAGGTGAAGTCAAATAAGGCAACTTGGAACCGTGTCGCTGCCAACTTTAAATTCCTTTAATTAATTTAACTAATTGTGTATGCGCATTTCTTGAGTACTCGCATTTTACTTTTCGCTATTATTTTAATTCCCTTTAATTGATTTCACGAGGTCGTACGAATTGAAATTAGTTCAACCTTTGTGTCGACCGTCGCCCCTTTCGTTTGATACTCAAGACAAATCTGTGCATGTTTGTATATCGATTTAACTTTCTACAGAAACCGGGGGGACCTCGATAAGCTCGCTTGACTCATCGCTGTCTCGAGCCTTAAGGCGCGGGTGGCGCCAGACGGACGGACAGACGGACGCGTTGCCACACGTCAAGATCTTATCTCGCCAGCGAAGCACAATAAGCTATTTGCTGCTAAACGGAGACCGTAAACGGACTTAGATAATATTATACGTTGCTTAAACGGGCAAATAGCGAAACGTTGCGTTGTATGTCATTTTATTTACATACTGTTATGGCTATCTCTACTGCATGAAGGATTATTAAATTTTAACTGTGACGCGAGTAATTAATACGTATTTTTCGTTTTTGTTGCAACCTTCAATTTTATAGAGTCTACATAATTTTGGGATGACGCTTTTCTATGCTTTGGTAAATATTTAAAAAATCGAGAGATAAAGTTAATAATCTCAATACAAAAACACTTGTCTTACGAATTAAGCTCGCTGAAATTAAAATTGATATGCTTAAGCAAAATTTAGCTATTTAGACAATTAAAATTTAAGGCTTGATTTATAACGCGTTTTACTAAATATGTATTGACCATCATTAAACTCTTAACACCTTTATGTATGTAATCAATGAAAGAAACGAATGAAAAAATAACCAGTTAACGTCTTTTGATTTCCATTGCGACAAAAATTGTCAAAACTTCATAACAGTAGGCGAATAATGTATACAATTTAAACATTAAATTCGTCAAGTTAATGCTTTAATGAAATTCAAACAAGCAATTATTAAACGAGAACACTACATTTCGTTAAGTAGATGTAAACAAAAGAACATTTGAAAAATCTGCTAAAGTTATTCTTTTTTTTTTTGATCAAAATATTTAAAATAATTTAGGACATAAAAATAAAGTAACTCAGCTGAAACAAATTTAACAACAAATTTTCTTTGTTTTTGTTTTCTAATTTATTTCTTTTAATACAGAACACAAACACCGAGTATAAAACATGTATCTTTCTAATTTCTTGATAGCAGTTCTCGCTAAAGTGCCGTTATGAGATTAACGTTATAGTATCACAGTAATAAAAAGAATTTCTTGTGGATTTAGATAACGTGGAGGATATGTCTAGTTATTGGAATACAACTGATCGGCATAGTGATTTATTGTGCGTTTCTAACAACTTTACCGCTGTTGGTAATAATTGATTAAAATTAAGTATCAAAACAATAAATCAAACAAATTAACGGTTATTGACTATTGTTTATTTTTTATATATATACTAATGCTACAAGCAGCGGTAAAGTAATTTGAAATTCGCTAAATGTCATTCAACGTATCTAAGATATATGTGAATTACATTGCAAATAAACAAACTATTATTTATCAATCTGCAAATAACATTATTTTCACTTAAAAACTATATTTGGATAGGGGAATGAATAAAGAATCTTATAAGTTGTAAAGGGAAGGCAACTTTCTGACTTCAAAACTTGAAATTTTGTTTCATTTCAATATTTTCCTGGTACTTCATAAAAGTCTAGTCACGAATCACCATTAAAAACCGTAATGTAAACAATAAAAAAAAAACATAAGCCAAGACGTGTCGTTTTTCGGCCATCAGCAAAATGCACATAGTACATCCCTTTATTTGCATCCAATTGGATGTTCATTAAGATCTATTGTGAGTTCGCGACTCCAACTCTGGAAGGAGCGACCGCGAGACCGGTACATCCTTGTACGGAAAAGGTTTCGGCTTTCGAAAAAGTTGACCTCTGTACCGGTGCGCTTCAATTTGGGAAGGCATTTTGCGGTATTGTGCATGTCAAGTACGAAGTATATTTAATTTTTGTTAACGGAACGTCGCTGATGTTTATAAAGTAAAATAAGACAAGCCCTGATCCGCTGTATGATTGATACAGCCGTATTAAGTTTTGCGTGGATATATATACGTATGAGAGGATATTCGGGAAATCGGAAAAACAATACAGATTAATGCTTCAAACTGTGTTTATTTTAAAAGTAGTTTATTAAGCACGGGTTGATGATACGAAAAGTATGAATTATAATGAAAAAACAAATCGGGATTATACAACGTTGGGGCGTATTATTACAAATAACTAAAACTTCGGAACACCTACGTAGAAAGGTTTGTTGTGTTTATTTCTCTCATCACCTAGGGGAATGTATTGCATACGTCTGCTAACCGAAGTCCACGGGCTAGCGAATTTTTGACATAGTAGATCTCACATTTAGCGATTTTATTCACTTATGCGCCAACAGATGGTGTTAGTGCATAAGCTCCTGTTCACACAATACCTCCTATTAGAAGCGAAAACATAAACATATCTACGTTCAATTGATTTTGACTAAAATCATTTATAAATCTTATTTATTACATTGTGATCACTCTCTGTCGGCACATTATCAACAAGTTGAATCAAAAAATAAAAAAATTGGTTGCCTGTAAAGTCGGTATACGGGCGAAAGTTTTACGTGACAACGACTTTGAGTGGTAAAATCATTTTAATGTGAATATTCATTCGTATAGTAGGAAGAAGGATGAAATAATAGTAACAATTTAAAACATTTATTTATACAAAGAATTATATTTAAAACATTAATTTATACAAAGAATCTCGCACTGAATTTCATATTAACAAAATTTTATTTTTACCTTTACACATACATACGTATTTATATACAAATATACATACAAAGACATGAACCGGTGTGTATGCCTATCTCTCTCACTCACTCTCTCTCTCTCGCTCTGTCTCTCTCGCTCTTAGGCGGGCTAACTGTGCTCGAGTGGAAGGGACGCGTGCCTTTCACTTTTTATGTCTGTCTCTCTCGCTCTTAGGCGGGCTAACCATGCCCGAGTGGAAGGGACGCGTGCCTCTCACTCGCTCTCATTGTGAGCGCATAACGTGAGCGGAGCGTAACGCAGTTTTCTTGAAGTGTCACCCGGCAAACCAATTTATAAGACGTTGTCACGTCAAAACGCTAATTGTTAAACTAAAAGTTAGATTTGGCAGATAATATATGGACAATCTGTCAAATCTTTTCATACTTACTACATATGTTTATAATTCCTGCCTAAGACGAAGAAATAAGTTAAGAGAATATTGCGAACAAAACTATCAACCGTTAAAAATCTCGTCGATTCGTTTATAAGCACACTGAACATACACAGTCTTTTTGGCCACTGTAAGCGATTCCTTATTCGTGATACAGCGCACAAGCTGACGTTACGTTCGAACGGGTTGAGACGTATGACAAGGTTTTTCGTAGGTACGCTTGACTTACGAACGCTGCAATCGCAGAGATCGTCTATTAAATATTTTAGGAGCTGTAGCCGTGCATAGGAAAATAGGTTTTTGCCATATTGTATGGCCACAGTACTTCTGATTGCATATAACACGTAAAAATAAGTAAAAAAGAAACGAAAGAAACGAAACACTAAAGAAAAGAAACAACGTTATTTTATTATTCTGCAATGTTTTTTCTTGATATTTTTGACAGAGCTTCCTGCTGAGAAAGTTTTAAATTTTCGGAGAACTTAAGTAATTATGGTACAGGTCCGTTTTTCCAAAATTGAGTTTTCATCGGATGGTTTTGAGGTCTTTAAGAACCTATCGACTTTTTTTACAAACGTTTCCATGTATGCGTATGTGAGGATGTATATGGCGTGTTTGTGTCTATGTATGTATCTTTTTGGATGGATCGTTTGAAATTGTTTTCTGGATTTGAAAATGTTCGACTGAACTTAAATGTCCTCTAAATTTGACGTCAATCGGCCAGATACGTTTTGAGAAACACAAAAGCAAATTTAACATAAATAAAGATTTTTTTCAAATAATTCCTAAACTTTGGAACCAATTGATTAAAAAGGTAATCAGCTTTATTTATAATAAAAATTATATTGAATATACCATAATTTTCACCCGGTCGAAATCGACTCCTTCGTTCGAGAAATGTTCTGTTCTCGTCTGCGGGCTGGGATAACTTAGCGTAACCTCTGATGGCTAACTTCATACAATAAATAATAATTAATGATCTTTGCCCGATTAATGTTTATGGCCTTACAAAAAAGTGTTGCACTTCAAAGTTTATTTTTATATCTAGCGTTATTAAGTTCCTTTACACTATGTAATAGCATCTTTAGAGATCTTTTAAAGGCGTTTCTAAAAATTGTTCGATTTAATATCAGCCGCTAAGTTTTACCACTTTTCAACCATCGTACATTTAATTTTCATTCCGATATAATGTCGATCATTCACGATTCGGGCAACACCATATGTTTTACTCGTAACTTTTTTAGCACCCATTCAATATGTGGAATAAATGGAATAAATTTTTCATGAGGATTTTTCCAATTAAATACGGCATTAGTCCTTCAAGAGGTGTATGTCTTTTAAAAGGGTTGCAAGACATTGTAAGCTTCTTTGGTATTGCGAATACCATGGACAGCGGTGATCATAATATGTTATAGGATAACCTATTTGCCTGTTCAACCTCTTTACTAGGAAAAAAGATTAGCTTTTTTTTTGGAAAATAATTGAATTGAATTTTTATTTTTTTTATTTCTTTATCCTTTATTTTCTCAGAGACAAGCATCAACAAATTATGAAAACTATATTTTGTGAAAAATTAATCATCCAAGACCCCAAAATTTAATTTAAAAAACAATTGTTTGATTATTGTTAAATTGTAAGACAGAAAATATTTTGAACCATTATCTGCATAACGTCATAGATAAAAATTATGTACTCGAATCAGAAATGTAGTAATTTAGTACTTAATTATTGTTAAAATACGTTATAATACTACTAATAATCGGTTTGATTTGTAATCTACTAGTGACCCGCCCCGGCTTCACATGGGTAACAGTAATTATCTATATTCTATAGCTAGATGACATCTAGTAGATGGACAGGAGCGGCCATGTAAATACCGGCCAAAGTTTTAACAAATACCTAAAGGTACACATGTCTTGCTATACCTAAAAAAATATGAATTATTTTTGAAGGAAATATGATACAAAATTGCCATTGTTGTGGTAGACCTATGCTATGGTCAACTTGGATGCAACACGTAAACTATTCCGCTCGACGGGTGCAATATCATACTCTTACAAAATACATGTGAACAAACTCCGTTATTGCGTTTCGTCCAATGCGTGGGAATTCCGGTGACCAACTCTTTCCATTATCAAATATACTACTGCAAATCTATTCCTATCCAAAAGGTCGGCAACACGCCATAATTTGAATATATTTCCGAAAAAGCGCGAGAATTCTCAGACTAAGTGATGAAGCATTGAGGCCCCCCCCGTGACCAAGCGTGGTATTTTGAAGACCCCCAACCCCAGCACCCGCTAACCGGCGTAATATGGGTATGTTCCCTTTGCGATTTTTTATCGAAACGTAATGAAATTGAACCAATTTTTAAATGATTGATCACTAGTAACAAAAAATGTATTACCTACAACAAGAACGTACGAAAAAATCATAGTCAAAATGCAAGCAAGCACCATAGTGAAATCCGGATTAACTCGCAAAAGTTGGTGCTATGTGTATGGTAGGATTGGAAGGGAATCATTCACTATAAGCTTTTTTTACCTTTGAGTAAAATTATCAATTCGCATCTCTACTATCAATAGCTGATGAGACTCAATCAAGAAGTAGAGAAAAAACGGCTGAAATCGTACGACAGTAAAGGTGTAGTTTTTCACCATGATCACGCCAGACCCCACTCATCTTTAGCCACTCGGAAAATATAGAGAGAATTCGGGTGGGAAGTGTTGATGCATCCACAATATAACTCCGACCTTACTTCCCCAGATTTTCATTTGTTTTGGTCTCTTTAGCATTCTTTAGATTCTAACCTAACCTAACACAGGTTAACATCATGAGACAACTGTGGAGAAAAATATACAATCTTCACATAAAACATTATTGAATTCGTTAAAACAATGCTTATTCGTTACGTATCTACTAAGTATGCATATTCAAGTATGCATATTCGTATACTTAAATGCAAAATGGAACTTATTGAGATTATACTTATTTATAAACAATAATTGAATTAATGATTTTTATTCTTTTATGATTTCTATACCTTTATTAGTTATGATTATTACAAAAAAAAAAATATCTACTGTTTAATTAAAATTTGAATATTAAATGATTTTAATTTTTAAAATCTTTTTTGACAGTCTCTAAGCTACATTGAGGGTTTTTATGCCTCGTGAAACGAAATACAAAGTTTAGCCCCCATTGAATTTTTTTAAAGGATCAATTTTCAAAAGTCTTTTGTGTTATTTACAAGTTTTTTCATATTATTCATGTCACAAACAAAATAACTGTAGTTTATTTTCTTGTTCATTATTATATATTCAAAACCACCATTAATGACATCAAAGGTAGATTTCTAACTTTATAGATTCTAAAGTGGTTACCATAAATAGTATCAAAACCTAGCTATATAATAACGCAGGAAGAAAAGGCCAGGGCGCGGTGTATGCATTCCATCGTCTGTGTAAATCGCTACACGTTTCTTTCGATCTTTGCCCCCCGCGAGCGAGCGTAGCGAACACGCGACGCGTTGATAACATTACACACGGAAATAAGATTTCTACAGAGTCGCATGGTCAAATTAATTAGATATTTTGACATGTGCTACATTTAAGCTACTGCTACGACATCTACCTTCCCGGAAAACTTAGAATTTATTTTCGCGGTCACTGTGAGGGCTAGAACTTTCGAACGCTTCCACATCTGACACATTTTGATTAATGCGTTAGATTTTAAGTTACATTTCTTTATGTACAAGTGAGTCCTACATTTTAAATAAGGTAACTTAAATTTATATTCCAAAATGATGGAACAATTAACCTTTTTCTACAGTCATTCGCAATGTGTAATCTGTTATAAAATGAAAGTACAGACGAGTTACCTAATACCTAGCGACATAGATGTATTTAAGAACACACTAGATTTTTTTCAAAAAAGTACTTAGTCTTATTTGAAAAAAACCTTAGAATATATTAGGTATAAGCTAAGGTTTTTTTTTCTGTTAGAAAAGATGCAAGAGATTCGAAAACGATGTACTTTACAAGTTCCAAAAGAAAAAAATTACTCCAGAATTACTGCTAATTCAGAATTTTCAAACTTATTTCTTTAAGACTATTTTGGACGTGAATTTCAATTTGTTTTCCATAATGGTAACTTAGAAAGCTTATTGCTCCAAAAGCATGAATTAAAAAAAAAGGAATAATAAACACTTTTGAAAAAGAAGATCTAAATCGGGTTTTGGTAGGTAATTATTTGTTTTATCATATTTTGTTATACATTTTATGGCTTAAAACTTAACGGGAATATGTGTTTGGAAATATCGGTAAGACTCGCAATATAAATGTTTATTATATTTAATAACTAGGTTGTGTCAAAAACGTTGTAGAATGAAAATGCCACTGTTAGCCTCTTTTACTCTCTTGTCGTTAAAAATGACTTTTTGATTGGTTCCGTGGGTGTTCAGCAATTGTGCGACCTGACTGTATTTTTGAAACTTCTGGGGTTACAGTGACATTTATGTAGAATGACAATGTACGAAATAATGTGAGCTACTAAATGTAATAAATAAAAAACACGAAACTTAAAAAAAACTCTAAAAAAAAAGTTCATTTTATTATTAACATCATATTTTCAGATATATTTATTATTGTTTTTAGGTGAAATCTTAAGTAAATTAAAAGAAAGTAATTTCAAAGTCAAAAATGTTTAAACACGGTAACGTCTTAACTCTGGATTCGCATCAAGATATTTATAAATAACAATTGAATTGTAGACGGTCGAAACATTGCAACAATCTTCACATAGAACCTGGATCAAATTTTAAACACCTGATACCGACGAGCTTGCATGAAAAAATTGATGGACGAAGTAAGAAAGGTATGGAAAGACCCTACCATAACAACTATAGTCTTTGCCTAC
This sequence comes from Eumeta japonica, assembly GCA_005406025.1. Classification (NCBI taxonomy): domain Eukaryota; kingdom Metazoa; phylum Arthropoda; class Insecta; order Lepidoptera; family Psychidae; genus Eumeta; species Eumeta japonica. Next base: position 249,375 of record BGZK01000563.1, read on the forward strand.
CTTTCTAGGAAATAGGCATGAGTTTTAATAATAATAAAAAAAAAACATAATTTATATATTTCAAAACGATAAAAAACGCCTCTAGTAGCGATAATATAATATTGCTGTGCATTTTGTAAAAAAAAAAGTTAAATTTTAAGACTTAAACCAGTCAGAGGGCCTCAAATAAACTTAAAAATAGTTCTTTTTAGTTATATTTTATTGTGTTAGAAAAATGTTTAGACATTTTTAAATTTTTGTGTTTATTTTGTAACTCTTACAATTTCTCATATTTTGATATCTCAAACTTCCTTATAATTTCAAAACTTTTGAAAACATAATCGTGTCGCAGTCACTGAGAAGATCAACCCTATAGAAGCGATGTGAAAATTATTTTAATAAAATTTTATTACTTTTGTAAAAAATATGGTATGTACTATATAAATAAATAAATATATATACATATATATATATATATATATATATATATTGTGTGACTTTTCAATAAATAAAATTGAAATAATATATTATTTAGTCTTTTTGGAAAATAATTAAAAAAAACTGAACAAATATATGTTTTTAAGAGCATTTCTAATGTTAAGGTTGAGTACTAAGTGATGATTTTATAGTGCTTGAGATAATTATTTTACATTGTCTGGCAACACTTGTTGTGATAGTGACTAGTATCCAAATTATTAAATAGCTCATGTCATCGTCCTTTCATATTTATTATTCGACACATCATACAGACGTCACTCAGCCATAAATTATGATTGTAACATAATAAATGATTTTCTTGGCTAATAAATGTAAAAGAGAAAGATTATACGAATGTAAAGTGACGTGGCGGGTCCTCGATTCGACTAAAATTGCTATTAGTGTTTTTTGACAAATATCGCTAAACGATAGGTTAACAATGGCCGGTACGCCAATTAAATTTGGGTCAGTCATCTCGTTTTGTGTTGTTTTTTATGCGATGTATTATCGCAATAAGGATTTAGACGACAGGTTGTCTCCCGTGAGAGATAATCTGTTGAATTTGGAAACTCAAAACATTGTAGCATATGGTAACAAGCAGCCAAGAGTAGCTCTGGGTTACGGAGCGTGCCATGACCTTTTTGTGAAAGCAACTGCGCTTTTAAATCACACGGAAATGAATGGAGACCCTAGACATTTTAACGATATTTCTACAAAAGATGAATTACTGAGGAGTTTTGCATATTACTTTAAACATGGTGCAGCAGCAGAGTTAGTTACATACATTTTGTTTTTTTTTATATGTATATGTATATATTTATATCATCTTAGACTAATAACAGTTTTCTACTTATTACATTTTTTCAGGCGATTCATGTCTAATGGTGAATTATATGATAACTTAGTAGAAGAGGCTTTAAATTTACCTGGTAGTCGATGGGCACTGGGTGGTAATGCTCCTCTTATGGCCAAAAGATTTTACTTAGAAGGGTGGAAAGTACTTCTTGGTGGTAAAATGAGTAAAAAGTTGAAGTCATACATTCCAGAAGATATTAAAATAGTTGGCGATGATGGAAGCCAAGATATAAGGGATGATGTTCATATGATATTGGAATACAAAGCTGATGAGAAATGGGGCCCATATAAAGCTCCACGAGCCAATAGATACATTCTTCATAATGATGATAATAATCCCTTAATCACTTCTTTGGAAACTTTTGGAGAACATTTACCGAATTTCAAACCACATCTAGTTGTCATAAGTGGTTTGCAAATGATGGACAATTATCCATTCATGAAAGGTAACATACAAGGTGAATATATTTTATGATATAATATTTAATTCATTTTCCCAAAAAACTAAAAATTTGATTGGACTTAAATAATAGCTGACGCTTGCCTGCATCATGCAACCCACTGATGATACTCAAATCTGTCTCTCCACTGCGAATCTCTATCCAAAGAATCGAATATTGATTCGAGAGAATTGATAGATATTGAACACCTAAACAAGTGTTAATTTTATTTTTTATAATTATCTTAGTCTGCTAATCGTATTCACTAAATCCGCTAAAAGGAAATAGCTAGTTTGACATCGACAGTTTCTATTAGATGTTAAGCAAAATGGGATCTATCTGATTTATTATTTTTAAAGGCCGAAATATGTTCTTAGTATCTTGTTTCAAAACAACATCCGGTTTGTCCTATATATATCGATTTACAGTCATCATAAGTTAATTTGACGATAGCTGTCTGTGACACAATTTAAAGTATAGTTATTTTTGGTCAAAAATACTTAATGGTAGTCATCCATTGTATCTGTGTGCTAGATTGTTTTGATATTCAAAAAACCTTTTATTATTTAAGTCAATCATACTTTGAGTTAATCATCTACATACCTCATGATTGTTTGTGAATTAGTTCAATACAGTGATAGACCCGATTTTATTTAAGTCTTGTTATATGAAGAAAGTCTTAATTTTATGGGGTGATTTTTGTAGAAGCCTAAATCGTCAGGCTTGGTCAGACTCAAAAAACTAGGTAGTATAAATTTAGGTGATCCTGGCCTCAAAAAAAATCTCAATATAAAAAGTTTTGGTGTCAATAATTGTTAGTCGACCATCCTATTTTAAAAATCATGTTATTTTGTTACTTTGAGCCTGGTCATATACTTTTACCCAATAACACAAATTTTTATAAAATAACAAGTAGGCCTGGCAGATGTTCTTCTGTCTTTTCTTGTGAATGGCTTGTCCATCTATTTAATGCCCATATAGACATAGAATTAATTTCTCAATTTTTGTATTAAGCAACGTCAATCTCTATTTCATCTTGCTTTTGATTCCAATCCCTCGCACTCGTTCGATTCTGAATTTAGTCTTGTTTTTGATTCTGTTCCCTATCCAGTTTCCAATTCTGATTCCATCACCAGTCACAATTCCAATTTGGTCAAAGCCAGAGGTAAATAAATCTTTCATTCTTTATATTTCAAAGCCCTCGATTCTGATACTGATCCCAAACTCAATTTTGACCCTGGTCTTGTTTTCAATTCCGATACCATTACCAGTGTAAGTTCTAAAGTATAGAAATTAATTTAAATTTAATGTGGAGGGATTTGGTCAACAATATGTTTGTCAATCAGTTTATGTATATTGAGGCGTGAGATCTAGGGAAATCATTTGTTTGAGTGAATGCTTGAAAAAATTAAAAAATAAATCTCGGTAAATATATCACTTATAGGAAAAAAAAACTGTACTATTTCCCAAGCTAGAACAAATGACAGTGTGCAAAATTTCATTAAGATTGGGTTCGTGGTTTTGGCATTCATCGTGAACAAACATTGTGATACAAGGTTTATATATCTATCAATTAAAATTTCATGAAAGGAAGTACACAATATAGAACTCTGTTGATAGTTTCATTTTGACAATATGCCCTACTTTTATCTGCAGTAAGCATAACTGTGAAAAAAAACTTAAAAACTTTTAATCACGAATGACAAATTCAAAATAAACATAAATATTAAAATTAAAAATTTTAAAAACCCCCAATGCAAAAAAGCGAACATTTAAAAAGTCAAAATAATACTAACAAGTTCGTTTAAATAATACCTATATGAATCTATATATGTTAATTATAGAAATTGATGGATGGTACAATTAAGATTTAAATGGCGCTATATAGCTGTGGCAGAGTACTGCTTAAATGAGTCAGGCCCTTTACGTGATTGACTATCTAATAATTTACTAGCATTTCTGATATGATCAAATTTTTGTTGCAAATCTAGTTACCTACATTGGGTGTTAAGTAAGTTATCAAGTCTGGGAGCACTATGAGTTTGCAATCTCCCTATATTTTTTAGCTATTTAATTATTGCTTTAAATTTAGCAGTATCCTGCTGCAACATTATAACACCATTTCAATGAGCGAATCTTGTACCATCCATCAATTTCTATAATTAGTATATATAGATACATATAGGTGTTACTCAATCGAATTTGATAAATTAACATACTTGTTTTTTTACTTTTTAATTGATTGATTTTTTCCATAGGGGTTTTTTTTTTCAATTGAATTTTCATTTAAAAATTTTAAACTTAGCAAATTTGTTTCAAATTTTAGTTCACATGTATGTTTGCAAGTAAAGTAAATACCCATTATGTGTTTAAGATTCCCACCGCAATTAACAAAAGAGCTGACAACTTTGAAACAGCTGATCCGATTTTGATGAAAGATATCTAAGAACCATTGCTAGAAAACCCGCTTTCAAATCGGTTCACTCGTTTCAGAACTATGGTACCACAGACAGACACACACAACGCAGTCAAACTTATAACACCTCTCTTTTTGCATCAGTGGTTAAAAAGTAACTGAATTTATTATTGTTTGCTATGGTCTTATTTCATTTAATTGGACAAAATTTAGCTAAAATGATTCAATCTACACTGAAATAGATATGAGACATTGAAATTTAAGTTGACATGGTATTTTTCCATAATGCTTAAAACAATTGTTTGTTTATTTGTTTTTATGTTTTTGTTTATATAATCGAGCAGTATTATTAGTTTAAAGATTTTTTTTTTATTTAAGTAATATTTATTTTGATATATTAGGAGAAACAGATCAGTGTATTTTTTAGCATGTGATAGTTGGTATGTTGTTATCTAAGTGGTGCACAGATAAAATATACTATTCCTGTTTAATTGTTTAATAACAGATTAATTTACATGTGTTATCTAGTTTAATGAGTTGTTTAATGTAATTGGTTAGTGCATGTTGTGAACATGATAGATATTAAGGGCCTCTTCCACCATCTCTTTAAACTAGGTCTTAACAAAAAGTCATTTTCAAAATAAATTTTGCATTTCACATCCTCCTTTTAACAGGTTTGAGTTCGAACAACTGTTAAAAGGACATGGAACACAAAATTAATTTTAAGTGACTTTTTGTTAAATGTTAGTTTAAAAAGAGAGGGCGAAAGAGGCCCTAATTAGTAATATGTATTCATATACAAAAATTTCTGAACACTGATATGATTACACTATATTAAATTCACACTAAAGAAGTATAAATTATATGTGTACATAACTACACACACACTTTTTTAACACAAATAAATTAATTTATTTAAGAATAATATACAAATACCCATTGGAATATAATATGCATATTCATTATTAATTGTATATTTTATTATATAATTAGCCATATATATGAAATAAAATTAATGCTTTTTAACTTTGAAAGTGTGAAAACGAAACCCAAGACATATTATTTAATTATTTTAATACTTTATTTATAGGTGTTAGAGAAGAAAGGATCATGTTAGTACGTGAACAAATTTATTCACAACCATCGAGTTCTCTAGTGCATTTTGAAATGGCAAGTTATGTTGAATTAGAACTGTTGCAACATCTAACCGATTATGTCATTCCGAATGTAGATTCTATAGGGATGAATGAGCAGGAGTTAGAAAATTTGTATCACGTCCTGGAGTATGGTAATGTTAGTGTTGTAGCTGATTCAAACCCTAGAGTGGCTACATCTTTGGATCACATGAGGAAAATATTCAGTTTGATTAGAAACAAAAATGAGCAGAACAAGAACTTCAGAAAATTGACAAGAATTCATGTACACACTTTGGCATACCAGGCCATATTGACAGTGACTTCTTCACAATGGAAGAGAACTAAAGCAGCTGCGGCAAAGGCATCCTTAACGGCTCACAGATACGTTTGCGATACAGATGATATATCGGTAGATAAATCAAAATTGCTTTTGGATGACAGTTTCTCAACTACAACAAAATCTGATACAAACAGGATATTTTTTGAACCAAGTGAACCCGTTTCTTGCTGGCGAGAAGTTTTGAACGATGAAGTTGTGGATATTTGCGTTGCTCCCGTTCTTATATGCACTGAAGCACAATTGACAGCGGGTGCGGGGGACAATATTTCGGCAGCAGGTTTAGTGCTTCAAGTTCAATCATAATGAATATTTGAATTTTTATTATGTAATGTGGTGTCATTATGGTGATATTAAGTGATGAATCTGAATTATTTTGAATGGTTTTTATGAAGTATTCTAATCAATTATGAACTGTTTGTGCCATTTGTATTTAAAAAACAAAGCAACTGCACTTATGAACAACAAAACGCTATGTTAACTAGTCAACATCTACATTCTAGAAGCTACATTCCACAGATCTCGGCATTTATATATGAATATTTGGACATATCTTGTTTATTTATATTGCTCAATAAATTATTATTATATTTTTATGTTTTATTAAGAATTTCTTATTATAAGAAATTTTTATAATTATAAAGTTTTTGTAAGTATAAATATTAACAATGCTTGCATGCATACTTTCCTTTTATTTTATTGCAGTGATTGTTTCCAAACATAATTTTTATTATATGGACCTAGGTCACTGAAATTGGGGCACATGCCAGGAATCTCCGATCATACACTCTTAGAATGTATTTAGTAAAACGTCATAATGTAGTAGTTAAGTTGTACTACAGGATTCTATATTTGCGAGGTAGGGCAATGGTCTTCTCAATACAAGAATCAATCATATTATTTGTTATACATTTTTTGTCTGTTCTTACCTTTGAGTTGAATATGTCATTACTGTTTTAATTCATGACCAGGTAGCAGAGCTAGTGATAAAGAAAGCAGGCAGGCATATTTATAGATCTACCATTGAACCTTACAATTTCAGGTTTCAATAATAATACAATTTTAATAATTATGAATATTCATTATTAAAATTTTTCAATTACAATTATTCAGTAATAATGAATCTAAACATATTCTTTTACTATTTAAAAATATTCTAGGATATAATATTTAGATTACATAAACAAATTTGGCAACAAATTAAATGACAGCTAAAAGACAAGTAAATAAAAAAAAAATTATTGTACCAAGATAGATTAAATTAATTAATTAGGTTAGAACACTGGGTCTTTAACTCTTCAATTCTTATGTCCAAGTTAGTAAAAAAATATATTACATTTTTATGTAAATTAACATATACACTTGGATAAGACAAAAAATATATAAAAACGAATACAAACAGCCCCTATTTTTTTTTATTGAGGCATCACAGGTGATACTGGGCATTGTGTAGTCAAGACGTGAAAGACACACAATTTGTCTAATTCGTTCGGTAGAAATGAAATAGTTTTTGTAATAATGTTTATATGAAAAAATTTAATACTTATTGTGAAAACGACCAATACTTAAGATGCAAACCAATATTGCACTTGGCACACACTTTTCGAGCGTGTTGATGACAGTATCCACATTCTTGTTGAGAGCAGTCGATTTGCGAGTGATTGTCTACACTTTCTGCACTCCTCACTTGACATTTTTTGAGATGAGAAAAAGTCATTGAACTCGCGACAGTTGCCGTTATCGTAACCTAGACCTCTGTGTATAAGTATGTACGTACATAGATACACATGCATGTTAGCATTTTTTGAGATGGGGGAAAAAACCATTGAATTCGCGACACTGTTACCGTAACTGACACGTCTTTATATAAGTATCTACATATTTTGGCCCTGTTTACACGAGAGTTGAGTTTGGGTTGAAATACATTGATAATTTAACTATAAATAATATTAACATATATTGTGTATATACGTACAACATAGATATATATTCATGTTGGAATTTTTTGTATTGTATTTGTAAATTTATGTTTCATGCGATAGATCACAATTTTTGTATGTAAAATAATATGCATTATTTTTCATGTACAATAGCACATTAAATGAAAATTGTAATATCATTTTTGTAGTAGTAGTTTATCATAATGAATAAAAAACACTTCATTTAAAATATTTCCTGACACTTCAAAAAATACACACATTTTCACATCTGTCAGCACTTCTAGAGTGCCACTGTTTTTTTTTTTTATCAATGAAATTGTAACTTCATGATTTGAGCGTTATCGTCCTAATTATCCACCTTTATCCTCTAACTAGTATGGTTGTAAACTAGAAGATCGATGTGTCAATTCCTAGATTATTTTTACAATCTGACGATTCAGTTACGAATGCAAAGAAATAGTTTTTAGATATATTCCTGAACTAATAAAAGCATAATCTTATACTACTAGTAAGGGAGGATCCTTATCCTCCCTTATTAGTAGCCTTATTAGACGCCTTCGTCTTAATAGTATTTATACAATCATGCTCGATAAAATATTTTTTATTACGCTTATTTACAGCTTAAAAACAATATATGCCATTATCTAGTAACATTTCAGCTGATGATGTCATTGGAATTCAATTAAGTTATAAGAGTTTTACTATTCATTTTTGTGGTTTTGCATTCCAAATGCAAAATAAAGTAAGTAAAAGAAATGCAAGAAACATATAAACTAGAAAAACTTATCTAAGTGGTGCAACGTACATTTTGAATTGTTTGTGTGGACCTAATAACATTTAGGTAGGTATATATGAATCTTTACAAATTTTGTAAAACATGAAAAAATTTTTTTCATGTTTTACAAAAGCTTCAACTTCTCAAAGCCCCAAATTTACTGCTCCTAAAAATCTGCCATTCTAGGCTCCAGCCTACTTACTCAGCCTGCTGGTAAATCCGACACTGTACAACTAGATGCAAGTGGCTTCCAGATAGCAAAGACAAATGTCATTGAAATATGTTACCTGTTCACAGAACATTATTTTATGTGTGACAATGTATATGTATAGGCAACTTGGGATAATTGATAAGAAATAAAAAACAATTTATTATGTGTTCCGATGAAATAACAAACTAAAGAGTTTCATACAAAAGTGATACCATCCCACCAATGTGACAAAAAAATTGCAGTGATTAGCACTAGACCCTTACCTAACATTGTGCCATTTGATAAAAAAAAGTTATTAGACATCAACAAATTGTCATCCAAGCATTTCGGAGAAAATTAACCTACTTGTTTTAGCTTTCTACAAAGATTTGCTCTAATTAAAATGCAGATCAAGCAAAGGTTTTCAGGAGAATCTATTCCTGAAATATGTCTTGTACTGATAATACCATATGAAATAAATGAACTATGTATGTAATGTTAAAGTATTATTTATTCATATTAATTTTAACCCAATTGTAGGTGTTGTTGCAATAAAAGAGCATATTTCATTGCTTAAATATTTATTTTTTTCTTAATTTTGTAAATAGTATTAATCCTGATTTTTTTGTCAACCCTGGTACTTGTCAATGTTATTTAGAGATTAAAATGGTAATATATGGCACACTCTGGTTCGTAATCAAGAATCTGCAATGTCGAGTATTAAATACAGAAATGTATAAATTGTATTGCTATATTGTGACATTTAAGTTAGGACATAATAGAAAAAAAACACATTACAAAGCTCAAAAGCAAAAATAAAAGTACAAGGTTAATATTTTTTTTTATTTTCTATTGAAATAGAGAAATACAGATTGCCGGTTTTGATTTTAATGAACTCATCAGTAATAACACAAAACTACATATGTTTTTGAAACATATAACATTTCTGATATAAAGAACTTATAATATTTGTTCAATTAAATTTGAAAAATAACAATAAACTAAATTTGGCATAAGCAACAAATAAAGCACCAGCAAAATTTTCATTAGTATGTCTCTTATATATAAATTATGCGTACATAATTTTTTCAGATAGGTAGGTAAAACCACAGATCTACATTTGTACCGTAATTCAGCGTTGTATTCAAGCAGATAAAAAATAAATTTAATGTTTCAGTCAAAAAGGTAGTATTTGCCTTATAAAAATCATATGTCATACATCTTAAGAACAAAGTATATGTATAACACTAGAAGAAAAGAATAGACAGATTAATTATGCCATTTTCACACTGATGTTTTTGCATGCGTTATTTGTATGATACTGCAAAGTGAATCGACAAGGACGAGATTTAGTATACAAATTATTGAAAAATAAAGAAATTGTACTGCTATTTCATCGGGATGATTGATGACATTGTTTATATCGTTTAACAATCAGACTAGTATCATAAATGTGTCTTGAAACATGAAAATTATATATAAACAAAGAAACAAAAAAAAAACATACACAATTTAATATCAACCATAATTATATACATTTAAGTAATCACTTAACTTGGAATTATTGAACATTAACATGGTTTTCGGCAACTTTTCAACAACCTGCCTCCCATTATTTTCCGTAACCAATTTCGTCATTGGATCTTGTTAAAATACCTTCAATATATTCGGGAGTGACAAATTTTGGTGCAGTTGCTACATTTTTTTTTAATCTTAATATCACTGTTTATAAAAAATATTATTATGGGATAAATGTTGAAAGTAGCTTGTCTACATAGAACTTATGATATTTTTGTATACAATTCTTGAATTAGAATAACAATTGTAACAAATGGTACAAATACAATAACTATCATGTAAAATCCCACACAGCTGTAGTTACTAAGCTATTCACTTATATCAATATTTAATCTACTTTTCAAGAACATATTCTCTATAAACAACACATGTAAACAATTCTAATTACAATTTCTAATATACAGTCCAAAATAAAAAAAAAGTAGTACAGTTAAAACTTTAACATTAAGGTCTTTAATATTAGAGTTGGCTTAATAAAAATTACATACAAATAATAGTTAGTCGTCTTCAAATTTCATTTTCTTATTCACTGAACAACCTGGTTCATCAGATTTTGGATCCCACAGTCCACTTCTAATAAATCTTTTAGCCGCCTCCTTGTCAACCTTCGGTCTATTTTTTAATTCTTTGATTTGTTTCCACCGAAGCATAGCTTCTTTTATTCTATGTAATTCCTGTTTTATCGGATGTTTTGTTGGATCCACACCGTTTAACCGTAGAGTCATCCAATAACAACCGTTCATGGCGTACAACATAAATAAGTGCAATTCGATTCTGTCTTCTTTCGTAAGTTTATCAAAATGCTTCTCGCGAATTTCCGCACACTCGTCAATCACCTTGTTGAGTTTAATGATATTTTCTTTTATATCTTCGCAAGATTTTACTAATCCTGAATATTGAGGATCATCCAAAAATATACCAAAATCCAGTTTTAATTCCATCGCAGAAATATTACGATAACACAAACACAATAAACTGTTATCCTAACCACACCAGAAAACCAAAAATTACAAATGAAAATGTGAAAAGCATGAAAATATTAACTACAGAGTAGCCGTCACGATAACGGGTAACCTCAATTTCACAGAGCAATAACTGTAATAGAAAATAACAACAAATGACAGAACAATAAGCACAGAACGACGGAAATGTGCTCAACATCTCTGTATTAATTACTGTGTTGATACTACAGTTACCCGCTAAAACAATATGAAAATTTTATACAAAAAAGTGTGTGTCAGTTCCGACGCACGACTAGACGACTGGAGCTTATTCTTTATGAACGATTATAAAATAAATACATTAATAAATGAGAGTAAATGATTGCAATTTTTACATTACTTGAAGCATGCATGATACATTTATTTATATTAATTATACAATGAATTCGTTAAAATACATAACAAAACCATGAAAACACAAACAGTGATAATTTTGTATAATAAAGGTTTAAGCAAGATTGATTTTATTCACCATTTACGTCATCTTGTGTTGTATTTATTCCAGAAAAAATATCGAGATCATTAAATACTGAGACAATTAATTTGTGGCAACTAAAATATATGTGTGATAAATCGCGAAAACATCGCATCAATAGTAGTACACCATATCTAGTTATTCCCAGAGTTCTACTAGAAAAAAATATAATTCGAGATCAAAATTTCGCAAGTTGATACTTCTTATCTATTAACATTAAATGAATAAAGCATATACTGATATAGCTCTGTGAGCGCTATACTTTACACATACTGCTAGGGGATGCTCAAGATAAGTTGCGCATGAACATGGAGACTATACCACGTGTTTAGTCGCCATATACCCAAGACTGAACGTAACGTAACGTAACGCCAAGTTTGATTTTACTCCCCATGATTTTTCGTACCCCGGGTTAATATATGAAAAATCGATTCTTAAGGAATAACCTCTAAAAATACTTTGGCTTGAGTAATTTCCCTTTTAGTGCCTACAGTATTAAATTTTTAAAACCAATTTTCTTATTTGATACTAATAAAGTACGTTTGAAATCATAACAGATATTTAATATTAAATTTAACCAAAATAAATTGAAGCAATATAAAAACGTTAATAGTAATTTAAACAATAGTAAAATTTAAATGTTTTTTATTAAAACTTAATTCAATTAACCGTTTTATATCATCCCATGGATGCGATTTTAGAGAAATGTCCTAAATAGACAATAATTTTCATTTATTTATTTTACATAAAGACAAATTATATCGGCGGACTAATTTATAAAAAAAAGAATTTTTAAGAAAACCGATATTAATCAACAAACAATAAATTATATCAAACAAACGACTAACAATCGAATTGTCGACTTGAAACATTTTTAATTTGATTTTTCTTCTCAATTTAGTCATTATAATCATTACCATAAGTGGAACTCCAACCTTGTAATTCACTAATAAGGTTAGAGTAACGATGGCCACACTTCATGTTCACAATGGGCTTACAATAATTACAACTTGTCGGAAGAAAATAATGCCGATCGGTTATCTTCGTGCGCGACAGCAAGCCGAACATAAACGACCATAATAAATATTTTAAAAAAAGCACAGAAGAATTAAAGGGAACGCTGCAAAATCAACCCTATTGATAGTGCACAGCATCTGGTATTAGTATAGTATAATATGACAGAGTTCCATAAAAGTCTTTTAATAAAACATCCTAATAAAAAGTAATTAAATTTTGTCAAAACAAGATCATCTTTATTTAAAGGCTTTAAGGTTTCAGTTACGATTACGAACTTTAAACATAATACTATTGGCAATGGAAAGTCGGCACGTCAAATTCGTGCACGAGTACAGTCAACATGACAAAATTTTCCTTTTATGTTTATTTTAATTTTTAAAATTAAAATTTTTACATCAAAAAAAAATTTGAAAAAGAAACTTTTATTAAATGTCCTAAAAAGGAAAATATAAACATTAAGTGCATCCAATTTGTATTTCGTTTTCTTCTATTTTTGCTGAATTAAATAAAACAATCAAAACTAATACTTTATTTGTGCAAGAATTCTATTCCTTCCATAAATTCTATTTCAGAATCACTCTCGGTTTCTGAATCAGAATCAGACGATAGGATAAAACTTTTTATGATAAAACTTTCCAATTCGCTATCAATCAAACCTTTTTGAAATATTTGATTGTCGAACCGTATTACACGATCACAAACTTTTTCCCATCCATTCTGGCCTATTTCAACCACTTTTTTTAAAAACAACTCTTTTATTTTTGGCATTGAGTGTGACACATTTTTAGCTGCTACATAATTTTTTTATTTATGCCCATATATTTCTATTGGATTTAGATCTGGGTGATATGGCGGCAATCCTAATAACTTAACATTATGTTTTTTTAAAGTATTATCTTTTGTTTATTTAGTAATTCTAGTTTTGTGTTTCTTTATAATGTCATAAAATTCTGGTTTGAACAAATTTTCATCGAATGAAATATAACTATGTTTTCTCACCCAAACAATTATTTCTGATTTTAAAGAGGTTGAATTTGGGGCTTTATTGGACAATGTATTATGATATGGACCATAGTACGGAATTTTTAAGTAAATTAGGAATCAATTGCTTCTGTAGCCATTTTTGATAATTTTCTCCATTCATGGCCGTGTGGTAATGTCCTGATTTTTTTTGTAGATTCGACGATCAATGCACTTTGCGATACGCCTTCAACGAAACCTGCTTTACTTCCTGCGTGCACAATCAGTCGGTCGCCTTTGGATATAGGTTTCTTGTGATCCAGTTTAGAGTCGCTTGACCATGGTATTACAGTTGTGTGGTATGTATTTATGTAAAATTCATTCATATAAATAAATTTTCCAGCTTCTCGCAATCATCGAATTTTCCTAACATATTTTATTCTTTGACATTTTATTTCAATTTTGACGTGACAACGTCTTATAAATTGGTTTGCCGGGTGACACTTCAAGAAACTGCGTTACGCTCCGCTCACGTTATGCGCTCACAATGAGAGCGAGTGAGAGGCACGCGTCCCTTCCACTCGGGCATGGTTAGCCCGCCTAAGAGCGAGAGAGAGACAGACAAAGTGAAAGGCACGCGTCCCTTCCACTCAGATAGGAACAAGTTAAGTTGTAGTAAACGCTGTTTCATTGTACGCAAAGTATTGCAAGTTATTGTATGTATATTTGTATATAAATACGTATGTATGTGTAAAGGTAAAAATAAAATTTTGTTAATATGAAATTCAGTGCGAGATTCTTTGTATAAATTAATGTTTTAAATATAATTCTTGTATAAATAAATGTTTTAAATTGTTACTATTATTTCATCCTTCTTCCTACTATACGAATGAATATTCACATTAAAATGATTTTACCACTCAAAGTCGTTGTCACGTAAAACTTTCGTCCGTATACCGACTTTACAGGCAACCAATTTTTTTTTCAATCAAAATTGCCCTGTTATCTTTAATTTTGCGGAAACGAAATCCAAATTATTTTAATATAATGCAAAATGTGTCCTTCCCACCTTTAAAGATAATTTCCTCTTTTCAAGTTATTAATAATTTGCGGAGAGTAGCCAATGTTTTATAACGAATGTGGTAATTATGTACTATTCTTTAGATAATTTATAAATCATAATCGTCTAAATTTAAAGGCACCGACAATTTAGGTCTCGCGCTTTTTTTCGGCGTTGACAACTTGATTGTAGTTTCTGTAGAAGAAAGTGTAGATGTGGTAGCCATAGGAGTTTTTTTCTCTACTACGATTTTTCTAACAGATTTGTCTCTTATGCCGGTTGCTTTCACGATGCGGCCAAAAATCTTTCCAAAATATTCCTTTGTAAACGTTTTACTTTTGGCTTCCTTAGCTTCTTCAGACATGTATTTGTAAACCTGGTAAATAGTCTCCCGTGCTTGATGACGAATCGATTTTCCTTTTTTGGAGAAAGGCATTGTCGAAATCAAAATAATATTAAAATTAAAATATATATGAATTATAATTAAGGATGTAAATCGTAATCAAAAATATAAACGTCTTTTATGCTAACTGTACTAAACTCTTCGAGAGCGCACATTAGTGCGCTTTCGAAGAAGTCAGTGAGTCAGAACGTGATATTAATCACGTTCTGACTCGATGACAGCGCAGCATATAAAGTTTTAACTTCTACGCAGATACGTCCAATGGCATTACTTTTCCAGGTTGCAATTGAATTAATAGGCAATTAATAGGTATTTAACTAAAAAATAATCACGGATTTTTTGTATTCTTTTAAATTTACAACTTATAAACTTTGTTTTTTTTTATAAAAGAGAAAGTTTGTCGTCGTCCTTGAGAACGATTCTTTCCAGTAAAAAAAATGTACCTACCTGATTTCTTTTTGTTTAATTTTTTTTTACTCTCGTTTTCCTTCATTGCGTCCATTACAATATCTTATTTAGGTAGCTTTTATTTTATTATTTCCCAAAGATTAAATTTACAAATAATAATTCTTTTGGATTCGACATGATGAACCAAGCATTTGATGTATTGTACACTACAATACATACATGATCCTGTCGCACCTAAAACTCGCGCTCCAGGAAAAACGCAACTTGCAAAAGTTGTGGGCTAGGACGCCCTGTCCACATATCAAGCGTGAACTAAATCACATTGTCCAAGAACTGCGGCAAGCGGTATGGATGTTCAGGGGCGCCGCCTGGGAAGAAACGTTAGAACAGGCTGGCGATGATTGGAAGTCTCTTCATCTATTATGCCGCCGCCTGACAAGATCACCAACCCCGGTGTGCCCTCTGTTCGATAGGACGGGAACGCGTCGCTATGCCGGAAAGAATCAAGCGGAGATTCTGGCGGAGCACTTGGAGGAACAACTTACTCCATATTCACCATCGGATACATCAGAGACAGCATCACACCTTGCGCAGGTGAAACGCCAGGTGCAAGAGTTCTTGACAGCCCCGGTGCTGCCGCTACCGGGGACTATTTTGTGTCTCCGGCGGAGACGGTCAAAATGATCGCCCGATTACCAAAACAGAAGGCACCGGGACCCGACGGGATCTCGACCGCTGCCATGAAACAGCTGCCTAGAAGAGCCATGATGGCGATGATCAGGCTCTTCAACGGCATACCGGATCGGACACTTTCCGAGAAACTGGAAGATGGGCCGTGTCAATGCCATTCCGAAGGCAGGCAAGGACCGCCGACTCGCGACGAGCCAACGGTCGATCACGCTGCTGTCTCACATCGCCAAACTGTTCGAGCGTATCGCGCTGCGACGCCTGCACCGCCACCTTACTCCTAGACGGGAGCAGTTTAGGTTTCGCAGCGGACACTCAACTACGGCCCAGCAGGCAAGAGTCCTCCACCACATGGCCGCCGAACACAACCGGGGTCGTCGCACCGTCGGAGTCTTCCTTGACATCGAGAAGGCGTTCGAACGAGTGTGGCACCCCGGGCTGCTCTGTACAAATTGCTAAGGAACATGCAAATCCCGCTTGCGTTTGTGCGGACAGTAGCGTCGTTCCTGGAAGGTCGCAGCTTCTTCGTCGCGGTCGAGGACGCGACCGCAGATCCACGACCCATCCACGCCGGAGTACCACAAGACAGCTGTCTGTCACCGTGTCTATAGAGTATGCACTGATGACATCCCCACCATAGATGAATATGAATATATAGAGAATCCCCACTCTATATATTCATATTCATCTATGATCCCCACTCTAACAGGCCAACTACAGGACTGGGAGGAGGACGTCGTACTAGCGCTGTACGCAGATGACAGTGCGTACCTATCATCATTCCGTCATGCTGACCTGGCTGTGGCCAAGCTCCAGAGGGTCCTCGATATATTCGATGAAACCAGGGTGATAGTTAATCAGACAATGGGACTACAATCAATTAGGACAACTAAATATAATATATATATATATATATATATATATATATATATATATATATAATATATAATAGTGCAATTAGATAATAAACAAATTATTTACTTAGTATGATTTTAATAATTTCCAATAATCTATTCACTTTTACCAAAATCTTCGATTCTTAATTTTATTTCGGTTTTAAATTAAAATAAGTAATTCATTCGCGTACTCCGTGTTTAGATGCTTGGAAACATATAGTACATTTGAACAACTGATCTGTGACCGGCGACTTAGCAAACATATGGAGGAAAAGTATAAAAAAAGTTTACAAGTTTAACAGCAGTCGTTCTTAGGATTCCGGAGCCAAATGGCAAAAATGGAACCCTTATAGTTTTATCATATCTGTCCGCTTGTTATACGCATTTTACTAAAAACCAAATGTTTGAAAGAAGGAAATTCGCAATATGTCTTTTATAAGTCGCTACTTAATTTGGTAATTACATAACAAGGTAAATATTTCTAGGGAAGGGGGTACTCCATACACAAATTTTTCTTCAGCAAATATTAACAAGTGTGGCATATATTTCGAACCGTCGAAATGATGGTTCATTTATAAACATTTTAAGGCTTCTAAGCAATTTTTAGATTAAGTGAACATTATCGAAAATAATTGCTCTGTATGTAATGTATAAATTGTGTTCCCCCTTTATTTTTCAAACCGTATATCCGAAAAATTATAAAGGTAATGTTTAATAAATGTTTTCAACTAAAATTATTTTGAACATGATTGGTTATATAGTCCTTGAGTTATTGCTGAAAAACTGTCCATCTCAACAATAGGACGTGTGGCATGAAAATGGCACTTACGGTCTTTTACTGGTGCAATTTTTCACATCGTATTTTACATTTCGAGACCACTGTTTTAATAGACAAAAATGCGACTAGTGTATATACCTATTCTTTTTTTTCATCAATAGGAGATTTCTTTGTAGTAAGGCTACAGAACCCTACGCTGAGCATGGGCCGACATGCTCTTGGTCAGTTTTTTTTCTATAGACCTCTTTTGAATATTAAATTGCATATTGCATTAAGAGGCAGATATTGGGATTGTTAGAGAAAGTGGGGTTGCGGAATCGAAACTGGATTCGAAAGCAGACTTGAGATCGAAATTGTACTAGAATTGAAAAAATCAAAGGCAATACTAGATCGGAATCAATAGAAATTGGTCGACATAAATGAATTTATTTTATTCTAATGTGGTTTTATTCTAATGTAAATGGTCACTTACTATTAAATAAAATTGTAATATGAAATTATTTAATTTCAAAATATAGATCTTGAATTATTCTTATGGTGTATTTTAAAAGAAAAATTAACTAATTTATGTTTAAAAACTTATGTCATTACTTTCCAATGTCAGCTACTATTAAGTCTGTAGTGAGGGTTTGATTGCGTTTTTTTATTAAAAGAGGAGAAACTGATTGTGTTAATTTATTAAAACATTTAGATTTAAATCTGTTATGTTCTACACAAATACAGGCTATTTCAAAAAAGTACCCTTAATAAAAGGATTTTTTCATTAAACATGATCCTATTACATGGTCACACATATTTTTATAACATTAATATGTTTGAAACTAATTAAACTATTAATCTTAAGAAGAAAACTAGCAAATACTTCTAATTTTATATTCTGTATATATACTGTTACACAAAATACATTAACACTGCAGTACAGCTGCATTGGTTTTATTCAAATTGTGAAGTTAGTTATATGAAGTATGATTTAATCAAATAAACTGTATCAATCTTCCAAATACTCAAATGGCTCGGGTGGTTCTGGTTCCTTTTCTTCTTCAGTTTTAGGTCCATATGCAGCAACTGGTTCTACCAAAACCTGTTCCCCATCACCTGAATGATGCAACATGATGATACCGCCAATGGTTACATCTTTCAATGGTACATATCCAAAACCTTCTACAATACTAATATTTTTAAGTTGTTGTCTCATCACTCTGGCTGGATTCGATAGGATTTCAAAATTTGGTTCAGGTTCTTTCTTTTCTTTAGTTTCCTTGGTATCTTCTCCCTCTTTTTCATCTTTCTTAGTATCTTTGGAGCCAATTGGCGCTTCTTTGTCAACTTTAGCAGAGTGAACAGTTATATTTGGGTTGGGAGATTTGGTAGTTTTCTTTTCATCTTCATCTACTTCCATTTTTGAAGAAGCTGATAAAGTTCCACTACTAGAACTGCTTTCACCATGCGCTTTCCTGCGAGCTCTAGCAGCAGCAATACTCAAAACAGCAGTAGCAACTCTTTCTCGTTCTTCCCTCTTCTTCTCTTCAAGAGGAGCTGGGTACGCATATAAGGAAGGTTTCGAGTTAGATTTCAATTCCATTTGCGGCATCTTTAAATCAGAATTTAAGGCAATTAAACAAGTAGGTGTAAAAGCCAGTGAAAGACAGTGAGCAAGTGGAAACCAGTACCAATATTGTGTAAATACTAGCATTCCAACAACAGCAAGCATATTCATGTGTCCTGTACGGTTTTGAAGAGAGACAGTTACATTCCGACCGCCTGCATCTATAATGCCTTGGGCCAATATAGCTCCAAATTTCGCCATTACATCTTCATGTTTGTTAGATATAACTTGTGCATACAGTTGCTTAAAATATGTGACTTTTGGGCATAATGCTTCAGTTTGTTGTATCAAAATCATGGCAGACGCTATCAAAGCACCCTGACGTACAAAATTTACAGGATCAAATTTCACCATGGGTTCAAGCAGCCCGATAGCTTCACGGTTGCCAGTACCTGCACAAGCAATTCCTAATGCCATGGCAGCACCATAGCGAACATGTGGGTTGTACGATTCTGCTAACAAAGATACAACAGATGGACACTGCTCAGGTGTTCTGAAGAGAAGGAAACCTAAGGCAGTGACTGCAGCTCTACGCACATCATCATTAACATCCGATACAGCTACATGTAGTAAAGTGCGAATCGAATCATTATTACCAGTTCCACAATAAGCAGTTGCTACAGTATAACAACCGGCACGACGCAAAAGGGGATCTTTATCTCTTAATAGTTGTTGGACTAGGGCATCAGCTTCTTCTAATCTCCCATACATGGTAAAAGCAATGCCAACAGCTAAACCACGAAGTATTTTTTCATGTTGAGTTTCTTGAGCATAAGCAACCATGTCTTCTATAGCTGCAGCATGCCTTGAGCCAAGCATTACCATGCCCATAGCAATACCAGCAGCTTCACCAGTTACAGCATCATCTTGGTAAAGATTGAATTTTAATTGTTCATAAACATCTTGACGATGGGTACCCATTGCTGCCAAACCTAATCCTAGGCATCCTCCATGTCGTACCATTTCATTCTGTGCATCTTTTAACTGGGTCAAAAGATAGTCAATTATATTGGCTCCATGATTAGCATGAATCAAGCCTAAAGCATATAAGCCACCACCTTCAGAGTATCCTGAAGAAGGGCCAGCTTCTTTTGGAAGATATGATTGCATAAGAGCAAGAGATTCATTTTCATGCCCTCTGTGAATAACACCGAGTGAAGCCGTGACAGTAAGTTTAGCCCAGTTTGTAGCTCTAGCTAACCATTCTAAATTGTCTCTTAAAAATTGGTCGCTGGTTGTGCCAGCATGCATAAATGCATTTGCAATTACTGTAGCTGTGTGACATATTGACACTCTTATAGCATCTTTAGTATTTTTGAGAATCAACATATCAGCATGATTTGATCTGATCAAGAACTGTAATTGCAAGCCAATGGATACTTCACCTCCTAAAATAGAGATCAACTTCTCAATTCGTCTTTGATGTTCCTTTTCTTCATCACTCAAACTCTCTATGTCTCTTTCAGGTTTTTTTGTTTCTTCTGCTGGAGAAGGGTCTACTTCCATACTATTTTCTGGAAATGGACCCCCTTGAGGTTCTGGTTTACCACCCAATGCACTAGGTATTGGTGCCGTACTACGTAAAGCTTGCAACACTCTACCTAAAAATTGTTGTGTTGCAGAGTCATACAAATCAAATGCTATTTGATAAGCCATGAGAACAGATTCTTGTGGACCATGAGTCAGTTTGTCCAATATTTCAGCAACTGAAAGTGGGTCTTCCAGAAATATCAGACACTGACACATATTGACATAGTCAGGTATATTCAGTCCTCTGTAGAGACCCACCAATGACCTAAGGACTGTGCTTCGAAATCCACGATTCTGTAGTAGACTCATGGCAACAGTAAAGGCATATTGTAGCATACCTGTAAATGAGAAAGAATATAATTTATAAATAAAATTTGAAAACAAAATCAACAACAATAAAGTTGCAAAATTTAGTTTTGGAGCCTCTTCCACCTACAATTTGAAAATTAAATTTGCATTTCACTTTTTTCTTTTAACAGGTGTTAGGGCTAAAATCCAATAAAAGAATCTCAAACGGAATATTGATTTTAAAGGTGACTTTTCATTAAAAGTCAGTTTAAAAAGAAATGGTGGAAAAGGCCCTTAAAGTACTAAAAATTTATATACTTTTTCTATTTAAATGTTAGATACTCTATATTGGTTATATATCTAGTTTGGTCTGTAATTCTTTGTATATTGTGTGGTACCAATACTATTTAATATATGTATATATAAAATTAAAATATAATAAATACCTTTAAATGTAAAAAAACATAATACAAAAATATTGATTTGGTAAAAAAATATTTCACTAAAAACATTGGAGTGTAAAGATACATGTACCAGACTATTCTTTTTCATATCATAAATTATCTAAATAGTCAGAAATATCTATTGACATTCCAGAACAATTTAAAACTTGTTATATTTTCTAGAATTTAAAAGGATAGTGCAAATGTTGGTATGTGTAATATGTATGTGAGCATGTGACTTATTTAGAAAACAGATATCTGTATATTGTGATAATCGAAAATATGTTGCATGTCAGCTGTTTATTTTATACTATGGAGAGAAGAAATTCAGTTTTTTTCTGAGTCCATAGTCAGCCTAGCAGTCATTTAATATTCATGATGTTTTTCGATGAAAAAATATTTTATTTGTGTTACAAAAATAGTTTGGCTTACATATTGATGACTTGCAAATGATGTTAAATGCTGCCTATTAATAACTCTATCAAACTTCTAGATGAAATATTGGTGTCATTAAACATTAAAGCTCTATACATTTTTAGGATGCAATTTAAAATATGTAGTTTTCGATGTTAGTTGAGAGGTCATAAAGCTAATATGTTCTTTAAAAAAAGAGATATAAAAAACATGGTCTTCCGCAGAACCTGTTGTGATCTCTATATTTCCAAAAACTTAACTATGGGTATCATCCTAAAGAGGGATGCAATATGCTGTTATAGATTGTACCAGGGCAATGTACATTCTTTTATGCAAATTTTGAGGTGAGGGAGAAAATATATCGACTTCTTTCAGGTCAATATCAACTAACAGAGGTTGATGGTTTATCTGTTATTCTATAGAAAGCAATATCAACATCTGTCTTATGTCAGAAGATATCATTTTAATTTTAAGTAACATAACCATATCACGTCTTTTTTGAATGATACTTTTGAAACCAACTTCAAACAAAGGAGGAGGATATATGTTCACCTACATGTATTTTTTTAATGTATGTTCAGTGATAACTTTATCAAATGTGGACCAATTTTGATTTTTTTTTTTTTGTTTGGAAGGGTATACTCCCAAAGTCGTTCTAGTCACCAACACAAGATGTAATGATGGGATCCCAGGGAAATCAAATATATCAAATATTCATATAATCAAATATTGAGGATACCCTCAAATATTATAGACATGTGTATTGAGTTTTTGTTTTTAGTTATGCTAGTTTTTGCATCTGGTAGTTATGATTTCAAGCTGCTGAGGTAATGATGGAAGCTACAGCATTTTTTTTTACAGTTAGGAGGATAGTACTGTGATCTGTCACTAGAAACTACTTTTCAATGACTATTAGTAAAACCTAAATCTAAAATATAAAATACACAGAACTACAATTTATTAATTAATCTATTTTCATTCAATTATATGATTCCAACGAGAAAATCTTGGCAGGAACACATTGGAACTCTTTTAATGATAACAATAGAAATACAAACTTAAATGCTGAAATGAGTGAATAATTGATCTGCATAAATTGTTGAACTATGTTATATATAATAAGAATAACTTATTTAATTGGTATAAGAATAATTTAGTAGTTGCACATCAACTCAATATGTAAAACTCTGGAAGGATTACCAACAGACAATAAATTCGAGTAGATATTGATTTTCCACATGTTTCATACAAAAGTAAACGAGATGCTTGGCCACTTTTATTAATTATAGTTTAATCGATATGTGTGAAATGAATTTTTACAAAATAAAAGCCTTCAAAAACCTATCTATATAATTGTTTATACAGACTCAAAAAACTAATTAGTAGTTTTTGAAGTCGATTCCAGACAAATCAAGGCAAAGGAACATTTCGCTAGTGGATGAAAATTAGTCCTGATATAAACGTTCAGTGCTCAACAGATGTTTACACAGAACAGATAACAAGTATTATTCTCATTTTGGTTGTAAAAATGTAACTCTCCATAAGGAATCAAACAACAATTTGTGATGGCGTGAAACAAATACATGAAATGGATATTTTGAGCATCAATATCAATATATTGAACTATGAACATTGAAATAAGTGAATATAAGTATATATTCAATCAAACAAGATTTTAAAAAATGTAAAATTCGAGTGTGCTTTTTTTAAGAAAATTTACTGTTAATGTATCAATAAATAAAACTAATGTTTTAATACTCAAATTAATATCCTGTTAAAAGGCAATAACATTGTTATTCATAACATTCAAATATGTTGACATAGGTCTAAGAACTTAATTTTCAATTACAATCCTTATTTATTTCAAAATATTTCTACTAACCTGCAACATCATCAGATTTCATTATAGATTCTTCAAATATGTCCATTCGACGAGTTTCAAGAGCGAGTCCTAATGCCTGCCTATATTGCCCATCTTCCAAGCATCGTTGGAACATTCTATTAACAATAGCTTCCAAGCGAGGGTCAATTGGTTCTACAGAGCTATCAATAAACAAACCTTTACGTCTTTGAGTATAAAAATCAATTGCCTTTGCAATTGTAGTGTCGACATATTCATTTCTTGCATTGACATCAAATAAATCGCCCGCACCAAGTGCGTAGGTTAAAGAATCTTCAAATGCACCCAGATGATAATATACCTTACTGGCAACCAGCGCGGCTAATTGTGGCTGAGGAAATATCTTGTCTTCGTGTAATATCTCAATTTTTTCTATCGATTCGGAGATTTCTGGCCAAAATTCGTCCACAATCGTATCTAATTTCTTCAGAGCAAATTCCTTAAGTTCGGGCATTGGCTCATCCAACAGGGAAATTATCCCCGCAGCAGAAGTAATATTCATTTTGCTGATATAACACCAATTACTTATCTTAGTTCAAAACAGTACAAAGAAATATTATTCTACAACTTTTCCCAAATAACTGAATGAGTCGACTCTTTTGGAAAAGCAGAGTAAAGTAAAATATTTTTTTTTAAAAGAACGTGGATACAAGTTCTTACAACTCAATTTTTCAAACACAGATTTATCAAGGTGTCGCCACATTGGGTAATAAAAAAGGTATACGAAAAATAGTATAGAATTCGTAGTTTGTTTATGAAAAGTTCGAATGTAGATGTATGAATGTCTGTGTACCATTGATTATGCGTTATTGTATCCCGGATTTTTGTTTTATAATTAATATTGACAACTGTAACATATCAATTAAATCAAATATGACACAAATAATATGAGCCATATTTTAACAAAAATTTTCCATAGTTATACGAGCTTCTTCAGATATCATTTCAATCCTTTGAATTGAGGATTCTTTATTGTCATGTGGTTTGTTTCATGAATGTTAAACTGCTTTCTATCAACTCCGTTTGAACTCAGGGTAGGGTACCGAATTGATGTTAATTCTAGTTACGACATATATCAGTAAGTCGGCTGAAGTTTTGTACATTTAGAGTTCCAAATAAAGGTATTAACTTTAGTTTCCTTATAAAGGGATTGAAAACAATAAAATTAGTTATTGAATTTGTTGTTCTGCGAATTGTTTTCACGCTATTAAAAATAAAAAAATTACGGTTTTAGCAATTTTTGGTTGCAAATTACAAATGAAAAAAAAAGCAAATAGACGGCTTCAATTAGAAAAAAAATAAAATCTTTTATTTGTAAGAACAATAACATATAAAAAAGCGAATTTCTGCTCTCTTGTCTAATATATTTCAATTAAAATAGTATCTGTTAATATCTGGAATTGTTTTATAAAAGAATATGTTATATACAGAGTGGGCCGCTGGATCTCACTCACTGGACGAAATATAAGAGCAGATTTTACTATTTCGCGTCTCTATTCTGTAGGAATGTGGTGTCACACGGTTGTAAGTAAAAGAAAAGTTGGCGGTGCATTTTTTTTTGAACTCGTATTTGCCCGTGAATATTAAGCTGTAACAATATGA
Organism: Eumeta japonica; assembly: GCA_005406025.1. Taxonomy (NCBI): domain Eukaryota; kingdom Metazoa; phylum Arthropoda; class Insecta; order Lepidoptera; family Psychidae; genus Eumeta; species Eumeta japonica. The sequence goes on from BGZK01000563.1 coordinate 274,966, forward strand.
GAAATCTTAAAAGTGTCTTCTTATTTTATTTCTCTTTTTAGAAAAAGAGATTAAATACTGTGATAATATTTACGTGCTCATTTGAGATAATATTTTTGACATTGTCCTACAGAACATTTACTTTTTTTATAATAATTAAAAAATAATGATAGATAATAATCGTTATGTATGTTTAGAACTTAAAGAAATTCATGTTTAATTAGAAAATTTTGTTTTTAAGATCATTTAGCATACTTGGGAAATTTATTCAACAATATATTATTAGGTAGTGTATTTTATCGTGTTACACATCAATTTTTAGTTTTAATGTGATGCTTAGGATATTATGATATCATCATAATTATAAGGACACTTGGAAAACCTACTTCGTTCCTAAAAGGTCATAAAATTACAAATTATGTATGTATATATTACACCGTCCGTCCGAACGTCCAATCCACCTTCCCGGATATTCCTAGTCAAGGAAATCTCTTATTTGCACTGCGAAATGCTCTGGGCAGCCATATTGTTGATACCACATGTGGTGACGATCTGTTAATGGTACGTCCTCTAACAAATTTGGTAAATTTTCTCGTAAAAAATAGAGGTAATTCGTGCCATTCAAGTTCTCAGGCAGCTCAAAAGGCCCAATAATTTTGCCGTTTAAGATTCCGGTCCACAGGTTTACTTTAAAGCAATACTGGGATCTATCTTTTCGACCTTTTTCATTATTTTATTAATTTTACTTACTTTTGTTGACTTTGGTAAAAGTGGCATCACTATCTGTCTTGCTCACTCATGGCAAACATGTCCAGTATCCATCTCTCTCGTTATTTTGCCGTAAAATTAAGAACCTACCAAGAACTTGTGTGAATCATAAACATTTTTACTGAGTAAAATGAGTTAGCAAAAATCGGGTAACTTGAGATTTTTATTTTTGTAATTGGTTTTTTTTAGTATGAAACTAACAAGTATTGTACCATTTTAGATTCCTGATTAAATGTGCTAACTTCTAATGGCACTTGCCAAGGCACTCTAGTACATTTTTTTTTTTTAAAGGAGGGCCTGTCAAAGTCGATAAATTTTGAAAATTTTAAATTCATAGTTTAACAAATTAGTCTTAATTCTAGTAAACTTGGGCAGTTGTGTCATTATTTTTGACTGTCATACAGATATGTTATTTAGAGTGCTGGTTCCAAAGTTTAAATGAACAAAAATAATAAAAATTAAGCACAATAACCGAAAAATGGTTACAGTTTGACCAAATTTCTAGGTTTTTCTTAAAATGCCCATAATTTTAAAACTACATTGGATAGATTTTTTTTCTGATTTTTCTCATGATGGTTACGATCAATTCTGTCACCCCATTTCGGCTTGACGTTGAGTTCTGGGACACCTTGTATACATCAAAAGTAAATGAGTTTATTGTACATTTCTATTCTAATTGTGGTATGTGTGTGTAAATTTATTACCCAATGGAAAAGTCTTTATTGTAAAATTTTTAATAAAGTTAAATTAATGCTGGCTTACGTGAAATACCCAAAATAAATATATTGAGAAAATATGAGTTATTTCATTTTTACTAAAAGTTTTGCTGTTCACGTAATCTTATTTTTTCTTATGGTCACACACATATATCTTGTCATTTTGTAAGCTACGTGCGTATTTTTTGTTCAACGTAAAAATTGTACTGGATAAGGAAACTAATTTCGAACCGTTGTATATTGTAGAATTAGTGGAAAAGTACTCGTAAAAAAAAGGGCAAAATGTTGGACTTATTTAGCATTTTCAGCAAAGGTGGAATTGTGTTGTGGTGTTTTCAAAGTACGAGCGAGATTTTTACACCATCTGTGAACGCTTTAATCCGTAGTGTTATATTGCAGGTAAGCTTATTATAATTTGTGATTTATTCATAATCAGCTTACCGGTCAAGGTCTATCACAACGTGGCCGTAGTAACTCGAGTTACAAATTTTAATGTATCATTGTAGCTTTAACTATGATGTAAAATGCATTACACTAATATACGAAAATATATTTTTTTTTTAGAAATTGTTTCACTTTCACTTTTTAATTGCGTAACTAGTTAACATTATCATGAGAAGTATAAAGGCTTTTCAAACTAAATAATTTTAGAAGATAGAAAAATCTTTATCAAAACATTCTGCCTAAAAATATTATTAAAGAGTGCATTAATATACAATGATGTAACTAGTAGAAATAAAGAATAGAAACAAGAAATACCATATATATGACTACATACACAAAAATTAGTACTAAATGAAACATAGAAATGATGAGATTAAACATGAAAATTACTTTTATTTTCAGGAGCGTTCAGGCAATAATACTTATAATCACAATGCCTTAACATTACAATATAAATTGGATAATGAGTTTGAACTTGTTTTTGTGGTCGCATACCAGCGTATCTTGCAGTTGTCTTATATAGACAAATTTCTGAATGACATTCACTTGGAGTTTAGAGATAAATACAAAAATGAACTCCAGGGCCATAATTACATTATGGATTACAATTTCATGATGAACTTTGAAAGAGTACTCAAGGAATGCGAGCAATGGGGTATGTGAAAAGTTGGTATAATGTTTATGAATAAGTTTAATTTGCGATTCTAAAACTAGTCACTGATTTCCTTTTTAATCAATATGCTACAATTAGAAAATGAGAACTATATTTGAAACTTTCAGCTAACATATGTGGCTTAATTTGGTCATTTATATCGTGCTGAATTTTTATTCATACAAAGATTAGACAGTTTTTTTGCCAAAAGTGTATAGTATAAGTATGTTATCAAAATGCTTTAAAGAGTCAATTTGAAGATTAAATTAGTACACTGTTTATAGAAGTACAGGATAAGTTTTTATACATATTTATACTTTAATTTTTTTAATTATTTTATTTCACATATGATAATCTCTAGTTTCATGCAAAATATGTAGTCACAAACAAATACTTTTTCATTATATTTAATATTTGTAAAGTGATTTGTAACTTGAAGGCCTGTTTCAACATTTGTTTTTGTGAGAGAAGGCAGAAACACCCTATCTGGTTTTCAAATTTGAAATTTTTGATAAGTTATGCACATTATGAGAAAGAGTATGTCATTAAAATTTTACATCTTGCAAATAAATACTGTTATTTTTTACATCGCAATAAATTCAATTTCACTGAAAATGCCATAAATAAAAGTTCTAATTCCATTTTTGATGGTGTTCCCAATCGAATTTCTATTCCATTAAAAGTCATTCTAGTAGTTTTTGGATGATGCTTGTACAATTACAATTTTATAATGGTATAGGTTATAAATACAGAAGCATCTAAGCCTTTTTAAGAATAGATTTATATATTATAATTATGTGTACATAGGAAATGTGAGTATAATAGTAACATGAGGTCTTTTTGTAGCAAAAACACAAGCGAAAATTCCGAAGCAGATGAGAACATTTGAAGACTCACAGAAATCTAAAAAGACTGTCGCATCTATGATTGAACGTAAAGGAGACGATAAAAACAAAAAAATCTGGTTTGTTTCCCTTAGATTGGTTGTTTTGTTTTCTGTCACCTATACAAAATAAAAGAATATATATATATATATGTGTGTGTGTGTGTGTGCATGAAATCAGTAGATTCTGAGAGTATAGAATTAAACACATTCCTAGAAATTTTGTGCAATTCTACAGCTGATTGCAACATCAGATGTCACAATGTTACATTGAAATGCAGGGTGGTGATGCTGTAGGTAGTGGGTCGATGTTTTTGTAGCAAAATTTATAGGTTTAAAAAACTGCATACAATACTGCATAGTTATTTGCAGTTTGATATTTGTGAACGTAATTCCTTTAGATGTCAAGATTTTGAGGTGCTACTAAGCCATTTTACTTTTAAAATGCTATCAGAATCTGCGTGTGCATGTATTCAGCATTTTGGATCACATCAAATTATTATAATTGCTTTTGCATTATTCGAAATGGTCTGTTGCTAGAGTGTTGCAATTTTATATCAATTGTTTGAGTTGTTGTTTCTCTTATGTTTACATTCATTTATACTCATATTTCTAAAAACATAAAATCATGTATAGATAAGTATCGTACTAATAATTAACATAATTACTGCATTGCCAGGGTTTCTCCTCTATCCCGATTCGGTCAATGTACATATCGAATCAACAAATCAGGACTTGGTGTTACATTAAATTTATGTTTGTGTACAATAAGGTCGAAAAGATGTAGACTTTGAGACATATAGTTTCCTTCTTCATACATCAAGTATTTAAAAACAATGCAATTTTAATATGAGCACTAGCAAAAATTGCCATTCTATGCAGTTCATTCATCATGCATTCTCATATATATATATATATTTTTTTTTTGGGTTTTTGGATTAAACATTTTGTATATGATATAACTGATTTAATTGTAATTCATATGGAATTAAAATTTTATTGACATTTTCTAGTCAAAATAGTTGAGAATAAGAATTTGACAAATGGCAAAACTGAAATTGAAGCTCCGGAAGTTGAGGATGATGTCATTGTGGCCAATCGTGCTAAATTGGCACAAAAGATGGCTTCTAAAAAGAAAGAGCCCAAGTAAGTGTTCTTTTATACTATAAAAAAGTTTAAACAGAATATTGAGTTTTCCAAGTCCTTTTGCGTTTCTCTTTTTACCAGTCTTATTTTATTTCCAATTACTTGAGTTTCTTGTACCATTTTATTTTTGATTAGTTTGAAATTTTTTCCAGAGTATTTAGTACAAAAATATTTGAGAATCTGTAGAGGAATTCCAATATTTAAAGTATATTAATAATACAAATATTTAATGTGCAGGAAATCCCCCAAGAGTCCAAAAGCCACGGATCGTGTAAAGAAACCCAGAGTGTGGGAACTGAGTGGTGATTCCCGCGATGTGGCTTCATTGGAGTTCACTACTGACAAACCGGACGGAGATAATGATACATTTATACCTGATACTGAGGTAAGTCTCAGTTAAATTTATGGATCGTCCATTAATTATAACACATGAATTCCATTAATGTTTTCTTTCTATCATTATATTTTATTGTGTTTTCCCTCATGTTGTAATTCCAAATTTTATACTATAAATTTTGATTTCATACAAACATTCATTAAGAAACATTGCATTTGTTATTTTAATTTTTTTTAGATTAACAATCTATTTTCAAAAAAGGTTTATAAATAGAGACTATACTTGCCTATGTGGTACGATTTCTACATACTTCATTTGCTGTGCTGATAGACATCTGTTTTGGGAGCTTATAATTGGGTCCTTTATAATATGCTATCAATTTAGTCTTTTAAGATTTTCTAAGGAACCTTTGTGGACCCTTCCGTTATACACATTTGTTTCATAGATGTTTGTCATTAGCTACTCTATCCATCCTATAAAGTTTATATAAATATTTTGTCCTTGAGTTTTTTGATATACAAATAATGTATGTTTTTCTATATTCTCTACAAACTATATGGACACTTAAATTTTTTTTTAATTGAAATTATGAATGCTCTTATGTCAATTGTATGTCAATTGAAACTTAAAACTATTTTTTTTCCAGTTTTAGGACAAACAATTTTATATGTATCCCTTCAAATACTAGCTCATTTTTAAATACAAATCTCATTTTTTAGGAAGATGTTTCAACATATATATATATATGTCAAATATGCCAATATTTTTTTTCTTGGATTGCAGTTAATTGGTCAGATGCAAGGAAAGATTCGAGATTTAGAGGTGGACTCGGAAGAAGAAAGCAGCAGCGAAGAGGAACTGGATGAGACACGTCCTGCGCCAGCTAAAAAAACTGGTGGCATGTTCAGTTTGTTTAAAGGTAAAATCTAAATATAGAATTAGTGTACAACGCCCATGGCCTGTCTTGTATTTTCATAGTGCTTAAATAATTATATCCACACAAAGCATTCGTTTAAAGTTATGAATTTTTTAAAAGTTTAGTTTTGAGTAAGAGGTAGAGGTAGCTAATTTGTATAGCTTAGTTATCAGCTACTAGTTTACATAAAATCAGATAGAATAATCGATGTAATACTCACAGCATTTAAATTACAGTTAAGACTTGATTATCCGGACCCCAGTTATAAAGATTTACCATTATCCGGATTGCCATCTGCGGGCAAATAACTTTGTAGTCTATTTGGTGTCCTGTGCAATCTTTGCCCCACACATTTTTTTATTGTTTTAGTTAGATAGTTAACCACTTGTTAACTATCCACACAGCGACGTATCGCCGCGTGGTTACATTTGTACTTAAAATTCTAAAAGCTAAGAGATTGGTGTTGGTGTTGTTGTTTAATAAATACCATTGATTCATTAAAAAAACTGAAGAAATCTGTCATAAGTTAGTTGATATATATGGTGTAGGAACACCTACGATAGTTGATTCTAGAAATATAAGCATTTAATTTTTTAAGTACACCTACAAGTTATATAGTGAAGATAGGAGTAAATATCGAAACATGATTATGAAACTGAAAAATGAATTTCTGAACAATTTGTTTTGTTGATTTTTACAATAACTATCAATTGCTTCAAAACGTGAGGTTTCCTTTAATTTACAAAAAACCAAAGGATGAACATGAAAATAATCAGTGACTGGTATAACAACACTTTTGTTCCTGAACTAAAAGAATACCCTAATTAAAGGAAATATGTAGGTATATACATATGTACAAAAAAATATTTTTAATCTTTGAATAAACATAGATTTGTTTATAAGTTTAATTTGTTTTTGTTGTTTTGAATAAACACTAGTGTCATGTATTAAACATGTAGTATTATGTGTTAACCCTTGAAACATAACCATGTGACAATGTACCAATGTATCCATAAATGGTAAGTTACCATTCTAAAGTTAATAAAACTACTTTTTTTTCCTTTTGTTTATCCATTATTCACATTATGAGGTAATTTAGGAAGGGATTGTAGATTATATTCTTATTTTAAAATTTGTTTATTTATATGGTATAACTGTATGTAGTACTAAAAAAATGCACCTATAGTGCATCCATACACAATATACAGATTAAGAAGGTACGATCAAATGCAATCAGCATGTTTTGATAAGTCATGAACCTCCTGGTCATGGGCTATCAAAATCACCCATTATATTAATGACATGTCAAACTGTTTTTGGGGTATTTGGGTTTATTTGAAAATTTTCATGTTTTGTTCCTGGGTGAAGAAAAACATTGTTTTGCCTAATAGTAACGCTTTTATTTCAATTTTTAATTTTTAATGCTACTCTCTTTAGTATCATTACATTTTTTGGTTTTTATTCATAAGTAAAAAACCAAAAATGTGAAATCCTCAATTATAGCAAAACTAGTTTTAAAAATAAAATACTGAATCCTACCTTTAAGTTATTTGTAAAATTCAACAAAATTCTGTATAATTGTTTTATATAAAAAAGTACTTAATCAAAAATGTGCTCCGTTATGCCAAAAACTTCTTGTTACATTTGGTATTCAAAATATTAAAAACAACCCGAATTATATAAAATAAAAAAAAAAAGCAACTTATTGGCAATATAAGCTGGAAAAGCAGAATTCACTAGTTTTTTGTATAATATTGTCCTTTCTTTTTAAGACGAGTTTGGAAAAGAGAAGTAAATAATAATTGTCATTCCTTGTATAGTACCTAATTTTTTCTAAGAACAGTTAGATACAGTGTTTCTATTATTATTTGACATTAGTGGGGCACGAAGGGTGTGCCACCATCTCTTAGTGATCACAAAACACATCGCAGGAGTGTGACGGAAACAAGTGATTAGAACCAGTTATTCATTAGCAATTTAATTACCTTTTCTCACCCAGAACTATTCATTTGAGTGAAATAGAAAAATTATAGTATATATGACAGCAATTGATTATGTAGTTACTTGTTCCTGCTTGTGCTTGCTTGTTGATATACAATTAGTTTTTTTAATTTTAGATTTTGGTTTGTTATTTGGACTTAATTCTTCTTGTGGTTTGGATTTATTACTCGGTTTTAGACCTGGAGTGTGAAACAAATTCTGTCGTCTTTCCCACTTGTATTGCAAATTACTATTTCTTATTTTATACAATTAGCTTTTTTTTAATATCTTGAATTCCAAATGTATTAAGAAGTTTTTGCCATGACCGGGCACATTTTGGGTTGAGTACTTTTTCATAGAACAATTATTCAAAATTTTGCTTAATGTCACATGTTTTGCTTAATGTCAAGTTTGTATATATATTTGAATCAAGCTGTATACATATGATTCAATACGAGGTCATATGTGTCCTGAGTAGAAGTGGTAAATTCTTAATATGTTCATCTTTTAGGTTTGGTTGGTTCTAAGGCGTTGAGCGAGGAAACGATGCGTCCAGTGCTTGATAAATTGCGCGACCATCTCATCATGAAGAATGTTGCTGCTGATATTGCCAACAAATTGTGCGATTCCGTGGCTACACGATTACAAGGCAAGGTAAGGCTGTATATTCTCGACTTTGTCACCATTTTGTAATTGTTCCACATTCTTAGAAGAAGCCATAGACAGAATTGTGTTGTTGCGAAAGTGAATATAATTGTAAATTCCATTAATGTAAAAATTTCATAATTTGTATTTGCAATTATTAAACACATTCTATCAATGAATTTGCCCCACTTTGGAAAGAAGACACTATATTTTATTCAATCGTTTTGTACACTTATAAACTTTTCAAATGAAAGTTAATTTTATGTAATTTGTTTATTTATTTTCAGGTTCTAGGAACATTTGACAGCGTGGCTAAAACCATTAAGAGCACCCTGACGGAGTCCCTGGTTCAGATCCTGTCACCGAAGCGACGCGTGGATATTTTGCGAGACTGTCTGCAGGCGAAACAAGAAGGGCGGCCTTATGTTATGGCATTTTGTGGGGTCAGTCAACTTCATACTTTTAAATCAAATGGCAGTTTCAATTAAAAGATCATTAGTTTTATAAACATTTTTTTCTGGGATTCTATCTCACATTTATTCTATATGATTACAAATATTTATACACTGACATCCATAATACACAGAAATATATGGTGAGATAATGAAAAATATAAGATACAATAGCAGTAAAATAAAACAAACTCATAATGGTTACGAATTTCTTTAATGGCAATCACATTTTATTTGAATTCAATAGAAATGTTGATTCATCAGCTGGAAAATATTTATTTATGAATGTTTTGATTTGGCTATTAATTAAAAAGGGAGATGTTACAAAGAAATAAGATACCCATAGATATAAATATCAAGAAATAATAATGTTAGATTGTGTTTCATTAATAGGAGTACAAACCATTAATAGTACATTATCCAAGTTTTCTTAATGAATTTTGGAATCTCATTAAGTATCAGTACATTGAAAGATACCAATTTCACTAATCAAATTTTTTATGTCAATTTATAAACATAATCACATTGTTTATTCTTTAAAATACTGTAACATATTGCAGATTTTTATTGAAATTTTTTTTTTAAATTTCTTTTTTAAGAATTGCTTAATCTGACTGATTCTTTTACAACAATAATCATTGTAGTTGATAGAGTTTTTAAGGAGTTTATCTCCTATGTCAGCCCTATTCTTATAATGTTATTTTATGCAAGTTGATAAGTTATGGTTAGGTTAGCTTTTTCCTTTTGTTTTAGTTGCCAGGTAAAATAATAAACAATAAACTAAGCTGTAAGTGGTTTTTGATAAGTTCCTAAAATAAATATAACCCAATAAATGTATTTTGATAAATCCCTAAAATGTTAAGAAAAGTAACTTTTATTGTTATAGTTGCCTAGCAAAGTAATAAATCAGTTAATAAATAAGTTGGCATGATTAATACATTTTGATGAATTTCTAAAAAGCAACAAATAGGAAATTCTTTTATTATAGTTACATTTGAATAATAAGGAATATATTTTATAAATATAAAACTTTAACAAAATATATGTCTTCATTATTCAGTGTAGTTTTGCACATTATAGTTATAGTGATAATAATAATCTTTGTTTCAGGTGAATGGTGTGGGTAAATCAACGAATTTAGCTAAAATTTGCTTCTGGCTGATTGAGAACAACTTGTCAGTGCTGATAGCGGCGTGTGATACATTCCGCGCCGGCGCCGTCGAGCAATTGCGTACCCACACCCGCCACCTCAATGCCCTGCATCCTCCTGAGAAACATAATCGTACCATGGTCCAACTGTATGAGAAAGGTTATGGTATGTACTACTTTTGAAAATTATTTAAAACATTTATGGCTAAAAGTGCAAATTGTACCAAATGTCAAAATTTAGATGTTTAAAGTATCTGATGTGTAAAGATATAATCTAAAAGATTATACGTCACTACTTTGGTAAAGTAGAACTTACAATTTCATATCAGATTTCTGTTTTACATTATATCCCAATCATATCTTTTGTTCTTTGAATATCGCATGGTTTTCTTTTCTATGTAAATGATTTTCCATAATATCTATTAAATTTTATGATATTCATTTCTGTAGATATAAATTATTATCTATTTTTAAATCGGCCCTTATAAAGATAATTCAATTCACTCCCGTTTACTCCAGGCAAAGATGCAGCCGGCATAGCGATGGAGGCGATCCGGTACGCGGTTGACACGAAAGTGGACGTGGTGCTCATTGATACTGCTGGTCGTATGCAGGACAACGAACCTCTGATGCGTGCTTTGGCCAAACTCATAAAGGTCAACGAGCCGGATATGGTGTTGTTCGTCGGCGAGGCTCTGGTCGGGAACGAGGCGGTCGACCAGCTGGTCAAGTTCAACCAGGCCCTAGCAGACCACAGCTCCACCGTCAATCCTCACACCATAGACGGCATAGTTCTGACGAAGTTCGACACCATAGACGACAAAGTAGGAGCGGCCATATCTATGACGTACATCACTGGCCAGCCGATAGTCTTTGTCGGCACAGGTCAAACATATACCGATTTGAAGGCGTTGAACGCAAACGCCGTCGTGCACGCTTTGATGAAGTGATGTTAGGCGCTATAGACATTATGGTTTTGGTTCTGTTGTTACATAAATAATTTCTTCATTGAATTTTGACATTTTAATTGAAATATTATTAAATAATCTTTGTATTTAAGAATGTATAAGAAATATGTAATTTTATTGAAAATGTGAGTTCCAAATTTGAATTTTTTTTTAATGGTTCACAATCCACATTGCAACAATTCAGTTTAGTTTGTTCATAAGAATTTTATGAAAATCCAGTTCTTTCCAAAATTTTATGTGAAAGCAGAACTAATGCACCATACAAAGTTTTATTATTATTTTTTTATATAATTACTCCTTGTTCATTTCTTCTTAATTATCAATGGATAGAGTTGATACCATGTGATCATATAAACTCAGTGTGCTTCTAGCCCCAAATGTTTTCTAACAAAATTATTAATGAAAATGGAATGGGAGCAAGTTTTCAAAGAAGAAACAATCCACACTAAGGATTTAAGTATAGTATACTATCACGTCATATCAAAATTTTGGTTTTTCAAACACAGGTCTTATATGGCTTTAAGGTTGTGTTTTTGCGTATTGTTATTTATTGAGCTTTATACATTTAGAATCTACATCCATTCAAAAAAAAGCTCTGCTCACCACATACCCGGATACCCTTAAAGATTTAGAACACAGTTTAATTTCTTTAAATTATATTGAAAACAGTAATCGAAGATAATAAAATTACAATAGAAACGCAATGTATGAATGTTTACATTGCTCATTAAAATTAATTCACACTTCCATCAGTTTTGGTGTGTTATCTTCATACCTTTGTCTAATATTAAGATACTGAGGTTACTCATTTAATGCTTACAAATTTCAACAAAGTAGTAGCTGTTGCTGGGCTATTATTGAGAAAAACTATAGTGTCTTTTGCAATCAACGAAAATATGCCTCTTATTCGAGTGCAAAACTTTCGAAAGCTTTTTTAGAGTGAAATTGTATTAATGTACATAGAATACAATGTAGATATTCATTTTATTTCTGTATTATTTTAATATTTCAGATAAGCCATTAACTATTTTTTTATTTTTGTATTCTAGGAATGACATTTAAATATTTGGCTTATATTTTCTTATTAAATTTATTAATTGTTTTGTTTCCTTGCATTTTCTTATTGAAATGAAACATTTTTCCAATCTGTTGACAATTGTCCTAAATGTACTATGGGTAATATGGTGTATTCCTATAAAATTTACATCTCATATGGTTTAAAGTATATTTGTAATATAATTAGTGTAATGTACTAATTAACAATTAGAAAAATTAATATAATGTTTGTATATAATGCATATTATGGTATTAATTCACAAGTTTACCAATGAGTTGTAGCAGTCATTGACAATATTAGTACATTTTTGTCTTTCGGATAAGCATAACATGATAATCTGTCTGTTCATAATTTTAGAATTGTTTTATTTTAATGAAAAGCATAGTATATATTTGAATAGTAGCCGACCTGGCAGATCTTGTTCTATCTTTTCTTGTTGATGGCTCGCCCATCTAGTTAATGCCCACAGCTCCGTCAGCATGGACATAGAATAAATGCCTTCATTATTTGTATCGATCAATCTCAATTGGGATTGCGGTTGAAACTGATTGATACTGGTCTCGTTGTCCACAAAAGTGGACACTTTTGATTCTGATGCTGAATCCACGTTCCTTTTCGACTCTAGTCCCGTACTCAATTCCGGTCCCATTTTCACTTTCTTGGTCTTATTCTCGATTCTGTTTGCTATCTCATTTTCAATCCTGCAATTTCTGCTACCAGTTATAGTTCCGATTTGGACGAAGCCAAATAATTCCTTCATATTTCGTATTACGATCCTTAACTTTTGATTCTGAGGCCAGTCTTACACTCAATCTTGACCCCAGTTTCGTTTTCAACTTTGGTCCAGATCCTGGCTCCCGAATCTGCTCCCCATCCCGTTTTTATTTCCGATACCACTATGGGTCTAAGTACATAATATTGTTGTTTTAACAGAAGTATAGTAATTCATTTAAATTTAATGTGGTGATTTAGTGACTAATATTTATATCAATCAGTCTTATGCGGATGAGGAATTTTTTAGATTTCTGAATTTTTTCAGGTTGAGAATCTAAAAAAAATTTTGTTCAAAAATTAAAAAAAATATCTCGACAACTGCTCCATCTATTGGGATAAAAACTATCCGATCTTTCTAATTGGACCAAACTGCACACAATCTACATAATTTCAATAAAATCGGTCAATAGTTTAGGAGTTCATCGCGCACAGACAACTCGAAATTTTTAGATATAAAAATGGAATAAAAGGTCACTAGCGCCTTTAATATTATAAAAATATGTGCTTTGCTATCAATTTCTGTCATGACTCATTGGTTAAGAAACAAAATGTTTTTTAATGTTAAATGAATAAATATTTAATGATATAAAAGAAAATTATACATCTCCTTAGTTAGTTGGGCCATAATATGACCTGCAAATTCCAATGATCAAGATAAGTGCCTTGCTTTGCTTGTATATATTGCATGGTTTGAATAACATAGGCTCCCTGTTTGTATCTAGTAACTTAGAGTAAATTATAAAAGACTCCATAGACAAAAAATCTGAATAATCATAACATAAGATTTGTAATATTTTTTCTTATGGTTTTGGGATTTTGCTTAAGTTCACTTACAAGTTTAAAGAACTAAAAGTTTAAGTTAAAGCATTATACTTAAAAAAAATATAACATTATTTGATCACTCATTTGATACTCTAATGAGTTATTGAATGGTGTATAAGTATCAGATGCATTGTGCATTTTAATAAAATTGCTACAATAATGTTTTTGAATCCATGGATATTTTTGAATTTGTTAATATCGGTTGTTGGTAGGAAATAATGTTTTTTTTTATTGTTAATTTGCAATGGTGTATGAGGGAAAAAAAATGATGTAAAAACAAAATTCATGTATATTTTTAAATTCATTTTATCTAATTAATGAAAGAATTGTGTGAGATTGAGTTGTCCTACTTTATTGTAATGAGATGTGCAATAAAACTAAAATCAAAAGTTTCCTATACTTAATCATAACTTTTTCAAAATGTTTAGAATATTTTTTTTTTATATAATTCTTTTTAAAAACTTCAAATTTCAGGAGCAACCATTGTTAGTTGAAAAATTAAATTTTTTTAAATTATTTTTTACATATTGTCGTAAAGCAAATATAAATTTTTCAAAGATTTTTCTTGCGTACTATTTTCTATTATTGTTCATATATTTCTCTCTACTTGTCGCCAGCTAAGATAACTAATTGAGACTTCATTTCTGTATCCATATCGTACTTATTCAATATTTTTTATTTTGTAATATAGTATGTCAATTTATCATATTGTACATTATTTTTTGTAAATTTGTAATATTCTTTTGGGGTCATTTTTTCAGTTACTGACAATTAAATATATTGATATAGAAAAATAAAAATTTTGTTAATGTTTTTTATTTTTTCATTTCATATTTACTAATACATTCATAAACTTTAATTCATGCTATATTTTGTAATATTGTATTTTACAAAAATACAGTACAAACAAGAGGAATAATATTATTGATAGACATAACAGAATTTATGTAAGAATAATAAATAATTGCCAAGCAAATTTGTCTAAGCTCGCATTTTCAGCTTATAACAAATTTTGAAGACTTTTTTAGTTAATGAAAATTTTCATCTCTAAATATCACGAATATAAAAGGGTTATTTGAATTTCAACATTGACATATATAACCGTACTATTTAGAAAAATTATTGCTTAATTTTTTTTTCTAACGATTACAAAATTTCACATTACCAAATAACGACAATTAATACGTCTTATGGCCAGGTGATGGCGCCACATACAGTTGTCAATAACTGCATAAATGACCTTGTTCGTGATTTCGTCATTCCTCTTCAAGCATTTCAAAGTTCGTACTGTGTGTTCACATTAAAAATAAATATGTATTATATAAATAGAATTTTTTGGTTTTATTTCTTTTTTTCTTGGTACACTCCTGAATTAATGTTATGTTAAATAGGATATAGTTAATGTTATTTTGTTTCATATAATTTGAATTTGCTAGTTCCATTTGTATATGAATTAGTGTTAATTTTTTTTTCTTACTTTAATAATCCATGTCAAACAGAATTTTTTAAATGTTTACTTTTTGTCCACATAATGCAGTTTGAACATTAAAGTTTTTACTTAACGTTCATACATTAATTATTTCCTTTCCCGATTCTAAACGAAACGGGGCTTAAAACCCCAGTCTACTTTATTATACAAGTCCTCATACATTTTATTAATTACACAACATTGGCCTTCCCTTAATAGTTCACATCCCGTCACTAATTATCCCGAATTATTGTCGGAATTCAGTGGAAGCCTATCTCTTGCGAACGCTTGAGCTGACATGAAAAAGATGAAAACTGATAATTTAGTCAAGGAGAAAGTTGTGAAATTCAAATTAAAACATTTCTGTTGGATATCCTCTGTACGCTATGGCGTTTTGGCTTTAGGATATTTTAATCTATTCATTTCGGTGAGTTTTACGATATAACTTTCAGATATATAGTATTTATAATAAAGAGTGTTTACACCCGATATGTAATTTTTTCACTGTACTAAATTCATTGAAAGATACAATTATGATTTTTTTTTTAAATCTTGGTACGCTTATCAACTGATAATTTAACACTAATTGTTCAATTACGTAATATGTGTTTTTTTAATTTAGTAATATAGAAATTAGATCATTCAATAAAATTGTTCATAGAAACATTTATAAATCAACGAATTTTTGATTGTTTGTTAGGGGGTTTTACAAGTTGTAAGCAAAATTTTAATAATTTCAAATTCATGGACCGTATAAGCTTTTGGCCGCGAATTTTTTTTTGGATAGGATTTGCGTAAAATCCGTTCTTAGTAATCGTCTACGTCCCGAAAAGAGTCACTATGAAGAAGTTTAAGTCAATCTGACTTGTAGTTTCGGAGATCTCGTGATGAGACAATCAGTCAGTGGTATTTCGCTTATGTATGTATATGTATAGACCACAAGAAAATCGCGAATCCCAATCTATACCATGTACTATACAAATTGCAGCTGTTTGTACATTATTTTTTTTTAATAAAATTTCGTGATAGATATTCCCTTTACGATTAATTGATTCCAATTCTAACATTTTTAAAATTCATGTCTGTCTGTTTGTCTGTATGTCCTTTAATAACTCAAGAACGAATTGACCGATCGTGATGAAAATTGGTCTAGTACAAGAACATTATTGTGCAGATGATAGGTTACTGTCTGCCTGTATGCCTTTTTATAACATAAAAACGGTTTGACATCATCAAAATTGGTTTACAGTAAGAACATGTAATTTCACAAATGACAGGCTACTGTTTGTCTGTATGCTCTTTTGTAACGAAAAAAGGGGATTCTTTAAATTAATCATGAATAACCTACAGCAATCATTTTTTAGTGTGCGCATATAATGGGTTAGGGGTCATCTATAAACTACGTCACACCAATTTCATCATTTTTCGACCCTTTTTCTGACCTTGAAAAAGGTGGTTACATTTGTGCGACTCTCTCTCTTCTCTGGTGTGACATAATATACTTAATAATTAAATTTAAATATCACCAAAATAATTTGAACATTTCTATTTAAAATCTTTTTTCATAAATATTGAATAATATTTTTGAGTTTTAATATTTTAGATTTATACATGTGACTTCACAAAGCTTATGACTCGCCCACAGCCCACTTTGTCACGATTCGTTGACCGGTCCTCCCTCTCGATGTTTACCTTTTCTTTTCTTTATGTATTTGCGTAAAAAATAGGACTGACGCTATTTTTATTCGTGTGGATAATGTGCTATCGTAGTACTACAATTTTTAAATGCAAACGTTCAAACAAATTTTACTATCATAAAGACATGTCTCTAGAAATTATCAAAAGTGCAATTCGAAGAAATGAGGAGCCAAATAGAAGCAGAGCACATTTAGCAATCAAGAAGTACCTAGTAGTCTTTATTAGGGGTCGAATTGAAAATTTTTTTAATTAAAATTATTGGGTTTTCAAAAAATCAAAAAATACTCGTAATTATTTACATTCAAAAAAGAACGCATAAAATGTATTCTACATTTGTAGGTATACTTTTTTTGAGTTTACCTGCTTTTGGAGATTGGGTCGGATATATCAATTTATTAGGTAGTAATTTTGAAAATTGTTCGATGTTCATCTGCATATTTGCTTAGATAGACATCACAGCCGATTTTCTTCTAAATCTATTCTAATTTTTCGGAAGCTATACGTTTGGTAAAACTTCGAATGTATTTGAGACAAAAGTTTGAAAATCGTTAGGTGCAAAGATTAGGTGTTACGGTCATTATACGAGGGGTATGAATGAAAGCTTGTAACAGTGATTAAATCTTTTTTTTTAACAATCGTTATTGGAATTTTAAATTTTATTTTACACCCGTGCGCTTGACAAAACTGAAAATTTTTGTGTTTATCTACAAATTAATTTTTTAAGTCCAATTTTCAAAGTGAAAATTTAAGTACTTTAGCAATATAGTTTGTGATCGAGTTATCAATTTGTCTTTGTATTGAATGAACTTCTAAGTTTTAATTTCAAATCGCTTAGGAGATTCACTTGTAGTAAACAGATTCTAAAGTCTTGCCACTGAACACTTAGAATATATTATCTAAAGATAAAGTCTATTTTTTATCTAAAGACAAAAGTCTAAGAGCCTTTTCCTTTCACTATCTCTTTTTAAACTGACATTTAATAAGGGAACGTCCATAAACCACGTGGTCATATTTTAGTCTCTCTAGGACTCCTCCTTCCCCCCATGTGGCCTCACGTAGCCTTTTCTATGACCCCCCCCCCAACCCAATGGAACGTGGTTTTTTTTCACGATACATTAATTTATTTATAAAATAAAATAATTAATAATAAATTAATTTATTAACAGTTTATTTTTTTTCAAATAATGTATTTAATTATTTGATTCCTCTTGTTAAATTAACATCGGGGGTCACTCAAATTATCTTATTCAACAAAATTTTCATCTGAAGAAAACCACGTAGCTTTGCTCTCGACTCCCTTCCCTAGTACGTGCCTCAGCGTAGCGCTTAAGCTTATCCCTCCCCCCCCTTGGTCGAGCTACGTAGTTTATGGACGCTCCCTAAAAAGTCACTTTTTAAATAAAATTTGCTTTCCGCGTTCCTTTAACAGTTGTTCGGGCTAAAACCCGTTAAAAGGAAGACATAAAACGCAAAATAAATTTTTAAAGTACCTAATCTTTAAATAAAAATGATTTTAAAAGGAGACAATGGAAGATGCGCTAAGCTTATTTTTGCATAGATACCCACAACAGGTGCGACTCAGATTAGACTAGCAGTGTCTTTGAATTTTAAAACTGAAAACACATCGGAACTTCATTTACAAGACAACGCACGGAACTTTGCCGCTCTGAATTGGCTGCGATAGATATACTGCGCAGGTATTACGCCCCCCGACCTTTCCGCCTTCATTACCACCGCGTTCCTATTTTACGCCATTGCGACGCTTACCCGACGAACTTCACAGCCGCAAAGTTTCGTGCGTTGTACTGTAAATATTGTTTTCCTGCGTGTACTTGTGAACTGATTATTTTTTTCTCAAAAAAAAAAACATCTGCACAGGTGGTCTGTTTGGTTTCAACAGTAAACGACAGTTTCTCTCCTACTTTAAAGAAACTGCAAGAATTGATTTTAGACTTGGAGTCGAACCATAAGACGGCGTGTACACTCGCCTATACCGCCGAAGAAGCCATCAACGTGTTGCTTATACTGGGATTACATAGAGTAAGTTAATTATATTTGAAACACTAACGATGAGATTACCTATCTTCACTCTGGTCTTGCAAATCAGCTCTGTGCTAACAGCGTTTCGCCTGCATCAGTAGTACTTATATGTTGCAGTAATATTCCCGATAATATCCTCGATAAGCAGTGTCAAAGCATTAGCAAAATATTAGCATTCACAATAGGTATAGTATGTGCCAAACTTTATGACCGACCTGAAGATGGGCACAAGTCGCGTCGCAATAACTGATTTGCATAATAATTATTGCAAGTAGATTTGATGGTACCGGCGCAAATTCGTTGTCGCATTGTGTTCAGATCTGTTGTAAAGTTTAATACCCTAGCGTAAAAGCAATATGATTAATGACAATCAATGAAATAATATTTTTTATGCTCATTTATACTACTATATAAATCAAGTTATGTTTGTACATTCAATTTTTTTTTGTCATATTTTGTGATAAATATTTGTTTTACGACTTACTGACCCTAATTATACCCTTCTTAAAATTTTTGTCTGGCTGTCCGTTTGTCCTTTTTCTAATTCAAAACAGTTTGACCGAACTTGATTAAAACTGGTGTACAGTAAGAATATGTGATTGCGCAAAAGATAAACTTAATTTTTCTCTTTCTTTAATAGGCATTTCTTTATTTTGTGTGTAGTTATGGGTGTTCGGGGGCGGGTGGGAGGAGGCGAGGTGTTGGGATATGGGGACGTCGAGACGTTGGGGTGTGAAGGTTTGTGGGAATGTTTGTCCGTGTGTAAGCAAAACCGCGGGTATATTTGGTTCACAAAAAAACAATTACTGCTAAATTTTAATTTAAAAATCCAGCGAAACGTGTGGGTAACGGCTAGTTACCCACAAAAAATATAATTGTCATTTCTCAATTCCATTGTTTTTTCGAAGAATTATTTCGATGTGCAAGTAATAATTTAGAGCACTTGTAAGTTTAGTACATAATCACGTTTAAATTCTGTGTGTATGTAATTTGATATTCCAGAGGGACCTGGTCCTTCTGAACATTTACTTGTTCCTCGGCGCGGGAGCTGTGGCACTCACATTCTTTATTTACATGATTGTCTTCACGACACTCGACTTGATCATGTCAGCAGTCATCCTGATGGAAATAGGTGGGCCTCATATGTTTTTTAAATTGTGTCATTTTGAAACATAATATTTAATATTAGAAACATTTTTTCTAGCCGATAGGCACACATTGTAATTCAAGAAAATTACACACACTTAAACTTATTACTGCAACTGAAATGTTGAAGTGACAATGCACAATATTTTTAACTTTTTAATTAAGTACTACATTTATATATTCAGTGTACAAAATCAAACATACACAATTCATGATTATTGCTAAAGTCAAAGTCAATAAGAACATAATTGAAAGTCATAGTAGAAATATTAGGCTAACATAAATAATTTACATTAATTACATTTTACCATTCGCAGTATATCACTGTTACTTCTTATTATTGGTCCGGAGCGAAATAGTGGACATCAAAGAGCAAAGAAATAAAATAGAGTTAACAAAAGAGAAGCAGATCGATGGAGACTCAGAATTCAAGGACGATAATACAACAGAAAAAGATGTGGAAGCCAGTTTAGAGAGTGTTACATTGGAGAAAAGAAAACTGGATACCGTTATCGAGTCTTCGGACGAAGACAGCAGTGGAGATGATTGATTCGAGAGTGAGAATGGACGAAAAATTTTGAATCCAATAATGAGCTCGGGGGCACTTTAAAACGATGATAAATGAAGACTACATGAACGTTTACGTGGACGATTTTTTATTTTTATTTCAAAATATTTAACAACGAATTGTAAAGATAGCGTGCGTACTTGATATGAATATTTTATTTTATAAATGTATAGCAGTAGAAATTAAATATCTGATTAAATAATACTACATGATTCGTCTTGATTTTACTTTAATTTTCTAGTGTTAGAGGAATGTCGTTTTTGCAAAGTTGCCTATATCTTATGTTTATTTTAGACCTTTTGGCACAAAATTAAAAAAAAATGGTAACCAGCCCTTTTATTATTAATCGATCTTAATTAATAACTACGCATATTCTGTATTTCAAGATAAGTTTCTAAATTTTTCTTAGTTTTAATTAAATTAAAAATGAAAGCTCCAGAATTAGGGCGCAAAATCGAAATTTCATTAAAATGAAAGGGTAGGGGCCATTAAAGCGAATAGAATAGAACGTCAAAACAAATTTTACAAGCCATCAATTCGAGAAAATTTTCATATTCATAGCCAGGTTTTTATATTGTAGGTATAGGAGATGGGGCAAGACGGGGCAGCGGCTGTAGGTATATGGCGAATCAAATGACCAATCAGGACCCTGCTAGGCATACCGAAGCGTCAACATAACTACTACAGTAACTGCGATGCGAGTGGTTTGGGCATAAATTGATGCGTACGTAAAATACTACAGAATTTGACATCAGCGCCACCTATGGTACACAAACATACCTGTTACAAACACAATAACTATTAATTATTGTCAGAAGGTCGATTGTTTATGAACTTTTCAAAAGATTTTAACGGCAGTTATTCACTTTAAAAATATTGACGATACCCCGACCACCCCCTAATATTTGGGACTATGCAAAATATCTGAATCTGAAAAAATATCTGATATGCAAAAAAAAAAATAATCAAAAAATTTTAGAACCCAATCGCACGCTACCTACCGGGTCCCTACACAGATAGAAAAGAAATGTATATATATATGCATACGTAAACAAGATTCATATTATAGTATTTCTCGTCCTCCGAGGTCCTTTGGTTTGAATTCAAAAAGATTGTGGTATAGGGCATACGTTAGCAGTAAGGTGATAACAAACCTCATACAATTATTTGCGAATGTCACCAGATTAGGAGCATAGTGTCAAAGTTTGCTGTGAATGTAAAAAACGTTCGATGGCAATAATGAATTTTTTAAACTTTTTAGTGGATTTTTTTGTATAATTAATTATAATTCCACTATATACATTTTGGCTCCATCAAGAGACATCGATTATAAAATGTAGCATATAGAAATCTGCAAAACGAAACAGATGAGTTCAAACTTGAGATTCATATATTTTTTTAATGACAGTTTTAAATTTATAAATTTAAAACTTTCATTAAAAACATTATATGGTAAGGGCTATTATGCCGTATTTGAATATATTAACGAAAAAAAACTCGTGGGACTGAACTGCTCGACTATCCGGCTGCTTTATGTAATTTTCAAATGTTGAGCTAGTTTTATTGACTATCTATCATGTATCTTTGAGCGAAAACGAAACATGAATCAGCATTCGGAACGGGTGTTAGTTAATAACCAAGAATGCCATAATGTTGTACGTCAAGTGTAATTCTATTACCTACGACGTAAAGATATTTTTGATTTGATTTGAGAGATTCACTACTATCTCCTGGAGAGTTCTACTATCCGTCTCCCTGCTTCATCATCAGATCTTTATTAGAAATTATAATGTATAAGACTTCCAAACAAAAGGAATGAGCTGAAACTCAAGGAGTTAAGTAGTAGTCTCTGAAAAGTTCACTATTGACCTCTTGGCTTCATCATCACACTCTTGTTAGAAAATGTAATGTATAAGACACACCAATAAAAAACAAAGGAGATACTACAAACTACTGAAAAGTTCCATTATCCACTACGTGGCTTAATCTTCATACCCTGAATACCAATGTAATATATGGGAATCATTACAACGAATTAAATGATTTTCAACCCTAAAGGTATTAGTACCTATTGAAGAGTAGTTTCTGTCAACGAATGGAAAAGGAATAACACTGCATTTCTAAACTTCTAACTATTAACGAGGGCTGTGACTTCCACCATCAGCTCAGTAACATTGGGTGATGACTCGGAGACGCAGGCACACGAATAGCTAGAAAGGAGCTAAAATTTACTAAACTTTTCTATAAAGTTTTTGAAGGTATCACTTAATTTTCCTCGGATTCTATCATCAAATTCTGACTTGATAACAATAAGCCCACCTCGAGATTATAGCCTTTCGAATAAAAAAAATAATTGTGAAAATAAGTTCACAATCGGCGAAGATATAGCGTAACGTAAAAAGTCAAAACAGAGTCAAATTGAGAACTTTCCCCTTTTTTTGAAGTCGGTTAAAATACAGTGTAGATGATACTACTTAAAAAGTGTGGTCAATTTTTTGTAAGATGAAATCGATAAACAAATATCAACGACGGTGGTCGGGTGGTCTAGAGCGCTGCCTACCAAACAGTTAGTGTTGGGTTTTGGCCACGCGCGAATTGACATGAGTTTCTAATTTAAATCAAATTATGTCACTCACTTCGTATGTCGAAGGGCATGTTAGGCCATCGTTTCTCGAGGTTGTCGAAGCATCGGCGGCAGCACAGAACGACTGTGTAGCTATCAGTCTTCGATTTGTACTGGGCTGGCGTAAAGAGCTGAAGGTCGAAACCGTTTAAACTGAATTAAAAGGATTGAGGAAAGGCAATGGATTTGTGAAAACTTTTCAGAACAACCATAATGAACTTATTATGGTTGTTCTTATACAAACTACATAAATGATACTTATTCTTTATAATAGAAAAGTTCTACAATTCATATACATTTTTATTCACTCCCACATTAAATTAATTCATTCTGTTTCTAATGTCATCGCTAAGACCTCTCATGTGTTGCTGTTGCGATTGTCACGTTGGGATTATATAAATGAATGAAAACACGTAAGTAGATTAATTAGTAATTAATTTTAATTCTGTGTATACTGGGTTCTACTAATAGCCATTAAAGAGTGGTTTCTGGTGGCAAATCGTAGTATAATCCCCTAACTCCGAACCGTTAAGAAGTTATGTGGCTTCCATCATCAGCTCAGCTGCATGATATGACAACTGCCATACGCAAAAACTTAAACAACTAAAAGATTGAGCTCAAATACACTATAGGAACTCATAATATTTGAGAGTTTCCCTCGATATACCTGAGATGCTATTATCAGATTCTGATTTGGCAACTATGGGACCATCTCAGGAGTATACTAACAAAAAAAAAAACCCTCGAAACAAAAATAAAATTTGGAATCGGACTGCAATTGAAGTTATCGCTGAACATACATAAAAAAATACACACAGACGAACATAGAACCTCCTCCTTTTTTTAAGTAGGTTTAAAAACATAATGATCATTAAAGACAGGCAAATTCTGAATATACTTCGATTGCAAGAACGTATCACGCAATTTTGTTGGAGATATTATGTTTCGATAGAGATATGGATTGGTATAATTTTGAAATCTACGTTTGCAATGTCCACGTTCAGCAGTATAGCCAGAGGAACAAATAATTTGACAGTTACGTTGTCAATGAGTGAAAGAAAATAGCCACCTAAAAAATGTGGTTATTAGCAGTGGCGTAGCTAGGGGAGGGCGGCGGGGGCGGCCCGCACCGGGTGCCACCCATTCAGGGGTAACACCCGAATTCATCCGACAACAACTTTTGATTCACAAAAATTGCACAACGAAATATAGAATATTGAATAACATTAGAGTTTTTCTTCAACTTAACGGTTTTCATTTTTTTGGGTGTCACTTCAAATCTGCCCCGGGTGACACCCAGGCTAACTACGCCACTGGTTATTAGTAAACTAATTCGGCCTTCCTGCGATGCATAATATAAGTAATTCGCATTTACGCTTAATTGTAGGCCAGTTAGCTCAGCGGCGGCGCGCCAGCCGGCGCTTGGTTTTGTATAAAAGTCGTTTCAGTGTACAATTTTCATAATTTTGTTTTACAATGGGGAACTTGATGAAAGAAAAAATATTGAAATATAAACTAAAAAATTGCTGTTGGTTAGCGCCTGTACATTATGGCGTATTAATTTTGGCGTATTTTAATTTGGCAATTTCGGTAAGTTAATTTAGTCAAATAGATGTAAATATTATTATTTGCATAACGATATATTTAACAGAAATGTTTGTTTGATTGCAAAATATTATTTTTAAATTCCAGTGGGTGGATACAATCATGTGTACCATTTTAGGGTTCCGAGTCAAAATGGCAAGACGAAACCTTTGTAGTTTTTTGGCTTGTCCATCCGTCCGTCCCTATGTCACAGGCATTTTATTTAAAGACTATATGACGCATGCTAATGAAATTAATGGTGTAGGTATCTTGTATATACTGCTACTTAATTAAGTAGTTAAATAACAAAAATAAATATTTCTAGGGTAGGCATTCCATACATGTAACAGAAGCGGAAAAAAAATTTTTTCAGCAAACATTAACGTTTGGCAGATATTTTAACAGTTCTATTAAAAACGATTTAAGGTTTTTAAGCAAGTTTTCTAATTACGTGAATAATTTCGGAAATAATCGCTCCGCAAGTGGCAGAAATTGTGTCCCTCCTTCCATTTTCTAAAGCAAATGTTCAAAAAATATGAAAAAAATAATGAAGGTAACGTTTGATAAATACTTTCAACATAAATTATTTTGAACATGGTCGAATATACCGTTTTTGAGTTATTGTCGAAAAAGTGCGCTTCTCAACAAAAGGACGTAAGTGCTCTTTTGCTGATGCAATTTACACTAGTTTAATAGTAATAGTCGACATAAATACCTGTTTTTCTAAATATAGTTGACTAACGTCCTTATAAATATTCTGTGTGGGAAACATGGAAAAAGTGTAACAACGTACTTTTTTCATCTGTAGTGTATTTCTTTGTAATAATGGCTTTGGAATCCTATAATGAGCATGGTCCGACATGCTCTTGGCTATTTTTTTTATTTATTGACAATACTTGCTAGATAAAAAAAGAACGACAATGTCATATTAAATGTAACTATAGTAGTGGATTGAAAAATTATTACTTCATGACATATAATATTCAATAAACTACAAGATTGTTATTTAAGAAATGCCTGCTTTTTAAATAGAGCTTACGGTTATTAGATTCGTTCGAAGCCATTCACCTGCATTGTAGGAATCTAAGTCATTGCGTCTGTTTAGAGGTCACAATTTGTCCTGTTATGTTCTTATAGATATCTAGCGTTTAATGATAGTGTTGATTAATACATTAATTCACAAGGGTGAAAATAAAAAAAATATTGAATGATTTAATTGTTTATAATAATCATTTATAGCAAGCTACGCAACTACTCCTAGAGGTCTAAGATTATTAATATGTGTGAGTAGTTTTGTTCAACAAAAAAAATTATGTCATAAATAGGGTATTGTTAAAGGTTTGCATAATGTGAAAATTTACGATTTATTTTAATTAATAATTTATATGAGTGTATGAATCTGTCGATCTAGAGATGACTAAATTTTCAGTTTTTGAAAGATAAAAATAGTATGTTTCTTTTTTTATGTAAATAAGTACTAAAAAAATCTAATCTATATATCAGCTCTTCTTTTCGATAAATAATTAATTTATTTTCTTATTTTCAATACAAATGTAATCAAAATTGAAATGTTGCGTTTATCTAACGATGGGTAGTGATGAGCAACTGCCTTTTGAAACAACAAGTTACACATATAACTACTGTAGCATCTTTTTTCTCTCGTAGGATTATAAAATAAATCCTACACGTAGCTAAAATGTTTGGTGGGTGCTTTCAAGTAGTGAATATCATAACAAATTATTTATTTATCAACAGCATGCCCATTTAAATTAACAGATTGTTTCGCTGTATTTGCCAATAGTATAAATATTTTATAGGTAACACCATTGTTGGATACTGGTTGTATTTTGTAATTCTAAGATTGTATGGAGACCGTGTACGAATATTACCTTGTATATTTTCTTATCAAGATGGCGTCATTGTTGTTTACTGTCACCGGCAGTCTACCTTTACCGTTGAAGCAAATCCAAGAAGAAATATTAGAGGATGATAGCAATTCTGTGACGTCGTGCACGCTCGCCTACTCCGTCGAGGAGGCGATCAACGTCGTGCTCATCATCGGGATTCATAAGGTAATATGAGAACTTTATTACTACACATACGAAATCCTCGTTCTCTATTTCAATTGGTCACTTACATGCATTTTCATTAAACACTTATGTAGGTACTACCCCTGCGACTTAAGTAGACACCTCGCGCTGTGACCTAGTCCTAATGTAGAATTTGACCAAGCAAAATAATGAATACTACTACTAAGAATCACAAGCGTGAACTAATGAAGCGGCAAAGGTAATATATCCTGTGCGACTTACTAGACACCTCACTGGACTGCGTTTTGCTCCGCCCCGCGTCTGCTTTATTCGTTCTGTACCAATAGCATCCTTATTACCGTTACCATATATATATATACATATACATACACAGAATGGAATTGATTAGGCATCTTTCCCCAAATGTTCACGATCTTCTCCTTTTTTAGAACAACTTTGCCAGAGTAATTTTAACAAAAATATATCATTAAAATACGCTTATACATAACATAAATTTACTAAAGAGAAAATCCTGCTGGTCAAATGGCGCCGTGTACCGCACGGGGCGATGGCAAGGTCGACGAAGGTATTATTTCATTAGAACCTGATTTTCCACATACGTTCGACTCACTTCTAAACAAATAAGGCAAAATACCTAAGGCAAATTATCGCGTAAACGATACTTCACGCAATTTACGGACTTGCAGACAGCAATGTCACCTGTGCAAACTCCCTAACAATAAATCATATTTGCACATTCGATAGTAGTGAGAGGCATTGTTATTAAACACTTCAGTATTAATCACAAACAATCTTAGCTTCAAAAACGTCAATATCGTATACACCAGTATCGTAACACTTTATAACAAAATACCCAAATTTTTAAAGCCATGTGCCCGGTCGTTGACCGTGCGCGAACGGGTCGACGCGCCACGATTCACTGCTGGTGCTTATGTTTGGGCCTCTGATGACGTGGTGGGCGGGTTAGCGTTGAGAGAGGGGCCGGGGTACATCACTTAAAGATGTATCTCATGAGATTACACGTTCACATTCTGACTTATTTTTCTCAGGAATAGCTATTTCAATGACTATGGTTTCTTTAGCAAAGTTGTTCTTAAAAGGAGATAATGAATATTCGCGGAAAGACGCATGATAGATTCCATAGGGTGTACATATATATTTATTTATTTGTCCCAGCAACTAAGTTGCGTTCCATAACAGAAAATTC
The DNA here is from genome assembly GCA_005406025.1 of Eumeta japonica. Classification (NCBI taxonomy): domain Eukaryota; kingdom Metazoa; phylum Arthropoda; class Insecta; order Lepidoptera; family Psychidae; genus Eumeta; species Eumeta japonica. The sequence continues at coordinate 303,039 of BGZK01000563.1, forward strand.
ATATAATATTGCGTCCACTGCACTTCAGCGTCCGTATACGGACGCAACTTTACCAAAGTCAATTTTTTAACAGGAGCGACTACTCTGACTTAAAACGAAGTATACGCTTTCACGCTTTTCAAATAATGCGTCCAAGAACTCGTTTTGTGTGACCTTAAATATTGTTTCTATTTTTAGCTCACAACTATTTAGGAGTTTGCTTAGTTACTGTTTGAACACAGGCACAGTATTTATTTTGATTGAATCATCATTTAATGTCCACTATACTATATATAACTAAATTTAGAATAAAACATGCAAATATGTCCTTATTTTGTTTGTTAACAACTATAAACATATGACAGAAAATTATATAAATTTAAAAATTGCATATTTTGGAAACGAATGTAATGAAGGTGCAAGACAGTCGGTTTCTCGGTGATTTAAGTCATTATTTAAAAATAAGTGTCATGATTATTTGTGGATGTCTATGCTAAAAGGGCATTGTATAAGACCAGATTAAAATAATTGTACGGCATTGACATAAGACCAGATTAAAATAATTAATTAGTTTACTTGCCGATAAAAAAGCAGAATTGATTTTTTTTTAGAAAAATGAGCTCAAAGCTTAGAATTACGAAAGGTAAAACTCTAAGAAAATATGTCTTGAAAATTTGATTAAAAAGCAGTTTTACTTGTTTGTTACACGAGTTAATGTTTTGTTATTTGACTTATGTACTCAATAGTCTATTAATAATAAATCTAGTAATACATTCAAATTGAAAATTATACGATTACTTTTGAATCAATTCAAAACCAAAAAGGTACAAAATTTATGTGTTTAGAGAAAACTAAAGCAAATGCACAAATAATTTAAAATCGAAACACACAGTGGAACCAGAATTGAGTTCAAGACAGGATTCAAATAAGGATTATAAGAGAAAACAAATTATGTAAAAGATGAATAAATTCATCTATGCGGATGACACCAAAAGCGAGGAAATTTAAATTATTAAACAAAAATATTGTTATTTTTTTTTACGGCTAGCAAATAAACCACTATAGTATTATAATCTTGGTTTTAATGTGCAGGAGTTGCAAGCTTGTAGTCTGAATATACAGTATTACAGTACATATACTTATTTCATTTAATTGTTACGTTTTTTTTTTGAAATAGGTTGTTGGATTCTAATGCGATGACGGAAAGTATACATCGTTTCGCTACGATTACTTTTAATGCGCAATAACGTTAATTAAACTGTAGAAATACACCAGAAGACTACTATGTGTATACGCCCTCACAACTTTCAAATTGTTTGGCATCCACTTTAAAAATGGCATGAAAGCAGTTAACTTTGTATACCAGACTTATGTTCATATACGTTAACATCATAGCAGAAGCTCAATAAAAGTTATTATATATAGATGCAAATTGGAGGGTGTAATAATAATAACGAATATATGTCAGCTTAAAATGTATTTTAATATAAAGTTATTTGGAGTATATGAGTATTAATATATTCAGAAATATATAACAATATTGTTTTAGAAACGAAGGGCGTAATTTGTGTCTATACAAAAAAAGATGCAGAGGCGTCATAAGGGTTTATGTATATATATTACTGACCAGTAATTTAGTATTAGGTTCCCAGCCGATTAACGTTTTTTTAAGTCGATTACGATTTCGATTCAGTTCTAGGCACAAAGTTAAGCTCAGGCCCAGATTTTAATTCTCTTACGGTCCTAGTTCAAACTGCAATGTTGGTCTCATTTTCGATTCTTATTCCCAATATTAGTTTCGATGGTTAAAATCGCTTTAGTCCAAATATACATAGGCTGTGTATATAAAATTCGATATCGATAAGTTCGGTTTTGCATGAAAGTTAAACAAACATTTTGCCCTAACGTAATGAAATCAATTATTTCTACTATTTCTAGTCAGTTTTACGTAGACAGCATAGTACGAAGAGTTTATAAGCTGTCCTCTAAGATGAACACAACCGATTGAAAGATTAAAATGATACTTCGCTATGTTTTTAATTCCCACTATTAATTACACGATAATCGTCATTATAATTGAAATGCAATTTTCCGAATTATTACAGGAATCGATGTAATTTAACGTTCATATTTTCTCACAGAAAGACTTGATGCTACTGAATCTCTACATGTTAGCCGGCGGGATTGTGACACTACTGATTCTGTTCCTTTACATCATGGTGATTATCAAAGTTGGTGCCACCACTTTACTAGTTCTACTCTTGGAGCTACGTAAGTTGAAATGATTACATTTTTTTTCCATTTTTATGTGTGCTTCGCATTACAAGCTTCTCAAATGTTACAGAGTGTATAGAATTCTATTTTGTTAAGGTTCCATAGCCAAAGGAGGAAAGCGGAACGTTTATAGCTTTGTTATGTGTGTCCGTTCGTTCGTATGTCCCGGGTCGTCTTAGGCTATTCAGGAACCCTAAGTATACCCAAAGGCCATTGTATGCCCAAAAGCCAAAGCTCTGTGTGTTCCAACTTCAAGGGACTTTGACCTTTGGGCATATAAAGTTTGGGACCCTTTTAAAAAGCTAAATAATATGATAATGGCGACAGAATGTAATTTTAAGTGCAATCTGAATGACAATGATGGCTTCTCGGGACGCTTATCGGTCCCGGGCCTGTGCCCGCGTGCATTTATGGGAAAGATGGAACCGTATAAGTTTGCAACTTTTTCATAAATTTTTACGAAATTATTGAGACAACCGTATATGTAAATTTATTATTGGCTTTTTGTGCATAAAAATGGGAGATGAAACTTTTGTTATCGCGTCTCGTGTGTGGGCGTAGATATTTGAAAATCCGTTAAAGAATTCAAACGATTTTTTCTCTCGGGTATATATTTTGCGATTTATTCACAGCTAAGGTCTTCATTTTGTGCGATAGCGACAATCGACTAACTAGATCAGTAGCAATGGATTGTGATTCTGTATTTCTGAATATACGCTTTCTACTGTACGCTACGTGTTTCCCTCACCTACCTCAATCTGCAAACCCCCGATATGGTTATTTCGTAACAATATGACTTTTAATGACGTTGTCAGGGGCCAAAAATAAGAATATAAAGAAAACCTCTGGAGTTTAATACGAAAATGTACAAATACAAATAGAAGGATTGCAAAAAATATTCACTTTTGAGATTTGTTTTCTTTTGATTTTGAAGTCTATTATTATTTACTTTTTTGAATAAAAAATACATAAATTGTAAACCATTTTTTAGTTGTAATTTATAATAGAATTATAAAAACATAGATAATATTTCTTATAATTCAAAACGTTACTCTGATTTCTATAAAAGTAAACTTTAACCCAAAAAAAAATAATTTTTCTTTTATTGCTCAAATGAAATAAATCAAAATTTGGCACTTAGAATTCAGATCCAAAAATCGTTTCAACCTCTGTGTAGTCATTAGCTAATAGCGTGTACTATATTGTTTTATCATAGCGTAGCGGTAAATATTACGATAATTACACAAGTGTTTTGTTTTGTCCATTAAAGTGAAAAAGGAAAATGTAGTATTTTCCTATATTATATTCTTATGAAAAAGCATTAAGCTTAATTTTAAGCATTCATAAGTATAAATAATATATAATAGGATATTTTATTATAAAGTATGTTTGGCAATCCTATATATGATAATTTGATTTTAAATATTGATTCTTTTATTATTTGATTCAAGATTTCTTTTATGTTTACAGTTTATAATTGTTACGTCCTATTGCTGGTTCGGAGTGAAATTGTGAATATCAAAGAGGAATCGAAGAAACTGCAATTAGAAACGGAAAAAAAAGAAAACGTGAATATTGGAGATGAAGAAGAGGGAGAAACTGATATTTCAAATGAGGACAAAGAACAGAATCAAAATAATCAAGAAGGCAATGACGGTTGGATGAAAAGGATTTTTAGGAGATGGAATCAGAAGAAATGAACTTAAGTTGTAGAAAAGTATCAAAGTTTCAATTTAATGCTTTAATACATATATAAGTTTTTCATTTTGTCTACTGCGTTAAATTTTAATTGCAGAAATGAACCACATGATTTGCATTTCACTCGGAGTTCATTAAAATTATATTCGAAATAAAGTTCAACTTTTTTGTAAATTAACTTGTCTTAGTTTTCCGATCGTCAATCGTTCTTCAGTTAGATTATCTACAACATGTATTAAACAGGAATTAATTTGGATCCAATATAATCTATAAGTACTGCAACTTGTCTAACACTTAAGCCTGTCTTCTGTTAGTGATGCATTGTAGAAGGTGCTTAACTGTGTTTGATCGATTATGATAACAACATCAAAGTGGATATATGTTAAAAAGACAGATAGACAGTCGCATGTTTCGCAATTTAGTAGATTTTCAAATGTTTCCTTTCCATTAAAAGCTAACTATGTCGGCTTCATATCGATAGACAAAAGTCAGAAAGCGTTTTTTAATCAAGCTTTTATTTACGAGTTAAACACATTAATACTTCTTGTTCTGTCAGTATAAAGTTGCTCTCAGCAATAACATTTTGTTCCAGACATATTGTTAGCTTAGAACAAAACTATTCTATCTTCTTCCGTGGTTGTACGTACGAGTTGACTTATGGAAAATGCCGTTCCTGAATTATTCAGCCACTTGGTTGGCCATCTCCCACTTACATGCACATTAATAATTACTTTTGGGACTTACCTATATCATTGCCAAAGCTGGCGTTGAAGAAAGACCCGCAAAGAGAATGAATCCGATCGGTTAATTGAATGAAAGCAATGTATAATTCATATTATGAATCATACATTTTTATAATAATTGTATTGTTTATCACAAATGGATTCGTCGTATTTATATAAAGACTAATATTTTCCTGCATTGTTAACCATCTTTTTTTCATCACGTCCTAATCAGGAAATCTAAAACAAAAGGTTAAAATATAAAAAAAAAACACGTGTGGCACTCGGGGACTGCCGCGGTAAAGCTATTGCATAGTATTTTTCATCAACTTATGCAATTATAATTTTTTATTTACGCAGTATTTTTTTTGAGGAGGTGCCCTAACGCCGAAACTCTAAGCAGGCATGAGTCACCATATTGCGGGGCGAAGAGGGGGATTACGCATGCGCAGTAACGCCGATACGACCAATGCCACCTAGAGGCGAGTTGCTGAACTAAAGAGACAAGCGTGATATTTCAAAAAAGTTATTAAAAGTTCTGCTATTCATCGATAGATGGCAAAAGTATCACCGCTGTGCCGGTCGGAGTGGGGGGTGTTAGGTTATTTTCGTTACAGAATTTCTGGATTCGGTCTCCACGCTCAAGGCCCGCGATTGAAGCTATGCAATAGCTTAAAACTTTTCGATCACCATATATTACAACGATATAGGACCATTTGATATGTGGACTGAGGATCTTGCGACATCCTCCGAATTATAAAAATTTACCGAGGTTATATATTTTTGGAATGAAGTTCCTTAGACGTAGCGCGGCTTACCGTAGGTGTTAACTGGTAGAAATCGTAACATAACGCAAAAGTGTTACGCTCCCTCCATGCGGATTTTTCTCTCTTGGAACTTAATATTTATTTTATATGATTATTTGCTATTTTCATATCAATTTTTTCAATAAATGAATATTTTTCCTAAAATATTAAACGAAACTCTTTGATTTTCTTACTTTGCATTACTTAAATTGAAAAAAAACTTTGTTTGCGATGACGTTACCCCAATCTCACAGTTAATTTTATTATATAATTAAGTATTAAATTATTAAATATTCATTATTGACGAGTAAATGTCTATAATAGGCATTGTTTTATTCCATTGAATTTGAACAAATCTAAATACTAAAATAGTTGCAGTAAATGACTGCACACATAGAAAATATTACAACTGATTCTAACTACATATATAATTATATTAAAAATAAAGTTTGTACACTAATTTACCTTTTACGAAAATAGTTTTTGTCGTCACTTAAAAAAAGTCACATTTTCCGTTTCAATACGATTCTAGTCTAGCTGAAAACTAAAAATTGTGCGAGATGCTCCGTGTTAAATGCTCGTGGACGATTCCAGTGCAACCTCGGAAAAAAGAAAATCTGCAATTTTCTTTGAGAGTTTAATGAATTATTCTATGTGAAGTAACAATTGCTAAAAAATATACATTTAATAAAACGCAAGTTGGTGGAATTTCTTAAATAAGATATTTTTACAAAAAAATATGCGGTCAGAGGACCCCCGTCATGAACAGTCTTTTAGGGAATAAGATCAAATATTGCAGTATTGTATGCAGTTTTTTAAACCTATAAATTTTTCTACAAAAACATCGACCCACTACCTACAGCATCACCACCCTGCATTTCAATGTAACATTGTGACATCTGATGTTGCAATCAGCTGTAGAATTGCACAAAATTTCTAGGAATGTGTTTAATTCTATACTCTCAGAATCTACTGATTTCATGCACACACACACACACACACACACATATATATATATATATATATATATATATTTTCTTTTGTTTTGAATAGGTGACAGAAAACAAAACAACCAATCTAAGAAAAACAAACCAGATTTCTTGTTTTTATCATCTCCTTTACGTTCAATCATAGATGCGACAGTCTTTTTAGATTTCTGTGAGTCTTCAAATGTTCTCATCTGTTTCGGAATTTTCGCTTGCGTTTTAGCTACAAAAAAAAAAAAAAAAAAAAACTATCTAAACTAAAAGTAAACTATCTAGACGTAATAAACGTACCATATACAAAATGTGTATTGGGACGGTGATGACATACGCGTCTCCCTTCGCTCACGCCGCTCCGAAAGCACTACATAGACTACAGGTAATACAGAATAAATTCTGTAGAGCCGCAACGGATGCACATTGGTGTGTTCGTAATTCAATTCTCCATAGGGACTTAGAACTCCCACTATTTCCAAATATATGAAGGACGCATCGAAGCGATTCTTCGACATCGCGGGATCACATCCCAATGCGCTCCTACGCGCGGCGGTTGACTATCAACCGCCGCATCCCCCATCCGTAGGCCACGAAACGTACTTACCGATCCACCTGACGCTCTTACAGCGGCAGTTGAAAGCTATAATGACGTCAACGACACGCATGACTGACTTAGAGTAGGTCTATCCGTTAGTCAGGTCATCGACCTAAGCTCCCTACTCCACCCGGCCGCCGCTAACCGCCTCCGGCCGAGCAGGGAAGGAACCGACCCGTGACGGTTTCCTGCGACATCCTATGCCGAGACGACTTCCACCAGGCGTCGTCGCGCATGTCACGCGCCGTCGGCACTCGCATGTGCCGTCCGGCCGCACTCGGTGAAGCTATCAAAGTCGTCTGACTTGTCATCTGACTCGTCTCGACCGACTAAATAGCATAGCCGACCCATTACTTCACTTTCAGGAGGAATTTTTTAGTGGTTTCAGTCCCACACTACCCACGTACGGGCGCGAGGGTGTGCAGGATAGACATTTTTACCTCCTCCTCGTCGCAGGAGGGCAAAAAAAAAAAGATCAAATATTTTATGTTTAAGAAAACATATTCATTTATTAAAACTAGCTGGCCCGACAAACGTCGTTCTGCAATATCTTGTAGGCGATTTGCCCGTATAGTTAATGCCCGCAGCTGCATCAGCATGGACGTAGAATTATTTTTTCTTTTGTATCGATCGATATCAATTCCAATCTCGGTATCATTTTCGATTCCGATCCCAGTCACACTTGGTTCCACAGTCGTCTTCGATTTCGACCCTAGTCCCGTTCTCAATTTCGTTTCCGCTCATGAATCCGTTGCCGCTCCTTGTTTTTCATTTAATGTTTTAGAAAAAATATTCATTAAAAATTTGATGTGAAATAGTGAATTATAAATTATACAAAAAAAAAACTAAATAATAAGATATAAAGCCGCATGGAAAGGGCGAACCCTTTTTCGTTATATTTCGATTTTCACCGATCAACTCACACCGCCAGCCGCGTTAAGGAACTTCAGTTCCAAAAAGTTATAAGTACAGCTGCAAAATTCAATGGAAACGAGACTTAATTACAGGCACTCGCTCTAAGTCAAGGCGAGACACAATTTATGCGGTTCACTCCTGCACCTTCGACAGGTTTTTGTAATATCGTTCCCGCTGTGTTCGTTCGCGGTGTTGGTATAGTTACCTACGAACGGAGAAAATATATAATCCCGATGCGTATTCCGCCTCTGATTTTATCCTCGGAAGAGTTGAGTTTCCAGAAGCATTGTTTAGGGTTCCGCAGCTAATGACAATAAAAAATCCTTATAAAAAAGCTCCGCCACTGTAGGAATCCTACATAACTGGTATCATTGATGCTTTTAGTAGTTTTTGTCTATGAACAACGTTGTATTCATAAATAAAGATTTAAATCGTTAGTTTTGTTCCTCTCCGCTCTAACTACAGAGACATCTGTTTTTAGACATCGGTAAAAAATTACAGTATTAAAGTTTTATAAATATATACAATTGTCAGTTATCAATAGTTGCAAAGCATGTGGATCAAATTCGGTTCCATCGCACGATAATCGATGTGAACTCTGTCTCGAAGGCAGTACGCAAAATTTGAAATCCGACAGACAGTATTTACATGGTATTATTCACTGGTTTATTTAAATTATGTTTTCACTACGCAACGGATTAGTTAAAATACATCAGACAGTTTTCAGATCGCCCGACACGATAACAGCACAACACACGTTCGGTATACCGATGCGATGCCGAACGCATTCTGCATTGCATACTTATTTGCCGACATAGGTTAATTTGTGTCGCATCTTTGTTGCGTAAGATAAAATCTTAGGTCATCTGCTCGTTATCTTTCTGCAATAACTGATCTGCGATGATTTCCATGTACTAATGGCTCCAATAGGCATCTCCTTTTTCTTAATCGCATATCTATAAATATAAGTAAACATCACAGCCTCGTCTTCACTCGACATTATTTACGAATGCAGTATAAATCAGATGCTGGACCGAATCGTGCCGACTAATGGAGAAAGACGCGATATCATTACCGATGAGATTTCGATGAAATAAACGTACAGTATAACGCGCTAAACTCCGCCGCGGTGAAGTTAGTCACGAAAGCGTCGCAATGGCGTAAAATAGGCAAGCGGGGAGAAGGAAGGGTCGCGGAGCGTTAAACCTACGCATTATATCATTCGCAGGCAATTCAGAGCGGCAGAGTTTCGTGCGTTGTTCTATAACATCGCGTCGTACTGCAATGATCGGAATTCGCATTAGGTTAGTAAAATAAATCGATTTTTTTATCTAAGAGACCCGATCGATTCTATAAGAGGGCTAGGATAGGCCGGCTATAGGAATCACTTTATTTGCAGTATATAAGAATTCGAGTGGCATTTATTTTGTTCGATTCGGCAAGTCTATAATGAAGAACAGATAAAATCTTAAATATCGTTGGAGTTGTGGATATCGTTTGAAATAAAACAAATCATTAAACCCAAAATATATTTCGTTTCATTTTTCATTCTTAAATCTAAGTGAACGAGATATCTATAGTAGGATTTTTCATGGCATAATAAACACTGGATTCGGATGTACTAAGAAACCTTTGTTAGTATAAACGTCAATATAGTAATAATCAATTGTTTATATGTACTCGGTAATGAAATTGAGATTTACTAGCTTACGTCTAAAAGTAATATACGCCGTCAGGAATGAGGTAGACTTCTTAAACAAATCATAGATAATTGTCGAATCAGAGTAAATTAAATTTGTGTTTATAAATTTTATGTATTTTTCAAATATTAGTCTCTGAAAAGACTTATGTTTGTTTACCAAATCTGTGGGTAGTTAGAGTGTAATATTTCTCAACAAACGGTACCACAGGACATTTATACAATATGTTCAAAAATATTATCACTCAATTTTCGTGCAGGTTCCTCGATGTATTTTTATCTTTTGAATTTTTTTTTCAAATTCAAATTTCTTGTTTTTAAATACAGTAATTAAGCTTATGCGTTATTGTATGTTTAATAATTGCTAGGTTTAGAAGTTGATTTATTATGACGCGAATACCACATATGGCTACTCCAATACAGTACAACGCACGAAAGTTTGCCGCTCTGAATTGGCTACAAATGATATACTACGCGGGTATTACGCTCCCCGGCCCTTCCTCCTCCGCCGCCTTCCCATTTTACGCCATTGCGATGCTTTCGTGACGAACTTCACAGCGACAAAGTTTTGTGCGTTGTAATGTACGTACGTAGTAGAATATGCATGTCGGTAATTTTCGTATTTCGTAATGGTAACAAAATATATATACTTTATGTATTAAGAATTGCTTAACAAAAATTGCTCTTCAATTTCAACACTTATTGTCATACATAGCCACGGTAAAAAACAAATCAACAAGGAATTAAAGCTGCCGTAGCATACATTAATAATTTATTCACACTACCATAGCATTTCTAGCAGTATGGTCATCTGGTGCATTTTTAAACTTTATAATCTTTTCAATGTAACGATTGGCGTTGAAGACAGCAATATATATATAAAACATCTCAATTTGTAAGGTACAAAAATACATATTTTTATTATACAAACGACAATCAAAGAATCACACATGTAAAGGTGTACAGATTGCTTATTGATTTCTATAGCAGAATCCATCAATCATGCCGGGGTTACGAGAGAGTTTAATACATCGAGTGCGATGATTGACCACGACAGATATATTTTCAGCCGGAGAGAAATACTTTCCGTGTCCTTGCCCCTCCTGGATTTGCCTTTTGGGCCCTGCACCCACCTTCTGAGTAAATAAGTATATAGATGATAAGTTTTGCCTAGATAAGTTCTGAAAGGAGGCCATACAATTAGGACGCATTAGCAATCTGCACGCCTTTATATGTGTGTAGGTATTAATAGATAGTATAAAACTAGATATGTTCGAAGGTATGTTTATGTTAAGCCTATTTAGTTTTTCTAATAAACTTAATAATAAAAGATGACTTTTATTATTAATTTATTAATAATATTGCTGGCTAATAACTTTCAAAACAAAATTATTTTACCTTGTCATTTATTATTCAAAGTGTACTTGATTTTTTTTTAATTATGAAATTCCAAATAAGTAAGACAAAATGAAACTTGCTAAAATAAAAAAAATCAATAATTTTCATGAAAGTATATGTTTTTGGGTTAAATTTTATTGAAACAAATTCCATCATATGACTCCTAATATTATTAAACAAACTTAGAAAACATAACACAAAAATCAAAATCGAAGTAAAAATTTAGTATTGGTAACCACAGAGTTAACACTTTCTTAACAACACAAAGTTCATAACTAGATTTAGATTTGTTATTCCAATTATAAACAAGAGACGAATAAGGGGAGTTATACTCGTAACATTTGAATTAGTGAATTTTCATTACCTAAAATTACTTCATTTAATGGAAATTACAAAAATACAAAATTAAATCCATTGCAAAATTGAATATTATTGACAGTATTAATGCTAAAACCATTGCATTATTGATGAGTTTGCTAGCGGAAGTATCTTTTCTGTCATAAATATATATGTGTTGCAAAACATTCTATGGACTAAATTTTTCATATTTATCACAGTCGTGTGTTTTTAAACATTACAATTATTTAAAAATTCGTATTTTCCCACACAACTACATACAGGCATATATAGTTGTGTAAAAAGATTAAATGGTGTTTGAATTTAAAGACAAACTCTTAAAAAAATATAGAAATGTAAGAAACATTAACAGAAGAATTAATTGTATTAAGCTATTCCTTTTAAGAGAAACAATACTTAGGATGGTAATAATCATCATACTAAATGCTCCTTTGGTTTTGTGAATATATAAGATAAACTTGTTTATATCCATGCATAAAATACACATGGAAACGCATGTTACAAACTCACATTGAATATTAATTAATAATCATATTGCAGAGGGTATGTAAATATTACATATATATCGGCTACTGTAGAGTTCCACTTCAAAATTTTTGTAGAAAAGAAAATTTTAATGTAAGTTCTCTTCAAAATGAAAAACTAAATTCTGATAGTCCTCTTACTAAGGAATTATAGATAATATCCACACGTCAACTCTCTCTATCACTTACAATCTAAATGTTTATTTTAATGCTAAATTGCTATGTTTTTGACATATGGTTTCAATCACATATGAATTACAAAAAAATAAATAAAAGCATTCCCAAGGTTCTTATAACAGTGTTTTTAACTTTCATTGATGAAACATCAATATCCATGAAATTATGTTAATTATCTTACAAACAAAATTACGAATGAAAGAATATTCCAATGTTTCAAAAAAACAAATGTCATTTTCATACCTAAATATAAAATTCTAATCTAATAGTCAAAAGAGCTATTCGCCTAAATTCAGGTTCTGCAAGTTGGCACTTAATCGGCTCGGACGAGGGCCTGTGAGAATACAAAGTTTGAATTACATTATGGACTTTGCTTGTCGCCTATGTAGGGCGCACTGAAAATTTCTGGAAATTATGAGAAAAAATTACTATGAATAGTAAAAATAGATTAATTGTTTCTCAAAATATTCTCTGTTAGCATAAATGCACTTTTTCATATGAATAAACTAACTTTTAAAACATTTATGCATTTCTATTCTTTTTATTTACGCTACTACTCCCTGGTGATCTCGGAAACATGATTTTTTAATTTTCGATAGTCTCTTCTGGTGATGAAAATCGGTGGACGCGTTCCTCCCTGGTGATTTCGGAAACATGATTTTTTAATTTTCGATAGTCGAAGAGACTGGTGATTTTCATCACCAGAAGATGGTGATGAAAATCGGTGGACGCGTAATCGGTTCTTAATTTATATGGACAAAAAAAGCAACAAGATATCAAGTCGGGATTGAATTTAGGATTGCTCATAAGTTCTACGTTTTTCTCCTTCAAAAATTTTTGTCTGTTTGGCTGTGTGAGAACTGGCATTGTCGTGGTGCACGATAATACGGCGTTTACGGTTATTTTTACGCAGTTCGTCAATAACTTCCGGCAAACAAATGGTCATGTACCAATCACTATTTACGATACAATTCTCCAAAGCAACAGTAGCCACGTATCCAGTTTTATTAAAAAAAAGAAGCAATCGTTCGCTTAGAGGCACTTCGCTCGCGCGCCACTTTGGTTGGTTTCGATTCATCTCGATAGACCCATACAGTCGATTGCTGCTTTGTTTTGGAGTCGTAACAATAAATCTGTGTTTCGTCACCTTTTACTTTGTCCTATACCAAATTTGACACCTCTTCCTTGAATCTGGTAATCATGGCATTGTACCAAAAGACGCGGTCGGTTTTTTGAGCCTCAGTCAAATTGTGTGGGATCCACCGTGAACACAGTTTTTTCATATCCAAATATTTATGTATGATTGATTGTATTTGACTCATTCCTATGCTTATGTATGCCCAAATCTTATAGTAAGTTACATGCCTGTCTGTTTCAATCATATAGCGCACAGCATCAATGTTTTTGTTGTTCACAGCTGTGGACGGGCGAACATCACGAAATTCGTCACAGAAATTTACACGACCGAAGCTATCAGCTATCCATGAATAAGTTAAATAACCATGGTGATGATATAAATCTCCAGTTGCCACGTCTACTAGTCTCGGCTTCATGCTTTATGTCGTATGGAATCGATCATACATCTTTCCGCAAATATTCATACTCTCCATCTTTTTTAGAACAACTTTGCCAAAGAAACCATAATGATTGAAGTAGCCGTTTCTGAGAAAAATATCTTGAACATTTACTAAAAATTCGCGATCTTACTACCTTAGCAAAAGCTGATGGTCACGCCGCGTCCCCCCAGCTATATGCGAGCGCGGCCTGCAGTGACCTGCGTCGCCCAGCCGTGTGCGGTCGTCTGACTTACACGGAAGCTACGTATTTTGTTTATTAGTCGTTTTTTTTAATTTTTTTACAATAGAGAAGTTTTTTGTAAATATAGTATAGTATGTGTTAAATTACAATTACTTTTCAGGGTTATAGTTGTTCTTAGTGTTATGTTTACGATATATAATGATTACGATGATTAATATTGAAGTGTTCAATAACAATGCCTTTTACTGCTATCGAATATGCAAAAATAATTTACTGTTGAGCTTGCAGAAATGACATTGCTGCGGCTGTAATACTTTATAGTGAAACTTACCTTAACAGTAAAAAACCTGCGAGTCCTCAAGTAATATTGCGTGCTGTATATCATTTAAGCAAAAATTTGCCTCGTTTACTTAGAAATGAGTGGAACACGTGGAAAATATAAGACTAACTTCAAAAATCATACTATCAGCAACTTTAACATCACTGGCAATATCTAGTGTCATTTGTAGGTAAGTAATTAAATAAATTCTTTACAAATAATACATCGCGGAGCCCGAGCGCGGGGCAGAATTCGAGTTCGTCTTGTGGCGCCGCGGCCCGACGACCACGCTCGCGTTTGCAGCCTGGCCAAGCATTTAGTAGAGTTGTCTAAATTTTTTAAAAGCGTTTTTTCAATGATATACTTTTGTTAAAGTTGCATTGGCAAAGTTGTTCTAAAAAAGAAGGAGATTATGAATATATGCGGAAAGATGCATGATCGAATCTTTCTGCCACCCCTCATCATCTCCAATGACACCCTGTTTACCTGAAAATTTTTCCATTTACTTTTTTTTTCATTGCTGTAACAATTTCCACCGAGCTAATTTAACTTTTCACATTGTTCAAATATTGAAAAGCAGTTACAATGTTATGTGCTCCTATGTTGTCACCAGCGTTAGTTAATACATTATCTATCTATCAATGATTTGTTAAATTATTTGCTTTATTCATTCATTCGATAAGTGTTATAAATTAAGCCTAATTATATTTATACACAATCTTGCAGATCTATTGCAATATTTTTTTCCAAATTTGAGAAATTCCATGTTAACTGACAAATGTCCGAGAATCTCCTGTCACAGCATCTTTGCATACACTTGCATCTTAAATTCTTAATTTTGTAGCTTTGTGGCAGCTTCAATCACTTTACCTTTCACAATAAAAAATTTCTGCATTGTGGTTGGACTTTGAATAGTAAATCCAACCGCCTTTTCTTCTTTTCGACCACTGCTTCTCTCATCTTAATTGCACCAGACATTTACATTGCATATTAACATTAAGCATCTTATTTACAACAAAATCTTCATTTCATTAACCTCTACAATTTGTTCACCTTAATTCGTCCTTAGTCAACTCGGGATAAATTTAGAGAATAAGTAACAAGGTGAGAATTAGTGTGAACCAATCTTGAAGTGCAGAAAAAAAGAGCCTCAGCTATTACACATCCATACCTTTTCATAAGGCCTGAAGCCTTGCTTTCATGATAATATCAACTTCTGTTTTTGGCTTTTACTAATATTAGATCAATAAAAAGCAAAAGGTCTGTATGTGATGAAATGATGATTATTTTCTTCTTTAAATCATTCAATGCATGAAATATTGAATCGCTTTTCCTTTATAAGCATACATGGTCAATTTCATCATCCTTTCCTCCACATGCATGGAGAACACTAAAGCTAGGTCTTATTTTACTCAGTGTGTCAATCGTCTAAAGAACTAGGATTGACTTGGGGATGGGTCTCATTGCTGTAAATTTATATATAAGTAAAAAGCATTAACTCATAAAATCTATTACTTTCATCAAATGAAAATAATTAATTTTCTTACCTCTACCTCTGGCGCTCAAAGCAGGAAAATTCGTATCCGACATAACAAGTGATTCATTACAATGACCTGTTGTGCAAGAAACAAAAAAATTAAACTCTAAATATGTTATTAATAACAATGTAGAGATTTCATAGTAATGTAAAAAAATAAATGTAGGAAGAAACATGTGGTGACATTTATTTGAAATTTTGAAAACTATTCTGACTTCTCTCGTTCATACAGTCTAATAAAAACTGACCTCTTCCTGGTCCGCTTGCAGATGCGGACGAATAACTGCTAGGTGCTGTGCTGTGGGTGACACGGGCTCTACCGATGCTTCTTGTGCCTATGTAGACCAAAGCATAAGGTTGAGCACGAGAAACCAAAGACAATAAAGGTAGAATTTTATTTAGTTTCTTCAAAAATTTTAAAGTAATCTAATGTGTAGAAGTTATTTATCCTATAAACATATGACAATATGTTGTCACATACACATAGCCAATAGTTAAGGCAAATAAAATAATTGTATGAATCTTACCTCTGTCACTAACATTCCGGATTTGTTCATCAGTCAAATCAGGTGCATAGACTAATTGATGTCTACCTGTGAAATTAAATGGAATATCATATTTTGCTACTAAACAATAATATAAGGGTGGAGTATTAAATCAAGACTATTGAAATAGGTATTAATAAAAATTGTTAGACGCGCCTTTGAAACCCTTATGTTAAATTAATTAAGAAATTGATTATATTCTAAGTGTTGACTCTTAAACAATGAAAGGGATTGGAACAAATTTTATGGAGGTTGTCTTGATTTTTTTTAAGCAGCCATTAAAATAATTATTGCTATTGATTATTAATTAAATGTTTGTTAAAAGATCTTTGTTATAAGCAAAATCAAGGCAGAGATATTTGAAAACAAAATTATACTGTGATGTAGGCGTGAATTAGAATGTGAGATCAGCATTGTATATAATGCAGGTTCTAGATTTTTGTACAAGTACTGTACACCTGGAAACAAATATTTAACTAACAAAGACTTACAATGACTATCAGTCTAATTGAAATATCGAAGCAATTGAAGTTTTTTTAAGGGTGTTTATGATTACATATCTTGCTACGTAAATGTCAAACTTTTACCTATACACATACACACTCACACAATAGGGTAGTTTATTGATATTTAGAATATTATACTTGTCGATGAATTATGTAAGCCGAGTTTGACATGATTATTAAAAGTGAAATAGAAATTAAAAAAGGGTAAAAAAAACAATACAAGTCATCAAAAATTGGTTGCTATCTCTTTCTTGCAAAACGTACTTTAACGTTATTCTATATAGCGCTAATAGATTATGACGTCACTGGGTACTAGTGCTTTTTCTGTCTAATTAGCAATTTAAAACAGTTATTATTCTGATACTTTTATAGGTATTAAAAGAATGCTTTTGCTGCACTCTTATTTAAATAAAAAAGCTTTAAATATAATAATATTTAAAAAATAGTAAGTAAGCAAATGTAGATAGTGACATATATTTGTCACTGCACCTCCCCTGACGTTTAACATTTTTACATGTGACATATTTGTACATTTACAGGTGCGCATATGTGGCAGGACGGGGGGGAGGGGGGAAGGGGTGTCAAAATCAGGATAAAGATACAAGTGCAAAGAAATTAGCAATAATACATTAGTTTTTTCTTTTAATTGCATCTCTTGTTCACCACTGGACATGATCACCTTTAAATGTGAGGTCTGACTAATATATCCAATTGACTTCATGAATTCAAATAATGCGCTGCCATTATTACTATTTTTTACTGCTATATAAATGCAACTGTGAAATGTGCATTGCAGCAAATGGCAAAATAATGAGTGAAACACTAAGGAAAATGCCTTCATGTACATAATTATTAGGTTAGGTGATAGATTATCTTGTTCAATATAAATTTTTCTCCCATCTAAGATCCAAATTATGGCATTAAATAACACAACAGATTTTCTAATGTAAAAACTTTAAAACGCTTACGTTGAGTTTCTGGGCGTCGGAGAGATTGAAGAGTATGGACCTTGAGTTCTGAAATTTTAAATATAAGATTAGTATGAAATTAAAGTCATATGTAACTGCACTACCAAAGCTCAGGCTACACTTATGGGGATGTCACATATGCTTAATGAGTTCTTAATAATTCAACTCACAGATTATTGACATTATTTGCACAGAAGATATATTATGCATTTTTTCATTTATTTTTACCAATGCTTATCGAAAAAAAGAAATGCACTTTGACTGCAGATGGAAGGATTGAAAGTTTCTGTAACCGATTTTGATATAATTGTTTCAGTGTTGTTGAATTAAATAGATGACCAACATCGCCTTGTCGGGATTCTTACTTTTCAGTTTTGTAACCAAGACAAGAAGAATCACATAATAGTTTTTATTTATCTTTTTGTGGATCTTTCTATTTATTCAATACATAGTGCAGGGCATAGTGACGCATTCGTTTGCAAGATTGTTTTAATTCACAATTTTTTTTTTTAATGTCCGGGAGGTCTTTCTGATTATAAAAGTGTAAGATGACACTTGATATCTTTTATACATTTATCACTTGATAAATATTATCTATCTAGGTTGCATTCTATTTAGATTAAAATCCTGATGATCAAGATCAAAAAAGAGACCTATAAAAATCAAGATTGACTTTTAATTGGAGTGGGGATAAGAACTGAGAAAGCTAATGGGATCCAATTCATTTTATATTTTTTACAATGTTAATCATATAGTGGCCCGTGGTATTCTATAATTCTGGCATAATCCTATCAAAACTATTCCCTTGACGCTGACTCAGCTCTTTAAATGGGCTGTTTGCTATGTCACTTCTGATATCAAATTTCGATTACAAAATCTATTTCCATTGTTCTAGGTCGTTGCTTTAATATAATGTCTCTGATTTACAAATTTTTTATATATTTTTCGTAACGCATATGTACAGCATTAAATTATTCACAACAATATATATATTATATACATGAACAGCACTGAGATTTGAAATGTAATGTAAGAAAATGGTTTCCGCAATCAGTCCTCTGATTCATTTCAGCCACTTAGTACTGATTTCCTTTGACATTTTCATGATTAACGATCCTATGCTAATGTAGTTTATGACATTTATCAAGTCATCAGTTTACTTTACAAAGGTCATATAGGTACTACTACGCGACGTTCAATTCGCAAATATTTTGTCCAGTGGTTATTACATCCATTACTAATTCAATTTTTTATATTTGAGGTATATCGGTTGTTGCAGTCCTTTTGCAGATTTTTTCGTGCTAAGAAATTTTTGAAAATAATATTTCTATACATGTTCTCTGTCAGTGTTTAATTATACTGTTTATTTTTATAATTGGGATCCGCTTTAGTAAGTATTAAAATTATTACAAAAGTATTAAAATTATTACAAATCAGAAATGGGCATTTCAATGGTAATCCAAATGCAACTTATTTCATTACAAATCATAATAAAAATGTACATACCAGGGATGGTGCTTTCCTTGTGTGGTCTTACCGGCTGCAACAAAAATCAATAATATGCAGGCTTACTATCGAACTATGCTGGGCTATCCATGGCCTCAAGATGTATCAGAGAGTCTTGCTATTTTTTTCTAATTAATTATTCAATAACTTAATTTTTCATTTCAAATGTACAATATATGAGAAATACTATGTATAAAATTAATATAAACACATATTTAGAGATCAATTATTGGTATCATCCACTTTTCATACAATATTTTTTATTATATAAATAACAGACCAAAATGATTTCTAGGATTCCTAAGAAAAAGCTATGTTCTGTTTAAGGGTAAGGGCAGAGGAGATCATCATAAAAATCATGTTATATGAAGATAAACAAGGGTTCTAAAGAGGCTAAAATGGAATCACACTGTTGATAACCACTGTTCAAGTAAAGTGGCAACTACAAAAAACTTTAAAACATTAATCTTAAAGATTAAGATAGGGTATATCATATCCTGTCCTAAAAAGTACATAAACAAAACAAATATGAATTATACCGAAAAACAAAATAAAGATTTGTCATAAAATAATTGAACAATGAGACAGAAGACAAGGAAATTTATAAGTAATTCCTGTCTGTATTTTTTCATTACAATCAGATAGACATGACATGCAAAAAAAAAAACGGGTGAGATTTATACACTTTATCAGGCAATCATAAATATACGGGCGGAAGAGTTGTAAGCGCGAAATGCTGACAATCATTTTACGTCTAAAATAAAGCGCATATTGAATACGTCTTTTGTAGATTGTATAAGTATAATATACTAAGGGAAACATAAAAATATGTAGAATTGGATGCGGTTATGCACGCGCATCGCACGTTGTCAATAAGAAGAATGAGGGGGATTAATGGAGGCAGTGAATTGATTCCAGAGTATTTCATCTGTTTATAAATATGTCTATACTTAGCTTGTCTATGACTACACTTATATTCTTTATATATCCAATGACTTCCTTTATTCATAACACGGCTCTGATAATAGATACCAATATCACAGCTGCAGTTATTGAAAAACTATGTGGATTAAATCGTAATAGTGGAGTAAAATGGACTCACATTTACGTTTGCAGAGTTTCTTTTCTTCTCGTTGTGCTCTTTGAATAATGCAAGAGCCTGTAAACAAAACAGACAATTATTATTCATACTTTGACATAATGATATAGTCTGGTATGTAAAGTGACAGGCGATACCTAGAATCGACTGATAGGTAATTGAAAAGTAACTGTCTGTTATTACAGACTGCATAGAGATATAATGTGCTGAATTAAAACAGCACATGTTGGGATTATGTATACAAAAAGTTGATATAGATTCATACATGAAATTTAGAACGTTTTCAAAGAGAGTTAACACAAAAATTGAGTAGACCACTGGGTCTATGCTACTATATAAGTTTGCAGCTAAGTGATTTACTTAACAATTGGCATTTGAAGTTGCGTACATGTTGAGTAATTTTAGTGCTATTTTAAAAATAATTATAAAGCCTACTTAAGTAATCTGTTTTTCTGAAACATTAACAATAATGGAATCTATAGATAACATTTTTATAAGACATAATCAACTTTTTTGGATTAGCCAAATTATGTTGTGAAGTGTTACAAAATTATGTCTCATAGTGGTCATTTAAAAAAAATGATATAAAATATCATTCATTACCAGGTGGAATATGGCATTATTAATATTTTTTATTTGTACTAATAAATATAAGTCATTTTTAAATTCTTTTTGGGGTTAATATGTAAAGAATGCCAGTGGGATTCTACTACTAAGACGATGCAGTCTGTGGATTTGGCAAATTGTTATGGTTACCCATGTCGCGTTCTCGGCCACTCATAACATAAAACATTCGCAAGCATAAAATAACAGTACAACGCACGAAATTTTGCCGCTCTGAATTGCCTGCGAATGATGTGATGCGCAGGTTTAACACTCCCCGACCGTTCCTTCTTTTACTCCATATGAAAATTTTACGCCATTGCTACACTTTTGTGACTAACTTCACAGTGGCGTAGTTTCGTGTGTTACACTACTTAAGTTTGCGAGTGTAGTATCGGTACTAAGAAATTTTTATTTAAAACCAGTGCACGTGTAATCGTCTAGGCATATTTGTGATAATATGTGTATAATGGTAACACTACACCATAAATATATCTACATATGTATTAGGTTGAGGAAAAAGTTTTTTCATATCTTATATGTAAAAAGTTGCAGTAAAATTTCTTTGATTGTGCTGTTTGTATCTGGCTAGTTTTGATACCAATAAATATGTGACATTTAAAAAAATTAAAATTAAAAGTAAAATGGTATCTCACCATTTTTCTTATTGTTTTTCTGACCATCAAAATGAGTGAATCTAGTGTACAAATTCGATGCATTTTAAAGTTTTATTACAAAAAAGGCAAAAATGCGACAAAAGTAACAAAAAAAATTATGACATTTATGAACCTAATGCAGTGTCGGTGAAAGTAATATAAAACTGGTTTAAGCATTTTCTGTTCAGTCATTTTGATGTCAAAAGCTTGGAATTAAAGTAGTCTATGGAACATTATTAAAATTCTGAGAAAACAGAGGCATTGTGTTTGACTTTACTGTGGGTTTATAGATTTATGTGAAATTAATTATATGCATTTTTATGGTAGAAATAATCTATGCAGAAATGTGACATAGATCAATTTAGTTCCAGGCTCGTCATTAAATTTAAACTGTGATTCTATTTCAAATATTAAATTGCTATGTGTACTCACAAATATATAATCATGGATATAAACAGTCATGCAGTTACAGAGAAAGAAACTTCAGAGTGCTTTACATTAAGAGCACAATTTCAATTAACTGCCACCTCTCACAAAGCTGCTCATCTATTCATTTACCTCTACATTGGTGTCATCTGGTAGATGTTTTCCAGGTACCATAGTAATATTGGCTCTCACAACATTCGTCGAAAATCGTATACACCAACGCTTTGCTCAGACATACCACACAATCGATTTGTCGACTTGTTCATGGTACTGTAATTGATACAAATATTATCTTTATCAAAAGAAATCAATAATTAAAATTATATATGTAAAGTGGGATATATAGGCACTCATTTCCCATGAAAGGTAAGCTAAATAAACTGATAAAATTGGTACAGATCGTTTTAGTTGGAGGAAACAACGAATCCTAGTCCCCAGGATCCATCATTTTCTTCAAGTAAAGCAGCGAAGTTAAGGAGTGAAAAACTCGTCTCCAGGTACATGAATACCTAGCGTTACTAATTTTTACCTAAATCAATTGAAAATATATTTTATAAATATACTTCAAATAAATTATTTTTAAGTATTTTAACCTAATATGTTATCAACAACAAAAGATTCTTATTTAACTTAATGAAATAGAAAAAAAAACTAACAATTGTTTTAGAAGTCCAAAATATTAAACAATATGGATGAAGTGATATATAGTGTAAACTCGATTGATTTTGTTACAATACATATTTTGTGAATTTGAATTTCAATTGTAGGGGAGCCCAAGAGGGGATTTCGGGATTTACTCGAGCGCGGCAAATTAACATAAGGGGGCATCCTTGTACCCTGTCGAGTACCTCCAGCAAATATGAGTTCCATATATATCGCCGCCCATCAGGGATAAGGAATCAGATTAGTAAAAAAAAATTGATCATTTGAAATTCTCGAGCGCGTCAGATTAAGATAGGGCGAGTTAATTACATGCTAAAAAGTGTATATTCCACTAATCTGACAATTTACGAGTTACGTAAAGAAGTGGGAGGGATACAAAATTGTAAAAAAAAGTCATTTCGACATTCTCGAGCGTGCCTAAATTTTTTTTTATTTTGTAGGAAATAATTCAAGGATGACGAGAAACATATAATCTGACGATTTCCACAAGCCGAAGTAACAAAAATTCATCAATAAAGTTTAATGCGTGCAGCTGTGTGATGCATGTATTCCCATCTAGTGACTTTATTCCCCTCTGAGGATAAAATAAATAAAAGTATTCTACTTAAAAAAAACATACTCCTTTTTATTTGCATGCTATTTCTTGAGCTTTTTAATTAATACGTTCAATGATTTAAAAAAATAAATATATATTTTTTTTAATTGTCAGATTAGGCGAATCCCTTCAGATAATCATCAGATTAAGAGACAGCACGTCTAGGTCATACAGATGGACCACATATATCCTAATCTGACGCGCTTGAGTATTTCAAAATTGCGATTTTTTTTGCACATTCTAATAATGGCCGCGCGTTTGCGTCTCATCCAAATCGTCAGATTATTATACAAAAGCTTCTTTATAGGTTCACTTAACATCCCCTTAGAAAATCTTACGCGCTCGATAATATTTTTTTTCATTTTCAACCTTTACGTACGATCACCATGGAAACAGTCAGATTAATATACTTACATTTTTATAAATACGTAGGACATGGGCCCTATCAATATCTGACGCGTTCGAGTATGTCCATGCAACAGTTTTTTTTACATTTTTGAAAATCTATAGCCGCTTCCCCCACCGATGAAAAGATATGTACCATGTGACTTTTTCTTTTTATCATCTAAGTTTCGCAACCCAACAGGTCTCTACGACGCTTGAGTAAATCCCGATTTAGCATCGTGGGCTCCCCTACTACAAGGAAAAAGTCTCACAGGAAAAAATTCCAATCCCATTAGTGGTTTAGAAAAGTCATGCAGTCAAGTAATAACAATTAAATTCATTGTAATGTTCAATTATATTTTAAATGTTTTAATTAGATTCATAGGACTGTAGAATTAAAGCAATAATAATGATATATAATTGTGCATTTAATTAAACAGTAATTATTACAAATTATTATTTCATTTTATCATTCTAACGTCAGGTTTTAATCGCACTACTACTGAGGCACCCCTTTTATTTTAGAGCCATGAGGTGCATGGCTGTAAGTTTTCCACAATGGCTAAGTGCTGTTTAGGGTTCGCTTAACACCAAAGTGGTAATAAAGACCGGGACTGACGGCTTAAGGTGTTCTCTCAGTGGCCATGTTTGTTCACTTATTCATCAATAAATACAAGATTTAAATGAATAGCCATTCCTAATTCTGCTTTCATCCTTCTTTCCTTCTATGATGATTTTACTATGACATATTTTTTTAATTGAACAGAATATTATGTATTCCAAATGTAAAATTAACAAATGAAGCATCATAAATTACATTTCAAATCGTTGTCAAAGAAATTGGAGATTATCAAAAAAATTTAGAAAGTTACTGTTTTTACATCAGATTTGTTAAGGATGTCCACATTTTGAGACCTTAAGAAAGTGCTCAATTTTTATGACAATGTCCAAGCTGTGTATGTTCATATACACATAAACATGGGCAATCCTCTTGAAGAATGATTTTTTTTGCCTAACTTTAAATGTAATTCACAAATCAAGTCCAAAAAGAGATCAATGTCATTCCCCACAAAATTACAACAAAATGTGCAAATAATGAAGTATTACAGATATTATACATTTTGAGGAATATTAAAAGTATTTTTTTAGCTACTTAAAAATGATGACATCTATCCTTTGTAAAATCTAAACGGCATTTATTTTTAAAAAAGCTTCTTTAGATGCTATAGCCTGTAAAGCCGACTAGAATCGGTTAATTTAATTAAAAACGGAGGAGGAATTACAAAAACATTTATCTTTCAGATAACTTCTAACCAAAATCATTAATTAAAATCTGATTCCAATCATTATTTACAGAATATGAGTGAGTGAACAAATACTACAATCATATCAAACCTACACTGGGCCAATAGGATTCGAGTCTCTTATTCTAAAACAAAAAAAATCATAGGAGTGTGTTACAGCAATGGTTACCCATTGCTCTCCAAAATTATTAAGATGAAGAGATTTTAAGACAAAAATCAAACAAATAAAGGACCTTCTTCTTTTTAAAATAACGTTAATAAAACATTTTTAACATTCTGCAAAAAATAACCTAAAATTTATTTAAGAGTTATTATTGTTTTTAGTCCAATTTTACAAAATGGACTTTTCCTCAGAAGTCGACTGTTTGATATCTTAGGAAGCTATTCTGCTCTTAGCATCATTGGATTTCCATATATGTATGTGTGTGTGAAAGTGAACATACGTAAACATAAAATTTTAACAACCTCCAAACAACTTAACCTATTTAAGTTTTTCCTTTTATTTGTTAAAATTTATATTAATACATGTAATATAACAAGTATAAAAGCTATCTACAAATTTTATAACATCAAACTCCCAAGTTCGAAAATAGAGAGAAATTTTGGGGTTGGCCTATAGGTTTATCCGTTTTTCAGATTACTCTTCAATTTTACTAATATAAAAGGCAATGAATCTTGTAACCCACCCTTTATATAACGTAGTTTAAAATTTACTTTAAATGTCTATCTTCTTAGTGTTGAGAATATGCATGCGAATGTAATGAAAAACCTCTATGTTACATAGAGTCAGAGAAAAAGTTAATTGTGTTGGTTATGGGATAGAAGCCCTATGAAAAATGCATATATATATATATATATATATATATATATATATATATATATATATGTTTTACTTTCCTTTTTATGGGTTATTAGAACAGTAGAAACCATTTCCATGGAAAACTGAAGAGTAAAAAAAACAAAGTGTACGAAACTATATGAGGACATTCAGTGAGATTATGATACTTACAGCACATGCAATGCCTGGACTGGTTTGGTACAGGTCCCTCTGCAAGGCTGCTAATGCCAATGACTCCGTTGGATAAGCTTCACATTCATTTGTTGCTAAAGTTTTCTTCAGATGAAAAAATAAAGTTGGCAATTTATAGATCCGGAAAAACAAATCATTTGATACTGAAAAAAAAACTGTATAAGATAAAGTTTTTCAAATTGTAAATGAAAGCATATAACATTGGCACTAAAATGTCATAATGTAAATATATCCCCTAGGACTATGGATAGTAATGATGTCTCAGTATATGTTAAAGTAGTGAAACAAACTGATTTTTGGTGGTGTGTGGAGCATTATTATATATATATCCCATTAATATTATAAATGTTAAAGTTTGTATGTTTGGACATTTTTACTCAATTATGATTTAACAGCTGAACATAATTATGTAAAACTGTACAGTAATAGTTTGTACTTCAGAATAACATATATACTATAATTTAAAAACGTATATACTTTAACTTATAACTTTGCTTTGCCTTTGCTTGCTTGATCATGGTATGAATTTTATACTTATGGTTATTGGGTGGTTGGTTATTGGTAACAACAATGTTCAAGAAAGATTCTAGTTCAATATCAACTCAGTATAGGAATCGCGAGCAGGACTGGGATCAGGAGTATAAGTGGGATTGATTTGTAAAAAAATATTTATACAGTTGAACCTCGATAAGTTAAAGTCCAAGGGAAACACAAAATATTTTAAGTTATAGAGATTTTAAGTTATCAAGGGTCTATGTTAGGGATAGGTTAATATAGAGGTAGGTATGTACATATGTATTTACCCTTGTTCCACCCTTTATCAGCGTATGTAAGTGTTGTTAGTTTTCTTTTTGACCTAATTTTAAGCCAGTTTTATCACACAGTAAGTAAAGCGATGTTTCCAGGACAATGATAAAAAACTTATGATCCAAGGCTTACTTATGTTTTAAGGCTAACCGCCGCAAAGCTTTAAAGAATTTCGAAGAAGCAAACAATAGGTGACATGTATTGTTTACGTTAACAATTTAACTAGTGAACATGTGCAAGCAATAAATACTGAAACCTTTTTTTTTGCACACATTAACAATTTAACTAGTGAACACGTGCAATTAATAAATATCGAAACCTTTTGTTTTGCACACTCTTTCAAAATGACTCATTGACAAACAATTTTATGTTATAGAGGCTGTGGAAACATTTCTTTAAGTTACTGAGGGCCAATACAGAGATTACTTATTTAAGCTATAGAGTTTGCGTATTTTAAGTTATAGAGGTTTTGGGCTCTGATGGGAAGGGAACATATTATTTTTTGAAGTTATAGAGGTTTTTAAGTTACCGAGGTTTGAGTTATCGAGGTTCTACTGTACTGCAAATACAAGTATGTTATCGAGGTAAAGATATGGGTTTTTCTGGTGTGGAATCAGGAACAAAATCGAGATCAGGATCATGGTTAACTCCGCCATTGACGGTCCCAAGCCCGTATGAAAAAGGAGGAGGGTTAGCTGAGGGAGACCAAACTAGCTGTAAAAGGTCAACGCCGAGCCTCGGGCGGCGGTTAACTAACCCGACAAGATCTGACAGTGGTGATAGGAAATGATCATCACCTCCCGCTTAAGGTGAATTCCGCCAAAGCGGAGACATTGGCTTAGTCGCCTGTGTCATGAGGTAGAAAACCTCATAAATAAGTCACCCCAATCCTACGGTGGGACCGTGCCAAGAGGATGAATGGCTGAGGGATTATTCAATCACTAGCGCCAACCCTAGTGAACCTGGCGAACACCACTGTATATAGCCTTCTCATAGGAAAGGCGTCACCCTATGAGTGACCACCCTATCGTCCTTACTCGTGGGAACAAAAACAAATGTCCACAAATAAAAACCAAAAAACCTACACACAACAACACTTCCACAAAGGCCTCTTCGAAGCTAGACAGAGATCCTTGTCACTTAGTGACTGCAGCAGCAGTGTTCTACAACTAGAACATGAACGTAATCTCATCACTCTCCAACCAAGCCCATTGCAAAACGAGGCCACTAATCCAGCTGACACTTATGTTGGTCAGAATAACACAATTGAAAAGCAAATGGGAGCTCGGACAAACCAGGAATGGCAACGAGACAGAGTACCTAAAAGTAAGCGTAAAAGAAATGAGAGTTCAACCTAAAGTGAAACTTTACAGTCAGCAAATAAAAGAACTAACTACTCAGTTCCTGTACATAACAGATTCGAAATCCTCAATGATGATGGCCCCATTATTGAAAACAAAAATAAGGAATATACACCAAAACCCGAACCAATCTTTGTGACTGGTGTGGTTGATGTGACACCTCTTCGAAATCTCCTTAACAAAGTGGCAGGTGCCACAACATTTACAATGACTACACTAAGGTCTGGACACATAATTAAACTTATGCCCACAGATATAGAGACATATAAAGCTATCAGGGATAATCTGATTGATAATAGCATAAACCACTATACCTACAAACTTAAAAGTGAAAGGGCGTACAGAGTAGTCATCAGAGGACTACATGCTACAGAAGATACTACAATGATTAAAGCTGAACTTAACAGCAAGGGACACGAGGTGCGGCAAATTGTTAATGTTTTACATCGTACAACGAAAGAGAAGCTTCCTCTCTACTTTGTAGACCTAGAACCGCGAACAAACAACAAGGACATTTTTAACATAAAACACATTAACCATGTCAAAGTCTACATTGAAGCTCCATATAAGAAAAAAAGAGGTGTTGCAATATAAGAGATGCCAAAGATTCGGACACTCCAAAAACCAATGCTTCAGGCCTTTCAGATGTGTTAAATGTGGGAATGAACACTCAACAACATCGTGTAAAGCCCCTGAAACAGAAGCAACTTGTGCTAACTGCCAGGGCAAACACCCTGCAAGCTATAAGGGTTGCATTAAATACATGCAGTACAAAGAGAAAATCTTTAAAACGGAACCTAAGTCTAGACAAACCAAACAACAGCTACACAAAGCCACGCAGCAACA
Source organism: Eumeta japonica (assembly GCA_005406025.1). Taxonomy (NCBI): domain Eukaryota; kingdom Metazoa; phylum Arthropoda; class Insecta; order Lepidoptera; family Psychidae; genus Eumeta; species Eumeta japonica. Next base: position 332,076 of record BGZK01000563.1, read on the forward strand.
ACAGAGCATCAATGAAAATGCTAAACCAACGCCCCGCCCAAGTACTACCTACAGTGACATACTAAAAAACAGGCAAAACAACTTTAAAAAACAACCAATCAATGCCACAATAGCGGAACCAGGCCCACAGGATAACATCACAAGCTTATTGTATGCAATGTTCAACAAGTTCCAAGCAATCATGAAAGACATAATAGACAACATGATGGATCAAATGATCAAACTAATCACAAGACTAGCTCCACAGAGGGACTAAACATCCGTTTCATCACCTGGAATGCCAATGGGTTAACCGATAGGAGGCAAGAACTTGAACTATTTATGTGCACTGAAAAGATAGACATGACCTCGATATCAGAAACAAGACTTACTGAGAGATCACACATAAGCTTCTATAATTACACAATCTATAGGACTGAACACCCTTCTGGTAACTCTCATGGCGAGACGGCTGTAATACTGAAAAATAATATCAAACATTACTCTCTTCAGCCATACAAAACAGAGAAAATTCAGGCAACATCAATCAAAATACAACACAAACATGGTGAGACAACAGTAGCTGCAGTTTATTGCCCACCATGTCATTCAATAACAGCCGAAGAATTTGAACAGTTCTTCAAACAGCTGGGTCCAGTATTTATTTGTGGAGGTGACTGGAACGCGAAGCACAACTATTGGGGATCAAGACTGATCAATCCTCGTGGCCGGCAACTCTACAAAGCTAACAAAAACCTCAACTTGGAAAGCATATCACATGGCGAGCCAACTTACTGGCCCACAGACTTAAATAAAATGCCGGACTTACTGGATTTTTATATTACTAAAAATGTTGGACAACACTAACTAAAGATTGAAAGATGTGAGGATCTGTCGTCGGATCATACACCAGTTATCCTAAACCTGTTCAAACATGTAGTTCCCATTGAATCACCGGACTATACCTATAACAAAAATACAAATTGGAATTTGTTCCGAGAAATTATCTCTGGCAAAGTGGATCTAAATATTAGACTTAAAACTAATGATGACATTGAGACCAGCATCGAAAAGTTTAATAGTATTATACACACGGCGGCCTACATCCACACCAAAACCTAAAAAGCGAATAGTGAAGGTCAAACAAAATGATTATCCTAGGAGCATTGTCGAGAAGGTTCGAGAAAGACGCAAATTGAGAAGTGAGTGGCACAGAACTAGGTATCCTATCGATAAAACTAGATTAAATAAAGCAACAAAACAACTCAAAGACATGATAAAAGAACATGAGAACTCTTGCCTTCAAAGTCATCTGTCCCACCTCACTGCTGATAAAGACACTAACTACTCGCTATGGCGTGCGACGAAAACTTCAAACGACCTAAAATCATGTTCCACCTTTGAGGAGATAAGAGGGAGCCTGGGCTAGATCTGACTATGACAAGGCAACTGCTTTTGCTGAGCATCTACACGAAGTCTTTACACCTCTGACTAGTAATGATCTTGCAAAGGATGATGAAATCGCAAGCTACCTGCAATCACCAAATCTGTTATGCTTTCCCTTAAAAGCCGTAAAACTTGCAGAGATTGCTGGAGAAATTAAAGCGCTTCCAAAAAAGAAGGGTCCAGGCTATGATCTGTTAGACTCTACACTGCTAAGTAATTTACCAAAAAAAGGCATAATGTTCCTGGTAATACTTTTTAACGCGTGCTTGAGACTCTGCCACTATCCAACACAGTGGAAACTTGCTCAGATTGTAATGATCCTCAAACCTGGCAAACAGATAGAGGAAGCGTCATCCCACAGACCAATTAGTCTTCTCCCTCTGATCGGCAAACTATTTGAAAGGGTTATCCTGAACAGATTGCGTCCTCATTTGGATACCATACTACCTGAGCACCAATTTGGCTTCAGACAAAACATGCCACCATTGAACAGATACACAGGCTTACTGACACTATCAGCCATGCACTGGAAACCAAGAAATATTGCTCAGCGGTTTTTCTGGACATAAGTCAGGCTTTGACAGGGTGTGGCATGACGGTCTTTGTTTAAGATTAAAAATACTTACACCTTCTACTTCATAATGAAGAGCTATCTGAGTGAAAGGTGCTTTGAAGTCAAATTAAATAATATAACATCAGACTTGTACAGCAATAATGTCTGTACACGAAAATGCAGCTATTTCTTCATCAAATTTACAAAAGCACATAACTGAAGTGGAAAAATGGACTTGGAGAATAAAAGCCAACCAGAGTAAATCTGCACATGTTACCTTTACCCTAAGGAAAGGAAGACTGTCCGCCAATTACACTAAACGGAGAACAGATCCCACAGTGACGCTGCTAAGTACCTGGGTATGCACCTTGACAGGAGATTAACTTGGAAAGCACATATGGAGTAAAAGAAAATGTTTGGGCACAAAGCTACGAGAAATGTATTGGTTGATCGGTGGAAGTCACAGTTAAACAACGAAAGCAAAATGGCAATTTACAAGTCAATATTAAAACCAGTTTGGACTTATGGTATTGAGCTCTGGGGGACAGCAAGTAACAGCAACATAGAGATCCTAGAAAGGTTTCAAACCAAAGCTATCCGATCTATGTTCAACATACCAAAATGCATCCAAAATAAGTATATTTTGCAAGACCTAAGGCTTAAAACCGTTAAGCAAGAAATCGCCATACGTAGCCTAAGCTATCAACTCAAACTAGCCAAACACGTGAATACTCTAGCTTCCGAATTGTCAGGTACTGGAAGTACACAACACACTAGACTGAGGAGGAATAGTGTACCTAATCTATCACTAAGATTTACAAAGGAATGAGAGAGGCCAATGGGATTTTCCTCTCTGAAAATAAGACAGATTGCAGACACCTGTAAAACAAAGATAGCAGCTAAATGTCCCCAAACAGATTGCTGTGTTGAGCAGAATAAAATAAAAAAAAAAAAAAAAAAGGATCATGGTTGATGTCATTGATCAATATAAAAGACGAAAGACTTCATTGTATGTCCACATGGCCAGAGCTGTGGGTAAATTATATATCGAGGGCTTCATGCAGGTTAATTACCAGACTTTCAAGTAAACACTTATCTCAGATTTACCTTAAAAACATTTTATTTTGCTTCTCCTGTAAAATTGTATTTTTGTAGTTACGCCCTATCTACATGAAGCCGATCGATATATTTTGAAAATAACTGGAACCTAGATCGGGACCAGAATTGGAATTTAAAGCGGAGCCAAGATAGAAATCGAAAGCAGGGATAATATCAGGATCATGGTTAACAGAGTAATCGGTCAAAATGGATTATGAAAGATTTGATGTCCACATGGACATCATCTTTCATCATTTATTTTGACCTTCTATAGTCTATGACCTGACTATTCTTCAGATAGATACTATTTCTTATAATAAATTCTTTTTTTCTTTTTATTGATGAGTCCATCAATACATTTTTTACTGCATCCTTCTGCCAATACTATATTGTAAGTGGTATTTCATTCAAATGAGAAATTATGATTTTTAAGGGAAATAGTGAGTAACCAATGTATTGTAGATTTATAAGCCACCAATTTGTGTTGTCATGGATGACAAGAAGAAATGGGTATTGTAGTATCTGTGCAAGTGGATTTTTTGTATATTTTAAATTCATGTCTATTATTTTTTATAGTTATAGTCAAATCCGAAAAAAATATTCAATTATTTGTTTCTTTTTTGAGTTTAAATTGGATTTTAGAGTGTATATTAATAATGTAATTTTGTAAAGTATTTATCATCTATCCAAGAAAATATATATGTAAATGGGTATACATACAAATGTTTGTCCTTAATTAATACTTGAACAGCTAAACAGATTGAAATCAATTTTTTATTTTCTTATTATTTATATTATGGCACATAGCATTGCATGGTATATCATGGTGAGGTAAATTATAATCAAAACGACCATTGTTGGGTTTTCGGAGAATACAATTTTTACTTTTATAAATTATATTGAACAGTGCAAGATTATAACACAACAAAGATTACATAAAGATCCAGTAATTACATACTATATAGAAATCTTTACACTTACCTATGGTATCACACATTCTGTCTATAAAATTCATTATTGCGGGTACTTTGTCAGGCATAGTGAATATAGGCGCTAAGGTCTTTTCCTTTTCATGTTTTTTCAAGTGAGAGACAAGGTTTGCTAAAGTTTTTGTCATATCTGTTGTAGGTTCATCTTCATCTGGTAGCGGTATAGACAAAAAACTACTACTCTCTTTAGCATCGGATGTGTATCCAATTGGTATTCTGCCTGAAAATAATAATTAATAAAAAAGAATAGTAATAAAAACAACTCATTGTTTATTCAAACAAATTGTTAAACAACTATGATTACAAAAATATATATGGATTATAATGAGAGAAATTATACTTTCATAGGAGAAAATTACCTTTTTGAATATTTCAAGATTTTTATTAACAAGTGTAAGGTTATGAATAACTCAATAGAATACAAAAGATTATTTCATTTCTAATTGAAAAAATATGCAAAATATGGGTAAATCAACAATTTATATTATATTATAATTTACCTACTCCTATAAAACTGTTTATACTTAACAAAAATATATCTCATAAAAAGTAATATTTTTTTTTAGAAATATAAGTAATATAAAATCATTAACAAAGTATGACCGAATAGAATAGGTGATAAATTTGAAGGAATAAAAACACTTCTACATATGGATTGGTAATAAAAAAACAGCAAGCATGGGCAAGACTGCGAATTGGAAGTATATGTGGGAAATACAGTGAGTGGGCTACATGTGTTATAATAAATAGCAAAAATATTCCATGATAGAAGTGATTAGAGACCCATAAACAAGTTTTGGTTTTTACACATATCGATTCGGTATGGCAGAAAAATATAGCTATATAATCAATGCAGAGGAGACACGATTCATGGACAATAATTTGTAGTCTTTGAAAATAGAGGTAGATAGTAATATGAGCAAAAGCAGATTCAGTTTTCAAATCAGAGGGGGTCACACATATGAAATTCAGTCAGGACTGACTCTACCTTGATTACAATAGTACGATGAAGACCCAGCCTTTTGGGGTCATGAACCCTCATGATCCACCTTTAGATGTGATTGATGTGGATTGAAAGAATATGTAGTGACTAAAATGAAAAAGAGCATATAGGGGTGGTTTGACCGTGCAAAAAAGAATGAATGAAAGTGAACTGATAAAGACATTACCATATTGAGTATATAAAAGGAATAGTTTGTGGCAGATTTTGAGTTGTTTAGGAAATAGATTGTCAATTTTGTTTATTATTGATTAATCAATATTTGATTGCTACATAATTCGATTTGCTTTTCTATTTCTAAATGATATGAAATAGATGAATATGTATTCATCCGATGGGACACGTTTCGACCTGTAAGTCCAGGGCCGAAAACACTCAAACATTGTTTGTGCCATCGGGAGATGTCTCGGCGAGCACGATGACGCCCGACGATACCCGACCGATGTTCACGCAAACGAGCAGCTCACCCAGCGGGAGTCCGATCGGATGTCCCGGTGAAGCCGAACGTTTTCGAAGTTGTTTGCGTCATGCCTATGGGACAGCGTGGCCTGCGGCCACTTCGGCGTGAGCACTCAAGGCGATCAGACGTACTAAAGGACTTCGAGTTCTCACCATGGATAACATTTGCCATTGACGGCCTACGGATCAAATTTACTACCAAGGCGCGCCAATAGATGTTTCACATTAAAAAAACATTATTTCTCTCACCTGGATTGATTATTTCATGGTAGACATCTTTTATTCCATCCATGAAATTAAATGTTAACAAGGTGCATTCACAGATGACATATTCACCATGACTCGTGCAGCAGTAGTGATTTACATCCATTACAAAAAAATCTTCTTGTATCAAACCTAAAAAATTTTTTGTAGTAATAAAATGTAGCTATGAAATTCTTTTCATAATAATACATCAAAAAGATATAGCTATACCATATACATTTGAATGGAGGTGTATAGTTCTTCTTTGTTATTATATTGTTCAAAATTGGTTGCAACATTTAGGAAGGGCAATGTTTAGTTTGTAACTACTTATTAATGTAGAAGGTATTAGAAAACTATGTATTCAGTATTATTAAATACTACTTCATAGTCTCATTTGATTTTGAGAAGAAGAACTGTGCATTTGTATTGAAATTTTGGGGTTGTAATCAAAATTTTATAATGTGCTATGAGGAACTAAAAAATTTTAAAAAATATTTGTCTTTCAAACAAACTATGTAGTCAAATGATATGATAATTTTCTCATTTTTTAAATATTGGTTACTTACAAGTTTGCTTAAATATGTTTTAAATCACAATTCATAAATATTGTTTTCACATGTATTATTGATAATTATGATTCTCAGAACTCACCCGAAGTTTAAAGTTAATACCTCTATTATTTTGAAAGCTATTCATATTGAAATTAACAATATCAATCTAATATTTAAATGAAGATGAAATAAATGGCTAGAACTATTTCTTCGAAAATATAATTGCACAAAAATGAAGTAATTCTAGTTCTCAAAATGGTTTTCATTTGCAATTGTTTATAACATTTGATCAATCTCTATTATAGAATTTATTTTAATAGTATTCATTATTGTAGAGCTCTTTTCATAAAAGTTATTTTGAAGGGTATAATTCAAACTACATTATAGTTGTAATACAACAATTAAACCATAGCCAAAATTATTACCAAAAGTTGAAGTCAAAGACTTTTTTTCAAATTGAAGTAAATATGATAAAGATACCCACTTTGAGCAAAAGCTTTGCTTACAACAATGTTTCTGATATCTTGTGTTTCTCTTTCTTCTGCTTCACGCTTTTCTCTTTCCCTTCTATCGATTTCAGCAAAACTCACACCCATGCTAGTGTATCTATGATTACCCTCATTATTTTTATCACCTTGTTTTGCTAAAGCATTATACCTATCTTTTTCAGATTTTGGAAGCTCCTGAAAGAAATACATTTTAAGTTTTAACAAATAATTTAATTAAAAACCAAAAATAGCAATTTATAGACAAACACTTGTCTATATTTGTAGATTATAGACTAGACAAGTATTTTAATTTTTATGGTCATTTTTTACATTTATTATGTTTACAAAACCAATATTTGTTTTATTTGCAATATTAACATTTTGAATGCAGTCGCTATATAAATAAAAATGAAATGCTGTTCATTGATAAGCATATCATTTGAAAATGGCTCAACAGACTTGGCTGTTTTTTAATGATTTTAATAGTCTGAGTAAAGTTTTTAGGAAAAGAAAAATTAGAGGCCTTACCTAGAAATTTGGAACATTCAGAAAAATCTGAATTTACTTTTTTCTATGGGATTTTTATATGAATTTCTAGACTATAACTTACTATTTAAGAGATGGATATGCATGATTTTTTTACTTTGTTTATTATGCTCTAGAAAGTTTTCAGGAAAAATTTTGGAATAAACATAGGTAAATAGTAAAATTGAACAAAATATAAAACATTTTTGTATGCATCTTATTCATAACTGATGATAAGAATATGTTTGATCACTTCTTTTTGAAACTCAAAAGTTGGTATTTGTGGTTCTTGCCATACATAAAGAGATGTGTATTTCAGGATTATTGTATTTTCAACTGCTATGGTGGCAAAATGTGGGTGAAAGTTTTATGAGATTTTCATCACTTATTTTAATATTCTAAGGCTTACATAGATGGTAAGGCTTGTATAAATGATTGATTCAATATAATTGAATCAATAGCGACACTGGATCGGAAACGATGGCAAGGCCAAGGTGGGAGTCAAGAGCTGAATCAAGATAGTAAACGAAAGCAGGACAAAGTGTAAGAGCCAGTACTACATAATAAACAGTTAATTGTTGCTGTGTTTTTGCTACTCGTAACATGGTGTATGGCCCCATTTAATTTGTTTCCAACACTCGCTCACTTTCTAATATTTTTCTCATGCTAACCATTGTTCATAAGCAAACAACCCACATACACAAACATTTTTACTGATCCAGTAACTCGTCTCCTACCACTATGTTACATTATAATACATAGTTTTGGTTCTTTCAATGATATTATAAAACTATTATATTGATTTGAATAACTGTTTTTAGAAAGGCTTATTAATTTTCGTTCCATTTACAATGCACATGTTAAGGACTTGGTTTTTGGTATTCAGTTAGTACAATTTCTCCATACTTCTCAATAAATTATACCTACTTATTAGTTTATTAAAGTAATAAATAACTCATGGGATATGTGATAATGATAACAATAAGTAAAAATGCGGTATGTGACTAATATCTGCAAATAATAGATGATACCTAAGTAAGTAATTAAAATAAACACACAAAACAATTAGAATTAGGGTTTGATTCTTATTATTTTATACTTTTTCCATGTCTCATGATTCATGAGACTTTTCATTTAACTGTTCTTGATTTATTTTTCAGTCCCATTCTTTTTTTTTTAATTATGTATTTTAAATTAGATTTTCTTGGATATTTTTAGCTTATAACCATTCATCAATCAGTCAGAATTATTTTATATTATATTCAACCGTTTTAATGTTGGTATACTCAAATAAATTAGTTATTAAATTCATAACTATAATGTAAAATTTACCAAATAACATGGAAAACAATAACCCTATCTTGAAAAATTGCTAAAAATTAACCATTTAATAATAATTTCACCCAATACAAAAATTAAACTCACATGTATAGTATCTCTTAATAAACCTTCATAACATTTAAAATTGATGATTTTTGGAAATACCTTCATTTACATCAAAGACCTCCTTTCAAACCAAATTTCAAGGAAACCACAAACATTGTGAGTGTATGATAAAAAATTGAATGAAGTAAAGTATATTGCTTGTAGAAGGTACGGGATTCAATTGATTGTAGGTGATTGATAGAGCTTTTAATAAAATTTAAGATGAAACAGTTTGCTTCATGTCTAAGAGAGCATATTAAGCTGTTGGTTTTACACCAACTTCAGATATCATATGAAATTGCATTATCGATTATATGTAATATAAAAATCAAGAACAATGAATGATTGTACCTAATATGAAGACCGCCTTCATAAGAAAAGTATAGCATGTACATAATTCCTAAGAAAGAGATACATGCAAGTTTGCAATTCAAACTTATTTTATATTTTCAAGCTTTTAATGATGGTAAGTAAAGTAAGTAAAAATAATATAACTAAAATAATATAAAATTTCAAAAATATAAGCAAAATGTAGCAGTCACATTTTGCATATTATCAAATTAGTGACATATCAGAGAATATTTTTAAAATGTGGTATGTGACTAATGTACGTACATTTTTAAAATGCACAGTTTATATTTTTTCTCTTTCCTCAATTATTTTGATAGTGTTTGTTCATTATTCTCCAGTTTTGGTAGATTTTTCAAAGGTTTTGATTCTCAAGAAGAATGTTCTTTAAAAATCAGAATGTTCTCTTTCATTTCTTCCATTTGGTTCATTTTTCTATCTGCTGACAACAAAAACACAAAACCTTAAGTTTTATTTAAGGTTTTGTGTTTTTTTTTGTCATCTTTAATCAAATTATATTCAAAAGTATTGAGTCCATGACTTGCTTTCAGGCAAACCATATCTGAAAAACATGGTCTACTGGAATCTTTTAATCGTTGACAGAATAATAATCCACTCAAAAAATCTGTGTGGTTCATCTTTTATTACAAATACTTTAGTTTTGTTAGCATTCTGAGTATGGAACTTGCGGTAGCAAGTGAAAAACCATTATGGTTTAAAGGTTTAACTCATGGAAGAATTACAACTTTTTCCGTCAGTTGAATAATACCTAGCAACTTTTGATTAGTTTTTTAATATCCACATGATTCTCATAGTACCTGACGATTCTATACATATTTATTATTAGGCTTCTTCAATATTTGACATATATCACAGTCTGATTGTAACTTATTTCTTTTATGTTGATATGTTTGACAAGATTGATAAGATTGACAAGTTGAAATTTATGTTTTTCTTAAGAAAATTGTTACACATACCAGTTATGTCAGACTAAAAGTATTGGACACCGAGAGCATGCTCAGAATAATGAGATATAGTACGCTGAATCAATTTCACATGCTCATAGAATTCTAAATCATAATCAAGTTTATTTGCAGAAGAGTTCAAAGACTTAACTGCTTGGGTTAGGACGGCAGCAACTCGTTCATGTTCCGATATGAATCATATACAAAAATGCAGTATCTAAAAATGCGATGTTAAAAGCGTTGCCGCGTTTTTCTATAAGGTTCGCTGCATTGCTGCTTATGAACGTCTAGAATAAAATGTGAAAATGTGGCAAAAAACATTTAAATTTTAGGGAATTCAGACCAAATGCGGCATTTTAACTAATTACACGGGAATAAGCGCTAGATTCTGACCTCAACCATATTAAAATCTTGATTTCACAAGTTTCTGTATATGCCGCACTTTTCCTTGCGAGGACAGAATAATGTTAACAAGTGAATAATATAATAAAAAGTAGTTGGTTAATAAAAGTAATAAAAAGTAGTTGGTTAATAAAAGTAAATATGAGTACATGTAAATTGTAGACACTTACCGTCCAATACGGTCCGGCTGCATCAGCAGTTTCTTTTAAATTGTTATATACAATACCATTTTTTCTTTGTTGTTCCTTAAACGTTTGCATATAGTAATAGAAACCGTTACGTGTCGGTTTTTTCGGCATATTTTTATCGATGTATTACGTATCTACAATAGAAAAAATATTGATGCAAAACAAACTGCCTAATTGTGCAATAAATCTACAATATTCTGCTATACTGAGACAATCGTCGTAATCAAACCAAAATACAAGTTAATTTACTGTACTGTGCAAAAACGAAACAGTTATATGCCGGTCAGCCAAAAGAACATAATCTTCACAGAACAACAATATTATTAACTTTATATAGTGTATTATCTATGATAACTTTACTGTTAAAAGCAGAAGTGTTACTATTATAAAAGACAAGAATACCTGAAAACTGGTATGGAAATTCCCACGTTCGAATGATGCAAAGACCCCCTTCTGCAGCACAAAAATTCTATGAATATCTGCGGCATGTCCCCAGAGTGTAACATACCATATAATATCAGGCTATAGAAACAGCCATAATAAACTAATCTAGCAGTTTCGATGTCCTATAAATTTGTTATTTTTATGGCTGCATAGACGGCAGAGCTAAGTCTTTCCGCTAACTTATTGACATAAGGCCTTCACAGAGGCTCCAAGTCTGTTATCTAAAGTAATTCCCAGAAACACAGTTGCGTTAACAAACTCCAATTCTTCGTTATGTACTGAAATAGTTCCGGATCCATGCCTAATGTTTGGAAGTGAGATTTTATACGTTTTGTTTTGATTTCATTAAAAAGTAGGTTATTTGCAGTAAACCATTTCTCTACCTTAGAGATAGCATTATTCACATCGTTATAAGCGGGCTGTTGTCTTTTAATTTTGAATAACAAAGAAATATCATCTACAAAAATTACTATCTCATAAATAACCTTAACAAGGCTAAGGTAAGTAATTAACATTGACTAAAATAAGAAAGGGATCAAGAATTGATCACTGTGGTATACCCATGTGGACTACAGATCCAAATGATCTCATGCCAGTGACATCGACCCTCTGAACTCTTTTATTCAAATAGTATTTCAGAAGGTCGACCTGTTACTCCATAATGACATAGTTTCTCGATCAGAGTTTCATGATAAACACAATCAAATGCCTTGCGAGATTGCAAAAAAATGCAATTGCCAATTGCATCTCGCGAATCTTCTCAGGCTCCAAAAATATGTTGTAGAACATTAACGCCAGTACCTATCTATTGTTGAGCAACCCCGAATAAAACCAACCTGCTTATTAGATATTAATTTATAAGTATGACCATGTTGTTCTAACGACTGGTTTAGGATTAATTTTTCGACAATTTTGCCAAAAATGGTAGTATAGATATGGGTCTAAAATTGTTAGGGTTTTATGCATTACAGCCTTCAAATAATGGTATTACTTTAGTTTCTTTCATCAAATCGGGAAGCATGGCTTCATATAGACTCGTATTAAAGATAAACGCCAAGTGTGGCGCAATGTAATCTGTTTTGGAATTTGCAATTATAATAGAAAGACCATGAATGACAGCAATCGTCTTCATATTTAAGATATAAATGTTTTGATAACCTCTTCAAAACTCATAATTTAAATTCTAAATTAATATTACAGATCGAACTACTTTCCTTCAGTAATTATTTGGCAAGAGCGGGAAATAAGATAAAAGAGATTAAGACAGGAATGTCAGTAAAGAGCGTTTTGAAGTCCTTAGCAACCTATATGTCTTCATTCAAGGTTTTGTCATCTAATTTAAGTTTAAAGCCAATAACTTGGCCTTCAATTCTTTCAGTTTCGTACTTTAAAACACCTCAAGTCGTTTTAAAAGATTATTGCTACTAACTATTATTAAAAGTCCTTTCCTCATAAAGCTCATACTGTCTCCTACTTTTATGAATTCTCACTGTTGCCCAATCGGTAAATGATAATTATTCATTTATTTTAACATTTCTTGCTTTAAATATATTATCATCATGGGCGTACCCAGTTTCTGGCCTGGAGGATATAAGTCAGAATTTTGAAGTGAAAACTTTCTTAGCACCGTTGTGATTTGAAACTGGATGAAACGAAAAAGCGACAGCAAAAGAAAACAAATACATTTATAGAATTTAGCCTGCAAGAGAATGAGATAGAATATATGAGGAAACAAAATACCGGAGAGAGAATGAGATAAAATATGAGATGATATACAATGGGGGCTAAAGAGATATTTGTGTGCTTGCATGCACCTGCGTATTTTCGATACCAACGATACCAACATTCAAATAAACATACCCTACAATCATCTCATGCCTGATTCCGCATTCGTCTCATTTTTTCAGTTTAATTCTCTGAAGAGTTCAGAGAATTAAACGGTTTTAATGCGTATGAACCGCACACATTTTATTTTTTTAGGTCAGATCGTGTAAATGGCGCGTAATATATTATAGAACAGACAATTGCCGTGGGCGGGCGGGGGGAGCTGCCTGCTCCTGCCTCCTCCCAGGAAGGGGGCAGATGTATGTAAGCATACCCAGGTACGCCCATGATTATCATATTATATTTAATATATTAAATTATCCCCTCAACTGGCATCTTTGTTACAGCGCCACCGTCGGCTCGCCATTTTGGCACTTCGTCGCGCCGTACACCAGAGACGCAAACAATTTCATTTTTCGCATAGAATTTGTACCAGAACCCTACACATATTGTACATTCAACGAATTTTGATAAAATTTGTTAATTTTTTATAAGCGAATATTACAGAAAAAAAAAGTGTTTAATAAAAGATATAGGAAGTAATATTCAGAAAATTGTACCTTTCAAGCTTTTGCTAAATTACAAATAAATAAAGAGCATTTTTGTTTATTTTTGTGTTTTATGTATTCCTTAATAACCAATTTATAATAATAATCAATAAAAACGAAGGCTCTATATATTTCCAAATCAAGAGTTAGAATAAAAAAATCAGATCAGGTAAATTTTGACGTGACAACGTCTTATAAATTGGTTTGCCGGGTGACACTTCAAGAAACTGCGTTACGCTCCGCTCACGTTATGCGCTCACAATGAGAGCGAGTGAGAGGCACGCGTCCCTTCCACTCGGGCATGGTTAGCCCGCCTAAGAGCGAGAGAGAGACAGACATAAAAGGCACGCGTCCCTTCCACTCAGATAGGAACAAGTTAAGTTGTAGTAAACGCTGTTTCATTGTACGCAAATGTATTGCAAGTTATTGTATGTATATTTGTATATAAATACGTATGTATGTGTAAAGGTAAAAATAAAATTTTGTTAATATGAAATTCAGTGCGAGATTCTTTGTATAAATTAATGTTTTAAATATAATTCTTTGTATAAATAAATGTTTTAAATTGTTACTATTATTTCATCCTTCTTCCTACTATACGAATGAATATTCACATTAAAATGATTTTACCACTCAAAGTCGTTGTCACGTAAAACTTTCGCCCGTATACCGACTTTACAGGCAACCAATTTTTATTGTAAAACCCGTCTTTTTCTGTAGAGACATTTTCAAGTGGAGTAATTTGTTGTTTAAAAATTTTCTTCATTTATTGCAGAATTTGGACTAGGTGTTTGTATTTAAATTAAATTAGGTGTTTTGCGTTTACTGGTACTCAAATTGTGTTTCTTTTTAGTTTTATTAGGCGGTATTCCAAAAGATTCAAATTGGCCGCTTTGGATTGATTTTAAACTATGAATAATAGATTTCTCCTATGGTTCAATATTTGTGAAGGTATTATCGATACAAGTTTCACATGTAGAAGAAATTTTCGTTGGAATTAAAAAATTAAACAGATTCTAATAACCAAAGAATTCTAAAATTTTACTGCCGTGTTTACAGGCATTTAATAAATTTATATTAATGTCTCCACATATTACGATGTTTTTACGTTTGACACTATTTTTACATAAAGCTTGATTCATGTTAGACTAAAATAATTCTTAGGAGGGATGAGGGGGTCTAGATACACTCATTACAATTAGCCGCTCCAGCTACACACAGGTTATTTCAATAACCCACTCAAAAGAAAGGATGACAATATCCGATTTTTCCTTAAATTTTAAATTATTTTAGTATTAGGACTCCGCCAAGTATTGATCTCTTTCTGCTGAAGGAGTTAGCAACCTGTTGATTGATAGAATCAAACTTGATATTTGATAGAAACTGGCAGTTCTTGAGCAAATGTTCTGTAATACACAATATATAATAGGGAGAAAAACTAAATGCTTCTGTCTTTTTAATGCATACTTTTCATGCACTAAAAATGTTGTATGACGTCCACACCACAATTTTTGCGTAGTAGGAAATTTGCTAAATAAAAAGTTAGCCGTGGTGTTTAGCTCTACGCGCGGCGTATGCATTGTTTTCCGATCATGTACTCACCGCGTGATCGTATAGTCACTACGAAGCGTGCGTACGAGTCACCTCGTGCCGAATAATTAGCAGTCGGCCGTCATCTACCCGCCAGACGAGGAACAATATTTTTAGATTATTTTAAATATTTAAGTCTTGTCACATTCTTCATATTATATTATAAACAATGGTAAATAACATTATATAAATTCGATAGCATTTCGGTGTACTTATTTCTCGAAAGTCGGGATAAATAACCATAGGTGTTAGCATTGAGCAAATTTACGGAATATAAAGTATACTAATTCAATAACAAAATACAGATTCAAATAAAAATAACATGATACTATATATGATAAATAAATAAGGTTAAAAGATTTTTTTGGAGCTCTATTTTATGTACCCTATTCCTTATTTTTATGCAAGTCATAAACATCCGTAGATAGTTTCTTGTAAGAAAAAAAATGTGTAACCTGATCGACTATTGATTAATGTCTGTACTAACAGAAATGTTACATCAATATTCGAAAATAGAAAAATATTGCCCAGCACCAAAATTTCCATTATTCTAACGTTAAATTAAAATAACTTTCAAGTAATAAGACTAAATTAAGGTTTTCTTTAAGTAGTATCATCAATACGTGTAAAATAATTGAGAAACCTTGAATTGATATAATTTTCAAAGGAAACTCATGATCATTAATTTCTGAAATTGGGGGAAATCTCACATTATGCAATAGATATCCAGAATAGCCAAGACATCTTTACCCCATAAATGTATATTATTCCCATATGGTAACATATTTTGACATCTATCAGCAAAAGTAATCGTTTCTAAACGAAAATGTCACAAGATATCACAGACAACTAAAGTAAAAAGTCAAAGAATTAGGCGGGAATTTTTATGTCAAATTATTTTTCTGTTGAGTGAATAAGCAAAATAAAGTTAAAATGCGACATTAGAAAAATGTACTCTCATCTGTTATTTGCATCAAATAATGTTTTACAGGCAGATAACAATATTAGCAGTTTATGAGAACAGTATCTGCCACCGTAGTCCTGATGCTACTAAAATTAATTAAATAGTGTTTATTTTTTGCTTTTTATGTTAATTGTACATCGCTAGTATAAAACTTTCGAATATGATGTTTTACAGCTTGTTACAATAGGCATAGATCTTTACGACTGCTACAGCTACCTGCAGTGAGGTGTAAACAGGTAGATAAATCGAACTTATTTCTCTCATCTGTTAATTAAAAAATATTGACACGTAAGTAAAGTTTACAAAATTCTAAATACACAACTTTACAAATATTTTATAAATAAGAGTTACAAAATACCTGGCAGTTACTGTGAAATTATTTTGCAGTCTACATAAAAAAATAAGTAATTAGGTAATGTTGGAAGAATAAGGATTCTTACTTCTTCTTAATAAGGATTCTTAAGATTTTTCAATTGGAAAATATAATTGTATTGAAATTAAGATGAATATTTGATATTTTACATTTTTTCAACCTGTTCTTTGTGATCACTAAGCAATTTATGTTTTTGTGTACTTTGCCTTTCTACACTATACGTTTAATCTATAATTTTTTTAATAATATGGACAATTTGTTTCAAGTAAGTTCTAGTATTATTTGAGTTTTTAGTATGCCTCATGTGTTGCGGGAGAAGGATATTGAAGAAATGCTTGCGGCTTTAGGAACGGGTGACATATCTGAAGATAACGCAGATGTAGACGATAAAAATTATATTGACTATTCAGATGTATATCACTTAATGAACGACTTAGAGAATGAAAACGATGAAGAACCTGTACTAGTGAATGGAGGAGAGCATTTACCTTCTGATTCACCGCCTGTAGAATCAACACCAAGTCCTTCATCTGCGCAACTAGTAGCAACACTGGGATCGAACTTTGACCTTAAAGCTTGGATGTCACGTAGTCGGGGACTTATTAAAAAAATGTTAGTTCTTACTCTAATACGCGATATCGCAATCCCTTTTTAGAAGTTCTGAACGTCTTCTGGAAATAGCAGACCTAGGGATTCTCTTGCAGTTTATTTCTAAGTTATTTAGGTACAATTTTATTATTAAAATAGTAGAAAAAATAAATTTGTATATATTTCTAAAAGCGGTAACTTATGTAAATGTCACTGAAATTTGCCAATTCCTCGGGATTATCACATACATATATGGGTGTTCCACTGTCCAGATGTTAGATTTTACTACTCGAAATAACGTTTCTCGCAAATAATGCAGACAATGAAGTTCAAGAGATTTGAGAAAATATGATCTGTGACCCATTTCAATGTTAACACACTGTACAAAACCTGTTGTTTACACTGAACACAATAGCTAACACAAAATAAGGCCTTTGAATCTCAATAAATTGTTTGTTTGACCAGAAGTTGTCTTTGGATAAACAAATGCGTGCTTCATAAATGGATCATTTTATGAAGCAGTATTTACTGACAAGCCACAAATGAGGCTTCAAAGTTTATGTCTTACGCTTTCTATTTGGATACGTTTACAACTATGAAATGTACTCCGGAAAACAAGATTTAAAGCAGGTTCCGGGTGAGCCAAATCTAGATGTAATGGGAAATACTGTCAGACTTTGTTGTTTTTAGTTCATCCTAGGGTAAATCATATAGTTTATTGTGATATTTTTTTATACATTGGTTCCTTTTATGCGGTACCTAGCTAGTCAGAGTATTTATTAAAAAAAATTGGTTTGGTAAAAACTGCAAATTACCAAATATGTAGTTCATAAACAATTCTGTGCCTCGAAGTTCTTGTAAGGAATTAAGCCGCTGATTACGGAGAAGTGGATGTTTTCATAACGACATGGAAAGATAATAAAATGGTGACACTTGCCTCAACATACGTTTGTGCTGAACGGAACCGTCAAGAGATATGACAAGAAAAAAAAAAGAAATGATTATACCATGCTTTACCGTGCACGTCCATATGGAGGGCGTTGATCTGATCTACAATTTTTGAAGAAGGTATAGGATAGAAATAAAAAGTAGAAAACGATACATTGGTCTTTTTAACCATATAGTTGATTTGACGGTAGTCAACTCATGAGTTTTATATATATATATATAAACTAATATTGGATATGAAAACAAATCGATGAACCTGGGTAAGGTCAGAGCTGTGGTGGCAGAAGTTTTATGCAATTATAAAAATATATCGAAAGCAAAAGATGAAGACCGTCTTTTAGCAATATCGAAAGAGAGCTAAGAGCTAAAAAACATAGTGGACCCATGAAGTAGGCACCAGTAAGAGATATAAGAACTGATAGTGTTGACCATATCGAGAAAAGATGTGAAAAATGAATAGATGTAAATTATCTGGGTGCAAGAGATTTTGACGCACTGAATGTATAAGTGTCAAGTTGCTCTTTACCACACAAAAGACAGAAATTGTTTCGCTTTATTTCATGCTTAGATTATATATTCTACATTTATGTTAAACCAGTATTTTTTTTAGTATAGTTTTTCAATAAAATTTCATGGTCTCTGATTTAATTTTTTAAATTATTTCTATCCGAATCTATGAGCCAAACCTATTTATAAACTGTTGTGAGACTTTTTTTGTGAACTACATTGTACAGCTAAACAAAGAAAAAAAAAATCTGACAGTGTTACCAGGTTAATATGAAAATGAATTAAAAAGCTAATATGTAAAACAAAATAAAAAGCGAATTACAAGTTAGACTTTAATACTTAGTGATGTTTAATACGAGTTTAAAAAATCATATTTTATGCTTGAACCTGGGTCAACCAAACTTTGCTCGGTGTCTTTCGAATTTGTCGTCGGAATATGATAGCTTTCCACGAGAATTTTTATTTCTAAGAATAATTATTTCGATAGATAAAATACATACTTTATGTGATGTGCAAATGTTGACCTGTTACCGTACTCATCCTAATATTTCAACTTCTGTCATCTGTCTAATTTATATTACATAGTGATATATATTGTTGCAAACGATACACTATAATTAGTGGTATATCGGAACTATATCCAATAGCACAGCACCAATGCAATTTCTTCAAAATTATACGAAACGGGCTGTAAAGGAATGTTTAGAGAAATTCAAGATTCAAAAAAAAATCCAAATGTGTTTATTTCAATTATATCTTTATTTCTTATTGCAAATTAAGTTATTACTGTGAAAATTTGGTAGAAGTTGATTTTAGATCAACTTTTCAAAAAATGTTACTCGTCGGCAATTAGTAATATTTTTGAAAAGATAATCAGAGTTATTTCCATATTCAAAGGTAATTCGCCTTCGAATATGGGATAATAACTTTTCTTTCTTTATCATATCAGGAAGCACGCCAATATCCAAACACAAAGATAAACGCCAAGTGTTGTGCAATCAATGATAGGGAGGTTTGTAACTTTAATTGACATCCCTGGGGAGGGTCAACAGTGTGCCTAGAATGACGCTCTAGACAAGAGTCTTTCTATAGAGTTATCCTTGTCGCGCGGATAAGATGAGCGAAAGGGACAATCCTATAGAGATACCCTTGTCTAGGGCGTCACGCTAGGCCCGTAGTTTTTCATTTCTAACAATTTAAGTGCGCCAATAACATCTCTCAAATTTATATTTATACGAATCTGTGAGTTAAAACCTATTTGTAAATTGTTGCAAGACTTTTTTGTAAGCTGCATTGTACAACTAAACAAAAAACCAAAAAAAGGAATCTGTCAGTGTTGCCAGGTTAATATGAAAATGAATAAAAAAGTTGATAAGAAAAACAAAAATGAAAAGCGAAATACACGCTAGACTTTAATATACTTAGTGATGCTTAATACGAGGTAAAAAATTATATTTTATGGCTGAACCTGGGTTTAGCCGTATTCCTTAGATTTTATATCAGCCGCAGAGCTGTTATTCTAAGGCTGCCAGTACGATTATACGTTGTTGTTTTGAGTTTTTTTTTCAGAAACGGCTATTTCTGTTACTGTGTTTTCTTTGGGAAAGTTGTTCTAAAAAAGAAGGACATTATGAACATTTGCGGAAAGATGCATGATCGATTCCATATTTTATACTTTTTTTTTTTTGTAAATATACATGCTTAATACATGGACAAACCTAGACTTAAGAAAAACTTAAATTTTTAACAAAATGAATGTCTGTCTTGCACGGGAATCGAAACCACGCCTCCAGCGTAGCGGGTATGGTAATTACCAACTGCGTCAATTAGACAGTCAAAATATACAAGTACTTCAAGTACTTATAACCGTAGCTTTTTACATAGGTATCCTTCTTTTTTTTCTTTTGTTAAGTATGTTGTGATTTTCGAACGTTCCTTGAAGCTTCTATATGCTTCAATTATTGTAAAGTTTATATTCACAGGCGAGCATGAGTGGCCAACGAAAGGAATGCAGTCAAACAAAGAAAAGTAATGTACTTCTATCTTTTTCGTTTGTATGACCCCATCCTTCTCTCTCTACTGGATACGCTCGCTTATGAATACTTATTATGCAATTGACGCTATCCTTATTTTTAAAAGTATTTGTATTGAGCTTTGTGCAAAAAAAAATGAAGCTAAAATACACTAAAATTATAGTAAAAACACTAGTTTAGTAATGGCGTTCTTAAATTAGTTATGTACAATTTGCAAGGTACACTCATAAAACGTCTCCTTTGTGCTGTTTCGAATTACTAGAAAATAAATTAACCGACAAATATGTTTGCAAGTCAAACGTTTATAATAAAAATTTATAAATCTGATTTAAGATACTACAGTACTTAAATACTTATTGTAATTAAGATTTTCGTAAGAAGTAAGTTTGTTTTTGAAACGTAATATAATATTGCGTATCTGAAATCAAGTGACAAGTCAAGTCTAGTACACTATTATTAGTGTACTAGCTTTCGCCCGCAGCTTCGCTCGCATGAACGTAGAATGGACTTCCACATTTTTTATATCGGCCTATCAAGCTGTCAGTCATGATCTCAATGTTGTTCCAGTTTCCGATTCCAATCCTGGCCCCATTATTGACTTAAATTCTCGTTTGAATCTAAATTCCGTTCTGTTCAGAAAACAGTTAAAAAAATTAATCAAACCGAATTTAAACTATTCAGAACTTTACTCCGTTGTCTAAACTATTACCATACCAAATTTCATCAAATTTAGGCCAAAAATTTTTGCAGGGTTCGCCAACAAATTCACAGATAGACAAAAAATCTAAAAATTAATGAATGATTTCTGTAAATGTTTGTATTCCCTCCAGAGTAGTTTCTCTCAAAGATCTTGAATGTACAGATATTTTCTCGGAACTATTTTATATATATAAAATAGTTCCGAGTAGTGCTTAAGTATCAGAATAATATTTAGTACACCGTTCGTAGTTACTCGCGTCGGCGTACCAGCTACGGTCTCGTAAGTTTACATAATGAAATCGCAATCCAGATTGCCGGTTAATTGAACTGGTTGTCTAACATAATTGTAGGTAGCTGTTATTCAAGGGAAGTGCTATTTCAAGAAATGTTTATTCATTTCATCTGTGTAATAGTACTTAGGGACCACGTGATACAGGTAGAGAAACTTATAGAAATGGAGTGGGTACCCTTATATTCATCTCAGATTTCTCCTATATAGTTTATTAGCATACAACACAGAGTGAATTCAGATGAGGGGAAAAATGTAACGTCGGACCCAGGAGGGAGGAGGTCGTGGGGCTTATCAACATCCCGACAATCCTGGGCTGGGTCTTTGTTTTGGGATTCCAATCGAATTAGAGCCAGTCTTGACTGAACCTAGGGACGTAATGACACAAAATGTATCTGATGTTTTAAAAATATGCACTGATATGGATTGTACCTTTATGTGTATTATAATATCTGTAATGTGCTGTCTGTGACAAACGTTTTTAACCTATTCACTGAGAGTAATAGTCATAATATTGTAATGTCGCATGTTTAACCTATCTCGCATGAGATTCATAATACTTTTGATTACATAAATACATAAGACACAGATTTTAGGACTCCGCGTTTGAATAGACGTCATATAAGCATAAAAGGGGTTCCATGGCAAGTGAAAAGGAATTTAAAGTTGGGAATCGATAATTAATAATATAAATACGTAAATAACTTTTGATGTGGTGTCTTCTGAATGTATTACGCAATACCTATATGTTATAAGTTACAATATAGTATAGAAATAGAATAAAACTATCCAGGAAGTTTATTTTACCTTAAGCCCGGGTTTTCGACGTGTATGTGCCCCGATGAGCAATATAACTATACGACGAGTTGCGGCTGTACAATAAATTACTAAGCAAATTAGTTTAAATAATAAAAAATAAATTTAAGTAATTCATTACTTTATGTATTTTTTTATCTCAGTATGATGCACCAAAAGAAGGTTAATAATAAATTCAATAATCTGTGTGTAAATGCAACTTATTCAGTGGCGTTTATTTCATAGAAATGCAAAGGTCCCTTCGCTGTGACAATATGCAAAAAAACCAAATCATTAAATAAATATTATATGAAGTAGCGTCTTATAGTTTACGCATTGAACGTTTGAATGTTCCATTGTTCGGTTTGTTTGAAAGGGATTATAATTTAATTATGACATCGAAATAGACGCACAGTATTCATAAGTCACGCTGCAAAATAACAAATAATAACCAATAAGCGCACAAATAAAATTTTGTAATTTACTCGAGCTAAGTACACTCAGATTCAAGCCAGCGACTTACTCTGATTTCTATGTGGGGGCCCTCATGCTCCAGTTTTGCGTCCAGTAATCGGTATATTTAACCAGCAAGTCATAGTCTACTAAAGTTTAGCTTTAGATGTATTTTGGTTGGTACGTGATAAAATAATGAAATATTTTAAAGTTATTTATTACTAAAAACGAAACATATTATTTTCATCACATGTAAACAAATAGGCGGACTGGGCGGAGCTGAGCAATGGCCAAAAAAATACGTAACGGCTAGCTAAATATGTTCGTGAATGTTGGATAGCACGTCAAGAACCTTTTTCCAATTGTTACAGCTGCTATTATTAAGGCTTCTGCGTTTACGGCAAGCTGATTTACTTTACTTTGAGGGATATCAATCACTCGTTGGTAACAACAATTAGTCCGTCTATTTTTTATGTTGCTCTGCAAGATTAGTTTTTGGAACTACACCGATGTTTGGAATGATTTTTGTTTGTTTAATTTGTTATTCCAATTACAAGAAACGACATGAGCCCTTTTCAAAATGAATTACTATTTTAAGGTTGCTTTTCCGAGTATAGTTTTTCATATTACACCAAACATGCTCATTGTTTGAATTAGCAAGGCTTTCAAAAGTAATAAGTAAATTATGTTCTAGAGAAAATGACTGAATGCACAAATTATATCTTTTGATAACAAAAAAAAAAATTAAAGTCAATTCTTTTATTATTTTGTTTGTATATGCAAAAATATTGTCTTTGAATTCAGCTTCTTGATTTCCTAAAAATTTGTACTGACACAAATTAGATAACAGTACCGAATATAATTTTTTTTAAATGTCAACGATTTGATTCATAATATAGTTGTCTTACATCAGATTACCTTTGTTGTTTGTACGTATATCGGAATATTTCAACCAAATTATAAATTGTGTGTGTACTGTTTTTTTTTTACTATAGCTATGAACTGTGATTAATGAATTTGAAGTTGTTGACACACTATTAGCAGATTCTTACGACACATGCGATATATTATGATCATCATAAATAAAAGTGTTGTGCAACATGTAACTTGTTTCGCTCCAAATGTTTGCTTACGGTGCATCAATCACAAATAACAAGCCGATTTATTACTAGCTTAGATGCTATTTTGAAGTTGATATTTCTTCCTGGAGCAGGACTTTGACCGTTGATGGGAATAAAAAAGATATTGACAAGATAAGTGAAATAGCGTGAAATAGTGAAATAGAAACAAAACAAAACCTTGAGGCAATAAATCTTTAAGTTTCTAAATAGACATAGTTTTATTGGCGGCGTCAACTTCATTTACAAGTTGGTTTATTTTTAATCTAAAAATAGCGTTGACATACGTGCTTTCGATCAATCATGATTCCAATATTGGTTCGATTCTAGTCTCTGCTTCGTTCTCGACATAGATTCGTCTGTCTTATTTTTGATATGTGTTCTGAATGCTGAATACCGAAGTTCTGAATACCGATCCTGATTTAGATTCCGCTCCTAATTGCGTTCTCGATCCCACTTCTGGTCCCGTTCGCTTCTGATACAGAACTCGCTCTCGAGTCCGATACAGTTCCACATTTTGTACTTACATTTTAAAATCTTCTTGATGAAATGTTCTAAAGTTTGTGATAGATATGCATATTAAAAAGCCATTTCGGTTCATAAAAGACAGGCAAACTTAGACTGTATATACCGTCTAGCTAAATTCTAGCTAAAGAGA